>CM035814.1:61655376-62255376 GCA_020458035.1 Magallana ariakensis | reverse complement strand
TGTTAGCTTACAACAGCCAGGACATCTATCGGTACGCCTCTGATTGATGCTGACTTCCTGAACGAGCCTCGGGACTCGTCTAAATGTCTTATGTAATGTTCTCCATCATTCAATCTCGGCCAATTACCACAGAACGAACAAAAACTAGATAAACATTAGGGGTTATTAATAGATGACAAATATAGTTGGAAAGGCCAAAAACATCCTTGTGTGGGAATATTTGGCCTTGAACCAGTAAACATGAAAGTGAAGGTCGTATTATTGTCAGCAGATTCAGTGAATGTTCTCATGTTATCACGGCTGTTGACATTGATATTTCCTCTTTGAGATGCTTAAATATAACATTCATCAATTAACAATGATGGCACAGTTCACATTTCTTTTCTGTTAAAGTGATTAATCTTTGATGGGTTTTTTTTTCGCAGCAACTAATGAAAGAGCTGGAAACAGAGAGAGAAAGAAGATGGAAGGCAGAGCAAGCCAGCAAGAAACTACTTAACCATATACAGGCATTACAGGGCAAAGGTAATAGAACTAAAGAAAGCTCTGAACCATAAATTCATGTTTTGCAGGGCAAATATTAGAGTTGAAGAGTTATATCTTTGCACTGCTAGAAGGCCAAGTTTACTGTTTTCTTAACATTGCTTTTTTGCTAATTTGATGCTTAAGATAGGAGTAGGTTTAGACCTTGATATGAAGTCTAAGTTTGCATGATCCGGGTGTTGTTAGGACCAGACCAGCTTTTATTCAGGTTTGCATGAGTCATTTAGAATGTTTCTAGGCCTTGGAATCTCTATTATATACTCTGATGGCTGACCAGGCCTGAACCCAGGCACTTCTTTGGCTGTCCAGCATTGACTCTAGGCTCTCTGATGGTTGACCAGCCCTGACCAAGCCCTGACCCCAGGTACCCTTGTCAAGACAGGTGCTTCTCCTGTATTTCTGAGGAGCTGATTGCTGGCCATTTTCTGGTCAAGCTTCCTGAGATACTCAAATTTGGCTTCTGATTGGATTGAAACAATCATCAAATTAACAATAGCAAAAGAGACACACAAAGACTTCAATTTCCTCTTGTATCCATTATTGTTACAGATGAGTGTACAGTACTGTACTAAATTACCATTGAAAAAAGAGCCTAACATTATATATAGATTTCCAAAATATTTAGCTCAAAATGTGCTTTTAGAAGAAAAGTTACTATCATTGTGTGTAATAAATCTGATTCAGTTCATTTCACTAACAATGCCTTTTGTTTGCCTCAATTTTGAGCATGCAAAGCTATTTGGTAAACAGGAATCAGAATGTGTTTATTGTTGCATATAACAAGATAAAGGCCTATATTTACAGGATAATTAATGTCTTAGTTTCAAGCTGGTCATACCCTCATACCTATCTTATTAAAGATACCATTGATAAATAGGTTACATCCAGTTTTGTCATTTTTTAGCTGCTTTATTGGGTTTATATAGAGAAAAGGACAGTATTCACAGTATATGTAAAGATACTACAGTATACCAGTATATAGCTTTTCTTAATGTTATTGTCAAGAAAAGTGATAAAGGAAGTCTATTATTTTTGCAGCAAAAGAAGGGGATGATTTAAAAGACACAGCCATTGAGGCAACCACTCGCCTGAAACAGGCCCTGATGAATGAGAGAGAGGCCAAGCTGAGACTACAGGGTGATGTGGAGAAGCTGAGGGAGCACATCCACGAACTGAACCGCCAGCTGAAGGTTGCCAAAGAGGCGGAGGAGAGCCTGAAGGGCAGTCTACGTGCCCTTGAAGAGGTCACGTCCAAAATGGAGCGGGACAAATTGCAGCAGCAGACGCATGAGGTCAGGGTCATGGGTTTGTTCTCTTTAGACCTAAAGTTTATGGCTAACGTTGACCTGTAATTTTCTTTGTTTTGTGTAGGTTTTGAGTTCTGACTCCATGGTTAAGATCCCAAAACAGCAGATAGTTCTGTAATGTGATTCATGCTGTTTGGGGATAATTGCCCATGGACCAGAAGAAATATTTGGTTATTAAAACAGGCCATCTTGAAAAAAATATTAATGGATAATGTAGAGGGAGAGAATAACAGGAAGTTGCTAATCTCCATGATGGAGACAGAACAGGGTCTCCTGTGTTATAGTTTAATCCTCTTCTCCGTCCCAGAAATATAACTACCAAAAATTCCATACTCAAACTGCCATATATCATGGGGGTTTTCTTGTCATTATATACCTCAGCTAACCATTGCTATAAAGTAATAATGAAAATATTTCATATTCCATATTGCTTTTGATAGTTGAATATTGCAAAAATTTGTGTTTCTGCAATCTGCAGGTGGTAATAAACAAAACATAAAATTGAGACATGCAGAAGCTATCTGATATCTGGGATACCAGTTAAATAGTGACAGGGGTTTGGTGTCACTTGTTTCAAAAAGTGCACAAGAACTAGTGTTCAAACTCTCCATCAATGATTATACACTGTAATTAGGGACATTCCCATCCTTTCCCAGACAAGCCCTGTTCCCATCCTTTCAGACGTGGCAAAGGATACTAGTTCAATGACAATATTGTAGGAATTGTTAACCAGTTATTGGTTACAAGGTTGGAACAATGGAAACTGATTGCAGAATCAGTAATCGTCTTGTCGTTAAAAATCAGATACTGTAATTATCTAGTGTACATTCTTACAAATTTGATTTTGTAATCTGAAATATATTGAGTGTAAGTTATAATTACTGTTTAGTCCGCAAACTTCTACTCCTTGGCCTTTGTTAAAATTATGAATAATGGTTTCTGTAATCATTTGCTATCTTCATATTGTTTTAAATTTACTGACTTATTATAAAATTACTATGACAGTTGTTTTGTATTGATACAGCTACTGTGAGTGGGTTAGTATGTTTTATGGACACTGAAAATTTATTTTCCTCAAAATATCATTAAATTATTGTTTCACTCGATCACAGTCTGTAATCTGATTGGTTCTTTTCTGTAGAAAGAAACGTCAACTTGTTGAAAAATTGGGTCAGATTTTAGATTTTAAACTTGCTGTGTCAGCATTTTGCTACAGTGCAATTATCATTCAGAGGCTAATGGAAAGGCAATCTTAGATTTGGAAAGATTAATTGGTCTTCACTGTAAATACAAAAATAAAATGTCCTTGATAAGGAACTGAATTATAAAAATTGAGATAAACATCTCCGTAATAAATACCTCCTGTTGACAATCATGTCTTTTTAAATGTGACTTAACAAGCAGTGTGTTTCCTCCCTAATTAGTCTGATGAAGGGGTAACTTATTGGAGTAGGAATATGACAGGAGTCTCTGGGAAGCATTCTGCCTTCTAGCCAATAACAACTCATATTGAAACAAGCATGGGTTTCAGGTGTCTGCTGTTTTTTTATTTTTTGGGAAGGAGTAGGAGTGATTATTTTTTCCATAATCAACAATCATCATTATATTGGTTAATTTTTGTATAAATATTTTTTAGGTGAATCCAAATTAAATGTGTTTCCAGAGAATTGTTATATTTTTGTTAAGAAATGGTATACCTTCATTCATGGATAAATCATGAAGAAATAACCAACTGATTCCTGTACCCCTAATAGTGAAGCGTGAAATCAATAGCTCTCCAGCTGAATTTGTTTGAGAAAGGAAGATATTTTTGAATGAAAATTTTGAACATAATTATCATTCCTTTATATTTAGGTACATTTTGATAGGTAGAGGTTAAGAAATTAATAGCTGGTTGTAACATGAAGAATGACATTTGGTTGTTTGGCTTCAGGGGAGTTGTCTCAAATCTAGTATCAACAGATTATCTTCACTCCTATAAAAGGGGGTGATCTAGTGTATTTATCAATTGTAAATGAATAGTACATGTTCCAGAGAAAGATAACTCTTCCATTATGGGGAGTAAGGCTTTCACAGTCAGTAAATGGAGATAATTTAAGTGTATTTTTTCTGTAATTGATTTTAGCATTTTCATAAATCTCCAAGTTTGGAAATCTACTCCATGGCCAAAGGGCACCTTAGCTGGTGCTTTGATCCATTCCGCAGCCTTTCTTGTGATTTTATCTCTCATCGGAAAGCGCTACCAAATTATTGGATTTCCACAAACATGTAGAATTTGATTTAGTAGATTTGGATGAAGATGTTTAGCTGGTTATTCAGCCCCTTTGACAGGCTATTTTTGTGAGGCCTGATCTATTAGTCAGTAATGGACAATTTTAAAGAACGCCTCTCTCTGAATTTATATAACACTTCCTATCAAGGCCCAGCCTAGAATTATCCCTGTCTTATACATGTACTTGGGTATTTCCCACAGGTTTACCATTGAATTTAACTAATATACAAGTCTTGCTGCAGTCAAAAGAAAAGTTTGTCATTTGAAGTCAACATCAAATATCAAAGTTAGTTCGTGAAGTTAAAATTTTTAGGAACGATTGAAATCAATGATTTAAATTACATCTTTAATAAGTCAGTACAGTGGGGTTTTTATTGAAAAATTAAGTTTGGATGATTAAATAATTTTTATTTACAATCATGCTTTGCCCTCATTATTGTCCTCATTTTATTGTTTTAATTTTGTTATGCAACCTATTTCATTTAATTAAAAGCAAAAGAAAACCCAGGATGCCCAGATGAGAGCAGCTGCCTTGTCTCGGGAGCTTGAGTTGACCAAAGCAACAAACGAGAAACAGAAGTCTCAGATCTCACAGCTACAAGAGCTACTTGCCAACAGGGAACAGCAACACAGGTAATGAAGAATAGCAACACATGTATTGAAGAATAGCAACACAGGTATTGAAGAATAGCAACACAGGTAATAAAGAATAGCAACACAGGTATTGAAGAATAGCAACACAGGTATTGAAGAATAGCAACACAGGTATTGAAGAGTAGCAACACAGGTATTGAAGAGTAGCAACACAGGTATTGAAGAATAGCAACACAGGTATTGAAGAGTAGCAACACAGGTATTGAAGAATAGCAACATTGGTATTGAAGAATAGCAACACAGGTATTGAAGAATAGCAACACAGGTATTGAAGAGTAGCAACACAGGTATTGAAGAGAAGCAACAAAGGTATTGAAGAATAGCAACACAGGTATTGAAGAATAGCAACACAGGTATTGAAGAATAGCAACACAGGTATTGAAGAATAGCAACATTGGTAATAGGTCCAGAACAGCAACACAGGTATTAGATACAAAACAGCAACACAGGTATTGAAGAATAGCAACACAGGTAAAAGATGCAGAACAGCAACATGGGTTTTAAAAAATAACGACAAATAACAGGTCTAGAACAGCAACACAGGTTATAAAAAATAGCAGCATAATTAAAAGGGCATGGTCACGATTTTGGGCAAATTTTTTTTCTGTTTGTATTATTTACAATGCTTTAGGAATGCATTTCTAATGATCAAATAAAATTTGAGAGTGTTATAAGTGTGACCGCGTAGATTTGTACGGTGCTAAGTAATTCTTCTGGAACTGCATCCGTCGTGTGCAGTACGAACGGGGTGAGGGAATGTTGGCGTAGAAGGTACAAGGTATAAGGTTGAGGCGCGCTGTGGGCCGTAAGGTAAAAACGAAGGATAGGTGTGCCGTATTCCCGAAGGTCCACCAATATGCAGTTCCAGAGAAATAAACAGGCAATTGATGCAGGATTCCGTATTTATTGGACGAGACTCAACGATGGCAGCATTACAACAATTTAACAGGCAGACATATTACAAACAAGTCGGATATGGCCAGTATTGGCCTCCGGACTCAAGACTCTGGATGAGTCGGACGACTGGCCGAGGCTGGCCGCCGTATTCCAGACTGCCGATTGACAATTTTACATGACTATATATAAGAATCTGAACAATAAGTATAAATTGACAGGTGGTGACATAAGTAAGCTGAGTGAAAAATTGACAGATATAAAATAATTAAATAAACTCAATGAGTCTTTGATGTCCTAGACATGAAAAACAGTTAATTGCACGATGTTGTTTTAACAGATTAGCAGTCCTTGAGACATGGCACTCTGTCTCTTTGAAATCACATAGAGTCCGAAAAGTGTGAATCACTAATTGAATAAGTAACTTTGTACAAAATAAACTGTGAGAAAATATTACAAATAGAACTGAATTTAAAAAGTAAAGTCCAAAATAAAGTTATAATTAATCAGTGAATTTTGCACGGTGATAGTTTCCCACCGCTGAATTCCAGACTGCCGATTGACAATTTTACATGACTATATATAAGAATCTGAACAATAAGTATAAATTGACAGGTGGTGACATAAGTAAGCTGAGTGAAAAATTGACAGATATAAAATAATTAAATAAACTCAATGAGTCTTTGATGTCCTAGACATGAAAAACAGTTAATTGCACGATGTTGTTTTAACAGATTAGCAGTCCTTGAGACATGGCACTCTGTCTCTTTGAAATCACATAGAGTCCGAAAAGTGTGAATCACTAATTGAATAAGTAACTTTGTACAAAATAAACTGTGAGAAAATATTACAAATAGAACTGAATTTAAAAAGTAAAGTCCAAAATAAAGTTATAATTAATCAGTGAATTTTGCACGGTGATATAAGCAAGATACAGGGCTCGCAATTCTTTGTCATTAAACAAGGCTTGTGCCCTGTTTTTATTTACATAGGTTCAATGTACCAGTAAAAAATCTTTTTCAAGTCAATATGTCTATCTTTTTACTCATTTTCAGCATAAATAAACAGTTCCTAACGTTAAACACATTCATTTTAGGTCTAAAACTGGAATTTTCACTTAAATTCACATTTTTACATTCAAAATGTAAACAAAAGCTTTGTTTACATAGCAAAGAATTGTAAGCTCTGCAACTCGCTTAAAACGCAACGAATGACTCTCAAATTTTGGTTGCCTATTAAAAGTGCCTTCCTGAAGCATTGTAAACATTAAAATCAGAAAAATAATTTTTGACCAAAATCGTGACCATGCCCCTTTAATAAGTCCAGAATAGTAACTTGGGTAATAAAGAAAAGCAACATAGGTAATATACAGAACAGCAACACAGATAATAGATACAAACAGCAACACCTGTCTGAGGTTCACAACAGGAACACATAGACATAATAATCTAGAAAAACAATGAACTTAAGATAGTGTAGTAAGAAAAGCAACACAGATTTTAAAAATCCAGAAAATCAACAGTGAAAATGTAAATATAACAGCAACACAGGTAAATGATCCAGAAATATAACATATAATGTGTACAGAACAGCAACATAGATAAAGTATTCAGGACAGCAACACATATCAATTCTTATTTCAAACACACAATTTTTGGGGGCAGATTAAAGAAGTTGCCACTTTTGAAAAAAAAAATCCTTACAATGGTGAGCACAAAAAAGACTATCAAACAGCATGATATTACATTTAAATTTTGTACAATTGTTATATGTATTGAGTACATGTATTTGCCTTAATATCTGTACTCTATGATAGAGAAATGAACTAAAGGTATTACTTCAATACAATTAGAGTTTATATGCATATAAACTGGGTTGGAACAGATATGCTTTTTCATAAATCATGAAGCTTTTTTTTTTTTTTTATAAAACTGCTTCCCAGTCTAATCCAGTGTATACTCATGTGAATTTTGTAGCTATTTTTACTGGTAAGGGTATTAGAATGGTTCATTATATTACGATATTGAATTGTGAATTTACAAGAGCAGTGATGTTCAGTTGTTTCAAAGACATAGCAAGAAGCAATTCGTTACAAAAACAACACTGATAGTAACACAGAGAAATAAACCACTGCAGCCAAGTCAAATTACCGGTAAAGGACATAAATGTACTACAGCTAGCATTCAAGAGTTCAAACAAGCCCTACAGAAAGCCAATAAATTTAATGAATAGCCTTTACTCATCCAGTTGATTGATTCACATGCCCGAGAAAATAAGAAATATATTTTTGTTTTTGATAAGGATCTTCTTCAATATAAATTTTTTACTAAACAAGTGTACATACCGGTAATCAAAAAATGTTCACTTTCATCTATTAAAAACAGTTTTATAACATCCTGCTCAAAACTTGACCCAGTCATACAAAAAATGTGGTTAATTACCATAAACCATGCAGATGAGGAGTTTATGAATGGACAGTTTTAAGAGAGTCAAGGTCTTCATAAGGCGCTATAATTAGGTCAGCTGGAATCGGATGAAATTGGTACTGACTACTGATGGCCAGATCCTATTTGGCTGATAGCTGTGTTAGGACCAATTACTCTGTTACCCCATATACAACCAAAGTGGAACCATCTATTTTCATTTTATCAAGATCTTGTTGATCACTTGACTTAGTTTTGTGAAAATTGCACCAATAATTATGTTTCCCTCTCTTTGTTGTTGCAACATTTCCTGCATTCTAAGTAAATAACTGTCACCCACTGATGATATGGACTCTTGGTTTCATTGTCCAGACTTGTCTAATTATCTCGCTTATTTTACAGTTTTATATGGTTCATTTTCCTGAATGATACTAAATATAAGTCCGGGACTATAAATACCAAGTTGGTTTGGTACAAATGAAGTTTACACCCTGGTATGTTTCCATTACTTGTAGTAGAGCATGACTGGTGCTCATCAGTGCCTGAAAAAAGTATTGGAAGCCATTCTAGGTGATTCAATCAAGAAATAACAAGTCAGGATAGAAATTAGACAGGCCTCTTATTAGCTCTCCCAGAAAAGTCATTACTAGTAGTGAAGTGCTGTGTTGTCCCGATCTTATTTGCTAAAATCCTACAGTGGCTAGTTTATCAAGTGGTAAAACTGAAAAGTATGCAAATTTATTGGTCCACTGTGCTAGGGACTTGTTTAGTAATGGTTGCTTTTAGCTTCATGAAGTAGAGCTGGTCATTTGGAATCATGCACTTATGTAGAATTAAGTTAGATGAACAAGGTTTTTGCTCTGCAATATATCTTTGTCCATCTCTAGGAATTAATACAAAACTACAACAAATGGATCGAATAAGAAAATGGAGCGGGCTTTCGATAGGTTGAAGACGTTGTATGTGACCAGCATTCGCAGCATTCTGACAGCTCTGAAAGAAATATGGGAATGAAACAATTGAACAAATGAACTCACACATTGGGTCTTGTATTAGTGCTATATAGTTACAAGGGACCACTAGACTCTTAATGTCTCTGCTATTTCAGAATTGTGGGGAAGTGAATTAAATCAAATTAAGTCCCATGCAGGCAAACCACAAAATACGAGATTTCGCACAACCTAGACGATTTTTCTCTGCATCAACCTCTGACGTCTAATCCTACTGACACAACATTATCACCCTGTATTTCATAGCGCTGTGACAGAAATATCTACAGAGCACCAGATTCCGACTTTTACTAGTTATTTTAATGTATTTGAATCCTACACTGCTCCCACAGTCCCAGTAATAACCAGCCGGGATTTCAGTAATGCCTTTAGTTGTATGCATAAACACTTTTCTTTACCGCTATTTAGCCGTGTTGTCACATTATTTAATATTTCCTGTTATGACCATTTTCTACAAAGTTTGCTATCAACTGATATAAAAATTGTTTTCAGAGCTTTGAAATGACAACCTCGCTTAATTTTCCCATAAATACGTGCCACAATTATTAGTTTTCTTGACACAAACTAGCTTATTTTTATTGTTGTGGGTCAATACCGTACAGAAAGATTTTTAAAGGCATTTCAGATTTTCTTATTTATGTACAAATGTTATTCTTGTATAGACAAATATAAAGTTCAGAATATCCTTCAATACAATTTCATTACTTTCCTGAATTTGAAATATTAAGATTTTAGTTTGGTAAGTCATACCATTACCACTCTAAATATCAAAGCATTTCTGAATGATCTTGTCAATGTTACAGGGAGGAGATGAAGAAGCGATACAGTCTGGACAGCCGCGAGTTACAGGAAGTGATCGCAGAGCAGGTCAAGAAGGCCGAGAAAAACTACAGCATGGAGGTCAAGTCCCAGAACGACAAGTAAGTCGTCGCACGAAGACGTTGCCCAACAAGTCATGCCATCTCCCTCAGGGAAGTCCCCCAACAAACCTTGCCATGTCCATCAGGGAAGTCCCCCAACAAACCTTGCCATATCCCTCAGGGACCCAACATGGCCACACCCTATATAGCCACCTATCACACAGTGCTGCTACCTTCATTTACTCAGGAACGGAACTTTCCTTTCAATTTTTTTCTCAGATTTGATCTCAGAACTGTTTCTGAAAAACAACCTATTTCTAAAGTTTAATAGCTAAAAATACTAAATAATCACTCAGAAATAAGAAATATCGATGCTTTTTAAATGGATACTGCTTATTTAAGAATGTTTATTATTTCATGTGTTAAAGGGGATTGAGAATCAGAAAGAGTTGTGGTGTCTAAATTTTAGTCTTGTCAGTCTCAATGTGCGTTTGTTATGCTATACTTGATCTTATTCCAAGGTGATATTGTTTCTATTTTCGTGAGAAGGATAGTTTAGAGAGATGAATGAAACTCTTGGCAAACATGTGCATAAAGTGTCAAATATTATTTAAGACTGCATGAAGCATTGCAAACAATTAATGGTGTGTTAATTGAGCCCACTAATTAGATTACATCATGACAACAATAACTTGGGGATCATATTCTTAGAGAATTCAGTGAGCAGCAGCTGAGGATGGGGTTAAGTAAAAGTGTTTGTTTGGGTTGATTATGTATAATAAACACATTAATACCGATTAGCTGGGAGAGAAAGCAAGCACTTGCATGGCTGCCATCTTCTGGTGTCTGGTCTAGGACACAAGGAGCCCTACACAATTAAAGCTTCCAGAAAAAAACCAGTTATCTCGCCTCTAATTGTGTATTTATGTCAGCAAGGCTGCTAGTCTTCTTTCATTTTGCCAGAGGTTTTTCTAAGCATTTTCACTGTCATATTTAAAACAAAGTTATCATTTTTTAAGAAACAAACAAAATTTCAGGACTTGTCACAAAATAGTTTTTAAGAATTGTGAAGATTACCTATTTTGAAAAGGAATTGTCTAATTTTTGCATTTTTTGTTCTAAAGATCTTAAGGATTGTTTACTGAAAATTCTAAACTTATTTATTGAAATACTCTGTGAAGACAAACCTGGCACTTATTGTACATTTCATCTTAAAAACTTATCAGTTATTAGTTAGTAGACAGTACACCCCAACCACCAACCCTACCCCAAAAAAGAAACTTGAGATATTGACAAATATTTCCTTAAGAAGCATTGGAGTGACAGTTCACAGAGTGTAAACTCAGTGGGCAAACTCGGCTCAGCTGTATGTTTAGGTGACCGATTAGAGACTATTACCCACTCAGAACACTGCTAGTTCAGCCCAGGTCTCTCCTGATCAGATCAGATCATAAGGTCACTGAAACAATATCAACCAAATGAATTAACAGTATACTTATTCTGAACAGAAGTTTGACAAAGATATACATGTATTAGGAATTGTCAAAAGTATGAAAACAGATTTCTATTCTTGATAAAGACCACTGTATCTAGAGATCTTTGCTAACATATGATGAAGGTTTTTTAAATTTAACAAAATATAAAAGCAAGTCTATGTGATTATTGTACTTTGGTGATTTTTTAATTGATTTTCTTTGATTTCAGAGTGGACTTGTTGTCAAAACAATATTCTGATCTAGAGGATGAGTTCAGAATGGCCTTGCAGATTGAAGCAAACAGATTCAAAGAGGTTAGTCTATCATCTGATCATGATAACAAAGGTTTCAGCAAATATTGTGAAATTTTAGACCTCTAGGTCAGGGGTTCTTGTCCCTGGGCCATAAAACTTAGATCAGTTTACTTTTGGTCTCAATCTCACTTTTCAGCTGTATATATCCCGTTTAAATTAGTAAGATCAAGATCAAAAGTGAGATTATCAAAGTTTTATGGCCTGGGGTCTAAGTGATAGGGCAAGGCAGTGATGATCAAATACTTAGTGAAAATGTATGGATTTTTCACAGAATCTTCTTTACCCATGGCAAACTAAATGCCTTGTCAGGATAAGCAAGGAAGCTCAGCCTGTACGAAATGTTCCGCCTGGAATATAGGGGGAATAGAGGCGTAATATAGAGCAGGATTCCGGGCGTCAGTTTATCTCTCTACATATATGGTGATGTAGAGGTTCCAGGCGTAAACCAACCGGAAACGGAGCGGAATCGGGCCGGAATATGAGGCGAAAAATGTAAATGAGCTACGCCTGGAAAAATAAAATTCCGCCTGGAAAAAATTCCGCCAAGGAAATGAAATTACGCCTGGAAAGTCCAATTTATTATGCAACATCAAGTGACCTACAGACCTGAATAGTCATTTCTTTTTCATCTAAGATTTTCAAATACTGTTATAAGTGTACACTAATTTCCAAAAAACATGAGAAAATTTTGAAATGCTCTAAAAGTTTACACTGAAATCACATTCTGAATCATAAACAACTAAATACTATACCATGTACTCTACATTAAATCACAGCGCCTTATACCAAAGAACTAAATTGTTCAAGAAAACTGTAAATCTTTCAAGCCAGTGAAATTTCAGTAGCTATACAATATCATGTACATTCAAATTTACTAGAATAAGGTATCAATATGATCATCTTGCATACCAGCATATATTGTATAATCCAGTAAGGACATTATAGAAGTAAAAAGCCTGTCTGAGTTAACCATTACGTTCACACTAACTTCCCTCCTTCCTGACTGATTCAAACTTAACCTTGCTGAAATGACCCTAAAACATCAATTATTTTTGACCAATCAGAGAATTTTACTCCTGCTTAAATTTCCAGGCGGAATTTTGTTTCAATTTTCTTGTTATTTTACGCCAGGAAAATTTGAATTTGCCTAATGACGCCTGGAAACCACCTCTTCTACTTAGGCGTAACTTTTCAAAATTCCGTCTCCGCCCCAAATACGCCCGGCATTTGCAGATTCCTGCCAGAATCCACCTATATTCCAGGCGGATTCCACCTCAAAAATTTGTACGGGCGTCTTTCAAATTCAAAGCCTGTGTGAATGGGAGCGGACTCTTAACACATGCTCCCTCCTCAATCCCTCTAGTCTGTAATTAGGAGTGCATAGTTTTTTTGTTGCCTTCTCTCATTTGCTCTTCCCATTGTACTGTTCTGTTATGACCAGTGTTTTTAGGTCTAACTAAAACTCTGCTGCTGGCTGGAATATTGTTTAATTTGGCATTTGGGAAAACTAACTTTCTGTCCAAGTCGTTCCAAGTCTTGCCCTCTGTCCTGTCAGCTGTCTTGTCGTTCTTCTGACAACTGTTATTTCACCCAGTCTCACAAGATGTTTGAATATTCTTCAGTTCTACACATCTTTTATTTATGTTATGATCAATTTGATAGTGCACTGAATACAGTGTCTCCTTTGTTAACATACCCCCCCCCCCCCTCCAAAATCCACTTTTATTTTATGAATTGCACAATATCATTAGTGCTATTCAGATCTGAGAAATTTGGTTAATTAATTATTACCAGGTAGACTGGGCAATTTAGTTCTAAGTTAGTTTCTAAGATACAAATGCTGAAAATTTTAGGAAAAAAAAATTTGGTCAAGAATAAGGATGAAATAAATGATATGGCAGTGGTAAGAAGCTGTGTGGTCTGGGTGTGTAAGGGACTGTGTTGATATTTGCCCAGTATTTCTTTGTACCTGTATTAGTGTGTGACCCCGCGTGAGACAGGAGATGAAAGGATGCACTAAACACAGAGATTAGCACTACATCACAGGCTAGGCAGCCTACCACTCACCTAGGCTTGTCACAGCCTCGGAAATCAACAATGCTGACACCAGTTTATTTCACTTAGGGGAGTCCTAAACTATCCCATTTGTAGCTAATATTACAACTGTCATTATAAGCTTGGTTAATTATGAAACCATCAAATTATTTATAACTTATTTAATGGTGATTATTTTTTATTTTGGATTTTTGCTAACCAAGCAAATAAATTGTATTTATGTATGGCACTTTTTGATAATGTATTGTTGTGGTTAGAAGTATATATACATTTTTTTTATATTTTGCACAGCTTCAACATGCATACCAAACAGTTAGTGAGGAGAATGCAGAAAACAAGCAGGCATTATTAGCAGCTAGGCACAAAGATGAGACTTCATCAGCCATGATAAATGAACTCACTCAGGTAAATGCTGCCAAATCAACAAGTTCAAAGGAGTCAATAAATTATCTGTATTCCCTTGTAGATTTTCAGTTTGAAAAAAAGTGGATAAAATCAATCGACCATGTGATCTAATTTGTGATTAAAAAGATGATTAAACAAAAACATAACAATGAAAGATATATTAAGTCAACAAAAAATATAAATAGAAAGGAGGAGAAAAAGTTGCAGTTAAACTCTAAGAGGTGCCAAATTAACATTTATTAACTCATGTCAATTAGATAGCTATGTCAACTGTCAAACCATATATTGTCAATTAAAATTTGCAAGTGTAAAACCCTTGTTGCAATGACAGCCTGCAACTGTCAAACCCTACTGCCATTGACTGTCTTTAGCTGTCAAACCAAAATGTCATTGACAGCCTGCAACTGTCAAACCCTACTGCTATTGACTGTCTTTAACCGTCAAACCAAAATGTCATTGACAGACTGCAACTGTCAAATGCTTTTGTTAGTGACAATTTGCAACTGCCAAACTTAATGACAATCTCATTTATCTGCAATTCTTAAATCCTATTGTGTATTACAATCTGCAACTGTCAAACCAAAGTGTTAGAG
Source organism: Magallana ariakensis (assembly GCA_020458035.1). Lineage (NCBI taxonomy): Eukaryota > Metazoa > Mollusca > Bivalvia > Ostreida > Ostreidae > Magallana > Magallana ariakensis. Next base: position 62,240,571 of record CM035814.1, on the reverse strand, counting down.
ACACTCTGCAACTTTCGAACCCTCACTCTGAAATTGTCATGTCAAAGTGTTAGTTACATTCTGCAATTGTCAAGCCTAAGTGTCAGTGACATTCTGTAGCTAATGACATTTACAATTTGCAACAATCAAACCCTAGTGTCAAAGACAATTTTCAACTATCAAACTGTTAATTACAGTCTTAATCTGTCAAACCCAAGTGTCATTAACAACCTGCAACTGTCAAACCCTATTGTCATTTACAATCTGGTCAAAAATGTCAAATTTTAGTTTAAAGCTATAGTGTCAGTCTTAATTTATTTTTGTCAAAATTTTGCAGTAAGGCACTTGTCAAATCCAAGTAAAATTATGAAATTGATATTTGTAAAAGGATTTTTAAAAAAGGTTTAAAAAGTTTGCACTACCATTTAACATAATAGTTTGAATGAATTATTTTCATATAAATTTTTCAATTCACAATTCTATTATTAAAGGAATCAAACGAATGTATTTTTATTTTAAGCCTCAATTAGCAAAAATTATAGTTTGGTGAAAGAAAACATGTATATAGTGAATTCACTATAGTTATCATTACAAATTCGTTATACGGTATAATGAATTACGGATATAACGAAGTAAATCCATTGGTCCCTAGAATTTCGCTATAACCAAGTTTTACTGGAAATATCTATCAATGTCTTATCAGTGGTGTTTATAGGTTAAAGCTGTTTTGTATTTAATACACCAAAAAACTTCTGTTTTATGTATTAATTAAGGTTATCTATGTTGGAGGTTAAAGATGTAGGGCAAATGCTGGCAGTGACTTTGACCTTTCACATTGATGAATTCTTTATGACCATCATACAGCAGTTGTAAGTCAGTTGACCTGTTGAGATGCAGGCAAAAGTAAATGAGAAATGTTCTTATTTAGGAAGAGTTAGCTTTTATACATGAGGAATTAGGTAAATTATTCAAGTTGCTAATCCTAAGCCAAAGATTTTCTGTTGTTTACACTGTTGCAATCATCAGAAGTTTGTACAAGTAGTAACTGCCTTTGTTGCTGTTTAATTAGAGCTTTCTGTTTCAGTGAAGCACGATCACATCTTTGTTCAGGGTTTTTTTGACAATTAATGATCCATGAGTCGTACTTTTGTGAATGGTACCAGCCCCAGTTTCATGTCCATTGAAATCAGGGTATATTTGTGTTTTATTTTAATTTGCTTGTACTTTTTGCCGAGTCTTAATTCCTTTTGTACTTTATACATCGACTGATCTTATATGTCAGATGGGTGTCGAGATAGTGTAAAGCTAAAATTGTCTCCCCTGAAGTATTGTCATGGAAATTGTGTTAATTGAGTTTAAATGTGAAGCAGCGGATGGAGCCGACATCCCAGCTTGTTTGTTTGTGTCTTGTTAACATCCAGTTTTGTTTTGGTTTGTGTTTTTATTTCCTTGTTGGTCCATTTTTTTTTTCATGTAAACATACTTAAGACTAAAACCTTTATACTGATATGGAATATTTTATTGAAAAGTAAAATAATGGTCAATAATGCTTTGATTAAAAAATTATTTAAGGAAATGTTGCAATTTTAAAATCAGAAAAAAAGGGCATCCCTTCAATTTATGATTAAATTTTACCTGTATTGGTGTTAATTAGAACAGTTTGAATTCATAGAATAATCTACTATTTTAATTTCATAACTCGGTGAACTAGAAATTCCTGTTGACACAGAAATGTGTTCTAATTATCAGCAGAACATAAATCAGTCCGTCCCAATGTCTGCAATGGTTCCTCAGAGACAAATAGCAGCCACATGGAAAACACTTAATATTCCTGATCATCTTTCATACAGTAGTCTTGCCTGGAGTACCCAGGGAGAGAGTTTCTGGCAGAGCTTTTCTGGAAATTTGTTAAATGATTGGACAAGGTTTGCAAGATTGGATGGAAAATATGTTTGATTTGAATGAGAAGACGACATTGAAAGTTTTGTGTAATTTTCTGTCTAATGACTCGCATGTTTTTCCTTTGCTGCATTGTTTCATGCATGGAACTTTACATAGAAATTGATTAATTTAATTTGTGACTTAATTAGAAAAAATTACCGGTATCTGTAAAGTGCATAACCATATTTGATCGTAATCATTTACTGCCTTTATCAATCTGTAACACCCAGACTATATCATTATACCCCAAAAACCCTTAGTCACTGACTGTGCTATGTTTATAATGTATACATACTGGTAATTATGCCGTGACATAAGATGAAATAAAGAAGAGAAAGAGACTGAAGCATGCGATTTACTACATTTTCATTGATTATAAATTGTGTTGTGAATTATTTTAAGGTCTTTCGATTGTCGCATGACGTCATTGTGAGCATTCCGGAATATTTTACCGTTATCGGTTATAATATTAGTGTTATGTGATGTATGGTTTTACCAATATTTCTTGATTTATACTAGTGTTTAACACTTTTTAAGCTATGTGAAGTGATATGACACTAATGTTTAACAATTTATAGAGAGTAGAATGAGTTGAAATCGCTGAATTCACTGAAAAACTGATAAAACCGTACATAGGCAAACTTGACAGAGACAACAATTCATAATTTTTTACCTGGCAAGGTAAACATTTCTTTGCAGATTTCGATAGGATATATAATGAATTACAAATGTACCAATTTTCAGTGAGTTTGAACCATTATTTCAAAAGTTATAGACTGTTTATGTTGTTAAACTGTACTTATTCATGGTTGGAAAATTGTATTAAAATGTACTGTAAATGTGACAGCTTTCATACTGGGAAGTTTAAATGCTCTTAAAATGTTAAAATACATAAAATAAAGGATTGTGATTAATTTCTTTAAAAAGATTGCTTTATTATATAGAAATCAGTAAAACAAAATGTGATGTTGGAATGGAGAGCAGTCGTCGCTATAATTACCATGATAGTGTACCTGTGTTAGCTCCTACAGCATGAACAAAATATTTGCAACATACCAATATTTAAGTTTAGTTTGAATGTTTACATATTAATCTTCAAAATTAAACAAAAATTACACGGATTAAACCATAAAAACATCGAGGGTGGAGAAACCTTAAAGAGTCTTTATTATAGCTTTAAAAAATAGTGGTCATCACTTTTTTTTCAAAATCTCTGCTGCTTAGAAATACCACTACTTACAAATGACTTAGGATTTTAGTTCATAAATGGAATTAGAGAAACAAGAGGATACTGCAATATCATTATACATTAATGAGAAAAAATAATTGGTTTGCTCCCCTATAATCTTTTACAATAAAACGTATGTCTGTGCATTCTATAGAGTAAAAGTTGTTTCAAAATTCATTTCAAACTGATGTCATGAAAGATGTATAAACGAGCAATTTTTATGAAATTTTTTTTTCAAGAAAAAGTCTTTAAGGGCTGCTTAAGTTACCAATAAAGAACCATTTTTATTAGTACTACTTTATTGCATTCCATGTTTCAATAAATATTCATACTCCGAGTCTGATCTCACCCGTTTCACGATGATCTAACTCGACGTATCAAGAAAGTTTCCATCTTAATGACAGTACTGATTACTCATTACTTGGATTTCATATTTTTCTGAGCACACTGGGGGTGTGTGGAATTATCCAAGAGTTCAGGTGCCTCTCGGTGAGGACATCCAACTCTGACTTCATTTATTAATTACTTTTTTCTCTGAAGAATTTGATGCTGTGAGTGAGATGATGCTGACGTGCATCTACATGTCCAGCGGCCATTGCTGATGACATCACAGCAACACACCCCACAGGATTAAGTCAATCATCCTATCTATTGGCTGGCTGAGCTCACTTCCTGTCAAAGGTGCCGAGATACTTAGTCTCCAATAGAACTTTGTCAGCAGCGGAAAAGTACAAGCTCTCAAGTGGAAAATTGGTTAAGCTCAAAATTGTTTTGTATATGTTAAATTAAGGCTGAAATTTGTAGATTAAAAAACTTTTGAATCTTTGGATATACTTTGAAAATCTACATTGTATGATAGTTTAATACCCAACATCCGATTTCACAAGTATGTCAGTTAAATTATAACTTTTATCTTTATTGCACTTTTAGGTTTACCCTGCGATGAATTTCAACTCTAAGCTATTTATGGTTGTAATCAAATGAATTTATAAATCCGAGCAGACTCTGACTGGTTTTCTATTTATGCACAAAGCTGGAGTAGGAGAAATATCGTAGTAGAGCGTTAATGCTCACAAGATAAATGTCGCCAGACCTAACCACTGCAAGATTTTCAAATAATTACAAAACAAAAACAAAAGAAACAGAGGAAATTAATTTGTTTGGTGACCTTTTGATCGGCTGATAGTGGTCTTAATTTCTGACTGTTGTCTTGTTTTTAGTTATAATGTGTGGTGTTTATTGGGTGTAAGGTAAACGACTTGATCATTGAGGCGATTTCCAGGGTACATACAGAGATTGTTTATTAATCTCAATCTGTCAGTTCTAATAGTGTGGATGTCCTTACAAGCCATGTGATTTTTACACCTGCCCCGCTCCTCTCGGCGGAGTCCTTGTTTTCCCTCCGTAATTTCCTTGTACGTCATTCTTGGTGTTTTGGCGTATTTGGGTTGCTTCAATGCTGCTTATTACTGGACTCCGCGGTGAGGTGAATTGCTGCAATCTCTTTCCCTCCATGCTGTCCTACATAATTCACCCTGACCGCTGATTTTACAACATCCATTTTTAGATCATCTCCGATTCCTGTGTACCACTATTTGGAGATGCTTTCCAGGTTTTTTGAGCCGTCTCTTTTTTAGACCTCAGGATTTCCTTTTTGACTGCCCCTGGTCTGAACTTTGATTGATTTTGTCCCTGATTTCTGAAAGACACAGACAGTAAATTAGGCTAATAATGCATCTTAATGTGGATTAAGCCTCAACAAGAACTTGGATTTGAGGGATAAGACAGGCCACTTAAAATTTATTGTTGGAGACTGTTAAACCCAGGAAGCTTCATTATTGTTCTATAATCTTTTACACAATCATAAAGCTGCATAAACTATATCTGTCAGTGAGCATTCAACCTACATAACTTTAAAACTTAATGTAGCCTTCGTACATCCTTTTTCATAACCTTAATTTTCAGATTATTCAAGAATTCAGACAGTCTTTATTGTAATTATATGTTATCTGACTATTTCCTCCACCAAGGCCAAACAGAGACCATATATAGACTGCACTTGAGTATGAATTATCTTCATCAGATCATCAGATAATATTTAACTTAATGGAGGGCTGGCAAGATAATCTGAAAAGTATTGATCTCAAATTTGTTTTAATAAGTCACAGGTTTTATCATTCCTCACTACAACAAGCACTCATGCTGTGGAATTGCTGCTGAACTTTACGATTAAATCAGAACCAAGTACATGTAAAACCTATTACTTATAATTAATATGTCATCTGGTTCCAATTTTCTGCTTAGAAAATTTTATTGAAAAACACTCAGTTAAATGTCATATTTGAAATTTCTAACTAGTTGCTGCCATATGCTTAGATGAATACACAAAGGTTACAGTCTGCCATGTATTGAAAGCTGTTACATGGACTCAGTTTGTTGGTTGTGGGTGGAGACATATTACAAAGGAAGCATTAATCTATGTATGAGATAGGGCCAGTCTTCTATTGCAAATCACTATCATGCACCATTCATATAAAGCAAAAACTTATTGCCACTACATGTAGTACAATAGGTTTTTTGGGGGGAGTCAAAAAATACTTCTTGCATATTTTGCTTGTATTCACTATTGCTAGCTGAATGCTGTGAAACTTTTCAAATTTCCAAAAATATGCTGGCAAAACTTGTTATAGTATGCCCTGTCATGTATCTGGGACATTATAGTGTATCTACAAACTACATGGTAATGGATGGTTCTTATGTAGAGGAACCGATAGAGTAAAATTGTGTTAGATTATTGATTTACTTTAAGTAATGAGAGAATCGTTAAAGGTGTCTTTATCTGATGGATGTACATGTACAATGAATGGTACCAGGTGGTCTGATGGTATAAACTTAATGGATGTTCCTTAAAGACCAGAGTTTTAGTCCATAATTGTTCCTCTGAAGATGCATACTTTGTTCCTTTGGACATTGGTTGTTCCTCCAATTATTAGATAACTTATTTGATGGTTGCTCCTTTGATAAATAAAGTACTAGTTAAGGTATTCCTCTGATAAATAGATTACTGTTAGAGTGGATGTTCCTTTGTTATATAAGGTACTTGTTCATGGATGTTCCTTTGTTATATAAAGTACTTGTTCATGGATGTTCCTTTGTTATATAAAGTACTTGTTGATGGATGTTCCTTTGTTATATAAGGTACTTGTTGATGGATGTTCCTTTGTTATATATAGTACCTGTTGATGGATGATCCTTTGTTATATAAAGTACTTGTTGATGGATGTTCCTTTGTTATATAAAGTACTTGTTGATGGATGTTCCTTATATAAAGTACTTGTTGATGGATGTTCCTTTGTTATATAAAGTACTTGTTGATGGATGTTCCTTTGTTATATAAAGTACTTGCTGATGGATGTTCCTTTGTTATATAAAGTACTTGTTGATGGATGTTCCTTATATAAAGTACTTGTTGATGGATGATCCTTTGTTATATAAAGTACTTGTTGATGGATGATCCTTTGTTATATAAAGTACTTGTTGATGGATGTTCCTTTGTTATATAAAGTACTTGTTGATGGATGTTCCTTATATAAAGTACTTGCTGATGGATGTTCCTTTGTTATATAAAGTACTTGCTGATGGATGTTCCTTTGTTATATATAGTACCTGTTGATGGATGATCCTTTGTTATATAAAGTACTTGTTGATGGATGTTCCTTTGTTATATAAAGTACTTGTTGATGGATGTTCCTTATATAAAGTACTTGTTGATGGATGTTCCTTTGTTATATAAAGTACTTGTTGATGGATGTTCCTTTGTTATATAAGGTACTTGTTGATGGATGTTCCTTTGTTATATATAGTACCTGTTGATGGATGATCCTTTGTTATATAAAGTACTTGTTGATGGATGTTCCTTTGTTATATAAAGTACTTGTTGATGGATGTTCCTTATATAAAGTACTTGCTGATGGATGTTCCTTTGTTATATATAGTACCTGTTGATGGATGATCCTTTGTTATATAAAGTACTTGTTGATGGATGTTCCTTTGTTATATAAAGTACTTGTTGATGGATGTTCCTTATATAAAGTACTTGCTGATGGATGTTCCTTTGTTATATAAAGTACTTGCTGATGGATGTTCCTTTGTTATATAAAGTACTTGTTCATGGATGTTCCTTTGTTATATAAAGTACTTGTTCATGGATGTTCCTTTGTTATATAAAGTACTTGTTCATGGATGTTCCTTTGTTATATAAAGTACTTGTTCATGGATGTTCCTTTGTTATATAAAGTACTTGTTGATGAATGTTCCTTTATTATATAAAGTACTTGTTGATGAATGTTCCTTTGTTATATAAAGTACTTGCTGATGGATGTTCCTTTGTTATATAAAGTACTTGTTGATGGATGCTCCTTTGATAAAGTACTTGTTTATGGATGTTCCTTATATAAAGTACTTGTTGATGGATGTTCCTTTGTTATATAAAGTACTTGTTGATGGATGTTCCTTTGTTATATAAAGTACTTGTTGATGGATGTTCCTTTATTATATAAAGTTCTTGTTGATGGATGTTCCTTATATAAAGTACTTGTTGATGGATGTTCCTTTGTTATATAAAATACCTGTACAATGGTTTTTTAACTTATGAACAAAGTACTTACACAATGGTTTATCCTCTAATGAACAGAGTACTTACACTGTTATTGTTCCACTCATTGACAAAATACTTACACAATGGTTATTCCACTGATGAACATAGTACTAACACAATGGTTTGTCTACTGATGAACAGAGTACTTACACAATGGTTTATCCTCTAACTAATGATTAGAGAGTACTTACACAATGGTTGTTCCACTGATGAACAGAGTACTTAAATGTTGTTGCAATGTTAGATAAGGTACATGATTCTCTGTTGAAATAAGTAATTTGTTGATCCTTTGTTAAACAGTTGTACAATGATTATTTCTTTTTATCTTAAAGGTGAAAGACAACATGATAAAACTGCAAAGTTTTCTCAAAACTCTGAAGCAACACCATAAAGTGTGGTGTCCTAACAAATCTACTTCTTTTTCAGCTTGTCAAAGAGCAGAAAGGCAGAATAGCAGAACTATCTAAAGCCAAGCATGAGCAGGGAGCAGAATATAAGGTATGGAGGCCTGTGTCATTATATCATTGTATCAAGCGATATATGTGTTTGTCTCATTGCTGTAACATATTGCTCTGTAGCATGAAGTCTGTTCTCTTGGTATTGTTTGTATTAATGGACTTCTGATCTTTGTATAACAGGACAGGATTCAGGTGCTGGAAGCCCATGTAGAGGAGGCCAGGAAGAGGATGTTACAGATGGAGCTACTCAAACAGGTAATGATTAGGAATTGTATAGCTAACAGTTCTGTTCCAGAATGTAGAGTTTCTAAAACAGGAAAATTATCAAGGAAAAGGGGTGGGTAACTGTTTTCAATATAGACCTATGAAACAGAAAGATAATCTAGGGCACATTGCAGTAGGTTTCAGTTCTAAAATGTAGAGCTTTTGAAAAAGATCGAGGAAACAGGGAGGTTACTCTTTGGAAAAAGCATAGTTAAACCTTTCAGAATGTAGACCTATTCAAACATGTAAATCAGGAAAGTGGGACTATTCTAACAGAAAAGGGGTACATATGTATTAATTTCTCCTTTCCTTTAGTTATCTAATAATCAGACAAAACTCTTTTTCTAATGATGATGATATTCATAAACAAATAGGGCATGGGTATAACATATGTATGCTATGGGTATTACATATATATGCCATGGGTATTACATATGTATGTTGTGTGTATTACATATGTAGGCCATGGCTATTACATATGTATGCCATGGGTATACCATATGTATGCCATGAGTGTAACATATGTATACCATGGGTATTACATATCTATGCCATGGGTTTTACATATGTATGCCATGGGTATACCATATGTATGCCATGGGTGTTACATATGTATACCATGGGTATAACATATGTATGTCATGTGTATAACATGTATGCCATGGGTATTACATATGTATGTCTAAAAATAACATATGTATGCCATTGCTATTGCATATGTATGCCATATGTGTGCCATGGGTGTAACATGTAGACCATGGGTATTACATATGTATGCCATTGGTATTACATATGTATGCCATGGGTGTTACATATCTATGTCATGCGTATAACATATGTATGACATGGGTATAACATATGTATGTCATGGATATAACATATGTATATTATAGGTATAACATATGTATGCCATGTGTATAACATATGTATGCCATTAGTATAACATATGAATGTCATAGATATAACATGTATGCGAGGGGTACAGTATACATAGATATTTTTTCTCGCCCTTTTTCACTTGCAAACGGTTTTGCCCTGTCTTGAATTTGCCCATAGTCGTAGCATGCCAGCAACAGTATTTCTTGATTATCTATGTTTTGTTTCAAATTAGTAATTTTTAATATACCTTAATTTACAAAGAATTGACCATATGCACTATTCACTATTCACACTTTATTGTAATTTCTTTCGATTGAATATATCATTTTTTTTTTCATACATGTATGTGAAAGAATAGTCTATTTGGTTTTTGTCCCCCGCCGCAACGCGGAGCGGGGACATAGAAATGCCGGGCGTCCGTCCGTGTGTCCGTGGGTCCGTGTGTCCGTGGGTCCGTGTGTCCGTGGGTCTGTGTGTCCGTGGGTCCGTGTGTCTGTGGGTCCGTGGGTCTGTGTGTCCGTGGGTCCGTGCGTCCGTCCGTCACACTTTTTTGTAAGCGCTCTCATGCCTACAAATTTTGACAGATTTTCATTACATTTATACCAAATGTTTATACACCTATTACCTTGGTCAAGTTCGAAAATCAGCATTGTTCGATACTTTTTGCTGGAGTTATGGGACTCTGACCACAATAATGACTCCGTTTTATCCAAAAATTGACCTTGTAAGCGCTCTCATGCCTACAAATTTTGACGGATTTTCATTAAATTTATACCAAATGTTTATACACCTATTACCTTGGTCAAGTTCGAAAATCAGCATTGGTCGATACTTTTTGCTGGAGTTATGGGACTCTGACCACAACAATGACTCCGTTTTATCCAAAAATTGACCTTGTAAGCGCTCTCATGCCTACAAATTTTGACGGATTTTCATTAAATTTATACCAAATGTTTATACACCTATTACCTTGGTCGAGTTCGAAAATTAGCATTGGTCGATACTTTTTGCTGGAGTTATGGGACTCTGACCACAATAATGACTCCGTTTTATCCAAAAATTGACCTTGTAAGCGCTCTCATGCCTACAAATTTTGATGGATTTACATGAAATTTATACCAAATGTTTATACCACTAATACCTTGGTTAAGTTCTTAAATCAGCCTTGGTCGCGTCCCCACGAACCTGTAAAATTTAAGCAATCCACGAAAATTGGCCCCCACGAAATTTAATGATTCCACAGTACAGTATACTAGTATACTGCTTGAATGGCGGGGGACCCAGGAATTCTATTCTTGTTTTTTTTACTTTACAGTCAGTTAAATCTAGGACTGTACAAAACATCATAAGCATAGCGTTATAACATTGATGATGAAGTAAGATGACAATTTTAACTTCCCATTGGTTGTCTTGTCTTTCAAACATCTACAGTAACTTTATTTTAAATCGAGGCTTATGCTTTTCATAAAACATTAGAACCACCTTTAAGGCATCCTGATTATGCTCTCTCACTTTTGTTTGATATAACAATTTCAATACCTTTCTGCTGATTTGTATCAGTCAAAGCAAATATGCATCACATCAATTTCCGCATTTATGGCCTTTAACTCTGCTCTTTGATCGAGAGATGAAGAGCACTAAGTAGATAATTAAAATTATCAACAATGTTTCAATTACTCTATGACAGTTGGAAAAAGTTCATTCTAAATCTTTTTTCAAAATATTGTGTAGTTTGGAGTTTTTACAAATTTCAGCTGTGTAATTTACTCTGAATTAAAAATGCCAGTTAAGATGCGAGTTTATGACATCTGGCGATATCACACATGTATAACATTTCAAGCATGTATATCATATAAGTTATTCAATGAAATTTAAACAAACTTTCCAGTCATCTATAAATATTGTGATAGTGTAGATTTTCTGTAATACAGCACTCATGAGAAGTGCAATTTATGGACCTTATTTTTGGATCAACAATTGTAGTATAAAATTTCACTATGTGTTCAAAGAATTTTCCTGAATAGCCTTAACTATTAATTTGTTAGGATTCAATGAACTTATTCAATGAGGCTGATCAAATTTAATTTTATGTTTACCGTCACCCGCATGAGTAGGTTTAAGTGAAATCGTCATTTAAAAAAATACACAAACCCTTATTTTAAATTTTTCCTTTTGCAGTAAGATTTTAAACAATTCGCAACAAAAATACTGCAATCTGTAAAAATACAAAATTTTAAGGCACATAATGTATTATATATCAAATATGCAATGGAATTGTCTTATAAGAAAAGGTCATTAAACAGCTAGTCTACGTGTAGCTTGAGTATTCACTGTACAGTGGACTCCGGGTATAACGAGATGCTGGGGACATAATTTTATTTCTCGTTATAACCGATACTCGTTATATCCGAGGTTGGCATTTCCCAAGGAGACACGGGGTCGTTTTTTCTTTACATTTCAAATAACGTTATAAAGTAGTAATAATAAAATAAATATAATTTATTCAAACTTTGTTCAAAAGTAACATACGTACAGCATATTCATGTCAATTGCCATGAAATAATTACATGTACAATCGTAAAGACGTGTTACTTTCACTTCACGAAAGACAAAAACTGTATGATGAACGGTTGTTATTTTTATTTTTTACTTTCAATAATGTCAATCAGCTTTTGTAAAACACTAAATTGGAATATTCGATGTCTGTTTTCTGCATGAAGAAGGTTTGTAAAATAGTTACCGCGTTTAACGAATCTTTTGTAGAAAATTCTGGAGTTTCTGGATTAACTGCCGACACATCGATATCATCACCATCTTTTTCGATTTCTGTCTCGTCATCATTTTTAATTCATTTTTAATTTAACCCCGAATTTTACTAACTTAGTATCTCTGTCGAAATACCGTAACCAGTGAATCAACAGCGACATAATGGGACATAATGGGAAGGCTTAATGTCTGTATCGCTATTTTTAGAGTCACGCGCTTTTCTCAACAAGTCCGCTAACTCTTCCAAGCTTTCTTAAATCACATCTTTGGTTTTTTTAAATCGTACTAAATGTACTTGAAGCTAATTCATAGTACTTTGCAATTTCACTTTTTGTTTATAATTCATTTTAAACTTCGTTAATTATTTCTAAATAATAACTTTTTTTCTAGCGAAATTACTTTCCTCTTCTTTGAATTCGAAGCCATGACTGTGAACATTGCAATAAAAACAACTCATCATTATTTCTAAATACTTTAAATCTATTGTCATGTGTATACATACCTGTGAAAATTACATGGCCATACCGTTAGTTACCTGGGACTAGCGTGTTCAATTAAGCGTGCCGCGAGTACCTCGTTATATCCGATAGCGCATACAACTACCGGGCACAAATTTTTACCTCATAATATACGGAGTCTCGTTATAAGCGATCTCGTTATATCCGGAATTTTTTAAAAGGAATTAATAAAGAAATAATTTGGGACCAAAAAATCATCTCGTTGTAAGCGGTACCTCGTAATATCCGAGCTCGTTATACCCGGAGGCCACTGTATTTGTATTTATGCAAATGTATAAAAATAACTTGTTTTAAAATTTTGTTTGTTTTAATATCATCACCCTCACTCGTAGGTTTGGTCTTTAACTTTGGACTGCCTGACCTTGAAATTCAAACCACTACAAAATGTACCAGCTTCAAAAATTGGTGAACTTTTTGATATATAATTTAAAACAGTATGCAACTTTATTTGGGAAAGATGCAAGTCATTTTGTGTCACAAGTAGCTCAAGTAAGATAACTCATTCAGACTTGAAAGCTGTAGTCACAAGTAGATCAAGAGAGGTAACTCATCCAGACCTGATTTCTTGGACTTTCCCTATCACAAAGAGAGTAGTTTATACTTGTCAGGTTTCAGGTACAGTATTAGAATTAGGAATGGTCTATTTTACTGTGACAGAGAACTTTCTCACTATGATAAGGGTTAATGGAACAAACTTCCTAGTACATAGATAACAATACTTAGAGAGGCAACAGGTGCCCCTTAAAGACTTATAGGATTCTGGGCATAAACTGTAAGCCAGGTCAAGTACAAGTGAGAGACATGAGGTCAGACAATGAGAGGTTGACCTGGATATTGTTATCACGGACTTCTTGATGTCCCTTACCTGTGAACAACAGCCGGGGTACATACATGTACCTGTAAACCTATGACCATATGTATAAGCTATAAGTTGATTTAAGATATCATTAATTCTAAATCATACTTTTATTCATGACAACTTTAGTTTACAATTTACTTGTATTAAACTGAATAATCTTGACCTTTTTATCTATTTAGGGTATGTAGATAATCTTATAAACAGATGTCTTAGACTATGGAGGGTAATCGTGTTAAAAAATCCAGTCATATAAACTTGTAAATTCGAATATGCAATCATGTTGGTGTGTGAGCCTGAGTATGAATGTGTGTAATTCTGATCGTGTAATCTATAAAACTCGGACATAAACACTCTAAAGTTGACTCTGCAGACCTTCAATGTAATTCTTCCCACAGATGCACATTTGCAACTTTAAAATGCTGTTTGTTATTTACATGTAACCTGTCACTATAATACACATTTTCAATTGGTAGTCTCTGCATTTATATCTCCGTTTTCTGAAATAGCACAGTTGACATGTTACAAATCGACAAATGTCTACAAGTTTGTCAAATTTTGATCATATATGGAAACAGTGACATCACAGATAGCGAGGTATAGAATAGGCTATTTTTTATATACTATAACCAGGCACTATAACCAGGATGTGCGCATGCGTGAACCAACTTTCCATCGGGATCGGTAAACGTTGGGAGGAAATTCGAAAGCTATTTGGAGGAACTTCGAACTGATTTATCAGCGATTTAAAAATGCGATTTTTTATATTAAATGTTCATTAAAAGTGATAAAAATGTTACGTACATTAGATTTTACACCAAAAAGTTAAATAAATAATTAAGAGAACAATAAAAAGCAATGTTACAGGAAAACAACAGGCACTTGGCATGGGGGGAAGGGGGGGGAGTGGGCAGGGGGACGGGACTGCACCCCCTCCTGCACACCTTTTCTCGCAGCAAACATTTTTCTTAAATTTACTTATAAAAAAGTGAATTAACATAGAGTTGCCCCCCCCCCCCCAAATGTTTTTGGGACCATGTAAAAATTGAAATGAAAAGGAGAAAATAAACTGTGAAATTGTAGTTAAAGGTACACTTAGCCCCTACCCCCATGGATTAGGATTTTCAATTTTTCAAAAAGTATTTTTGGTTTTAGCCTTTTTATTTTATTTTTTTTTTTTTTTTGCAAGTCAAGATTGGATTTTAAGCAAACCAATATTATCTCGTGCATTTTGCCATTTACCAGGTTCTACAAACACCTTAGTCCATAATAAATAAAAAAAATCCAAGGCTAGGAGGGGGCGAGAGGAAAAATCTATTTTGCTTTTCTTTTTCTCAGGAGCTATTTTGGGGGGATATTAAGGGTGAACAGGGGTCACTGACCCCTTGTAGATGTATCCATGACCCATCACTAGGGTCTGTGTACCCATCCCCTAGGTCTGTACACCAAAACCAGGGCCAGTATACCCATCACCAGTGTCTCAATACCTATCACCAGGGTCAGAGTTCGTATCACCAGGGTCTGTATGACCATCACCAGGGTCTGTACACCCATAACCAGGGCCAGTATACCCATCACCAGGGTCTCAATACCTATCACCAGGGTAATGGTTGGTATCATCAGGGTCTGTATGACCATCACCAGGGTCTGTACACCCATAACCAGGGCCAGTAAACCCATCACCAGGGTCTCAATACCAATCACCAGGGTCAGAGTTGGTATCACCAGGGTCTGTACACCCATAACCAGGGCCAGTATACCCATCACCAGGGTCAGAGTTCGTATCAACAGGGTTTGTATGACCATCACCAGGGTCTGTACACCCATAACCAGGGCAGGTATACCAATCACCAGGGTCTCAATACCTATCACCAGGGTCAGAGTTGGTATCACCAGGGTCTGTATGACCATCACCAGGGTCTGTACGCCCATAGCCGGGGCCAGTATACCCATCACCAGGTTCTCAATACCTATCACCAGGGTCAGAGTTGGTATCACCAGGGTCTGTAAGACCATCACCAGGGTCTGTACACCCATAGCCAGGGCCAATATACCCATCACCAGTGTCTAAATACCTATCACCAGGGTCAGAGTTAGTATCACCAGGGTCTGTATGACCATCACCAGGGTCTGTACACCCATAACCAGGGCCAGTATACCCATCACCAGTGTCTCAATACCTTACACCAGGGTCAGAGTTGGTATCACCAGGGTTTGTATGACCATCACCAGGGTCTGTACACCCATAACCAGGGCCAATATACCCATCACCAGGTTCTCAATACCTATCACCAGGGTTAGAGTTGGTATCACCAGGGTCTATATGACCATCACCAGGGTTTGTACAACCATCACCAGAGCCAGCATACCCATCACCAGGGTCTCAATACCTAACACTAGGGTTAGGGTATGTATCACCAGAGTATGTGTGCATATCACCAGGGTAAGTATACACATAACCAGGGTCAGTAAACGTATCACTAGGGTCTGTAAACCTATCACCATGGTCAGAATACCCATCATTAGAGTTTGTGTGCCCATCACCAGGGTCTGTACAACCATAACTAAGGCCAGTATACCCATCACCAGGGTCTGTAAATCTATTACCAGGGTCAGAGTACATATCATTAAGCTCTGTATATCCATCACCAGGGTTTAAAAACGTATCACCAAGGTCTGTAATTTTAGCAGCAGGGTCATAACACCCATTATTAGTATCTGTGTGCCCATTACCAGGGTTTGTATGACCATCACCAGGGTCTGTACACCCATAACCAGGGCCAGTATACCCATCACCAGGTTCTCAATACCTATCACCAGGGTCAGAGTTGGTATCACCAGGGTCTGTATGACCATCACCAGGGTCTGTACACCCATAACCAGGGCCAGTATACCCATCACCAGGGTCTCAATACCTATCACCAGGGTCAGAGTTGGTATCACCAGGGTCTGTATGACCATCACCAGGGTCTGTACACCCATAACCAGGGCCAGTATACCCATCACCAGTGTCTCAATACCTATCACCAGGGTCAGAGTTGGTATCACCAGGGTCTATATGACCATCACCAGGGTTTGTACAACCATCACCAGGGCCAGCATACCCATCACCAGGGTCTCAATACCTTACACCAGGGTCAGAGTATGTATCACCAGGGTAAGTATACACATAACCAGGGTCAGTAAACGTATCAATAGGGTCTGTAAACCTATCACCATGGTCAGAATACCCATCATTAGAGTTTGTATGCCCATCACCAGGGTCTGTACAACCATAACTAAGGCCAGTATACCCATCACCAGGGTCTGTAAATCTATTACCAGGGTCAGAGTACATATCATTAAGCTCTGTGTATCCATCACCAGTGTCTGTAATTTTATCAGCAGGTTCATAACACCCATCACTAGTATCTGTGTGCCCATTCTCAGAGTCTGTATGCCCATCACCAGGGCCAGTATACCCATCACCAGGGTCTCAGTACCTAACACTAGTGTCAGCGTACATATAACCAGGGTCTGTGTGCCCATCACTAGGGTCAGTATACCCATAACCAGGGTCAGAATACGTATCACCAGACCTGTAAACCTATCACCTGGGTCATTATACCTATCACTAGGGTCATTGTTCGTAGTACTAGGGTCTGTGTGTCATCACCATGGTCTGTATATCCATCACCAGGGTCTTAATACTTATCACCAGTGATAGTGTACGCATCACTAGGGTCTGTGTGCCCATCATCAGGGTCAGTATACCTATCACAACAGTCAGTGCACTTGTCATCACGGTTTGTACATCAATTACCTTGGTCAGTACACTTTTACCATGATCATTATACCTATTACCTATCACCAGAGTCAGTTTACCTAACGTCTGGGTCATTGTACGTATCACTGTGCTCATCATCAGGGTCAGTATATCTTTCACATGGCTCTGTGTGCACATCACCGAGGTCAAATACGTATTACAAGGGTCTGCAAATCTATCACCAGGGTCATTATACCCACCACTAGAGTCTGTGTGCCCATCACCAGGGTCTGTATGCCCATCACCAGGGTCAGAATACCAATTAACAAGGTCAGAATACGTATCACCAGGGTCTGTAAACATATCACCTGGGTCATTATACCTATCACTAGGGTCAGTGTTCGTAGTACTAGGGTCTGTGTGCACATCACCATGGTCTGTATATCAATGACCAGGGTCAGCATACCCATCACCAGGGTCTTAATACCCATCAGCAGGGATGGTGTATGTATCACTAGGGTCTGTGTGCCCATCACCAGTGTCAGTATCCTATCACAACAGTCAGTGCACTTATCATCAGGGTTTGTACATCCATTACCTGGGTCAGGTAATACTGACCCTGTTGATAAGTAAAGTGACCCTGGTTATGGATATATTCAACCCCTGTGATAGGCATACTGACCCTGGTGAAGAGCACGCAGACCTTGTTGATACGTACACTCATGACCCTTGTGATAGGTATACTGACTCTGGATATACTTACCGTGTTTATAGATTTTGAGATTCTGGTGTTACGTATGCTGACCCTTAGAATATCTAAACGTTTGTGTATACCGACTCTGGTGATGGATATATACTGACCCTGAGAATAGGTATACTGACCCCTGTGATGGGCCACAGACCCTTTTGATACGTACACTGACTCTGTCGATAGGTATACAGACCCTGGTGATAGAGAATGTGATAGATATATTGGTGATAAATGTACTGACTCTTGTGATAGGTATACTGACCTTGGGGATGGGCACACAGACCATGTTGATACGTACACTGACCCTAGTACTATGACCCTGGTGATGGGTATACTGGCAATGGTTATTGGTTTTCAGACCCTGGTGATGGGCACACAGACACTAATGATGGGTATAACGACCCTGCTGATAGATTTACAGACCCTAGTGATACATATTCAGACCCTGGTGATGGATACACAGAGCTTGGTGATATGTACTCTGACCCTGGTGATGGATTTACAGACTCTGGAAAAACGTACTCTGACCCTTGTGATGGATTACAGACCCTGGTGATACATATACTGACCCTGGTTATATGTATACAGACCCTGGTGATGACCACACAGACTCTGGTGATACGTACTCTGACCCTGGTGATAGGTATTGAGACCCTGGTGATGGGTTTACTGGCCCTGGTTATTGGTATAAAGGCCGAGGTGATGGGAACACAGACTATATGGATGGGTATAATGACCATGGTGATATGTGTAGAGACCCTGGTGATACGTACTCTGACCCTGGTAATACGTACTCTGACCCTGGTGATGGGTATACAGACCCTGGTGATGGGCACACAAACTCTAGCAATGGGTATCAGGTAAACCTATCATAGATAGGTTAACAGACCCTGGTAATACATATACTGTCCCGGGGTAATATGTATACAGACCCTGGTGTTGAGCACATAGACTCTGGTGTTACGCACTCTGACCCTGGTGATAGGTATTGAGACCCTGTTGATGGGTATACTGGCCCTGGTTATGGGTGTACAGACCCTGGTGATGGTCATACAGACCTTGGTGATACCAACTCTGACCCTGGTGATAGGTATTGAGACACTGGTGATGGGTATATTGGCCCTGGTTATCAGTGTACAAACTCTGGTGATGGTCATACAGACCCTGGTGATACCAACTCTGACCCTGGTGATAGGTATTGAGACACTGGTGATGGGTATACTGGCCCTGGTTATGGTGGAGCTGACCCTGGTGATGGTCATACAGACCCTGGTGATACCATCTCTGACCCTGGTGATAGGTATTGAGACCCTGGTGATGGGTTTACTGGCCCTGGGAATGGGTGCACAGACCCTGGTGATGGTCAGACAGACCCTGGTGACACGAACTCTGACCCTGGTGATAGGTATTAAGACACTGGTAATGGGTATACTGTTCCTTGGTTATGGGTGTACAGACCCTGATGATGGTCATACAGACCCTGGTGATACCAACTCTGACCCTGGTGATAGGTATTGAGAACCTGGTGATGCGTATACTGGCCCCGGCTATGGGTGTACAGACCCTGGTGATGTTCATACAGACCCTGGTGATACCAACTCTGACCCTGGTGATAGGTATTGAGACCCTGGTGATGGGTATACTGGCCCTGGTTATGGGTGTACAGACCCTGGTGATGGTCATACAGACCATGGTGATACCAACTCTGACCCTGGTGATAGGTATTGAGACACTGGTGATGGGTATACTGGCCCTGGTTATGGTGGAACTGACCCTGGTGATGGTCATACAGACCCTGGTGATACCAACTCTGACCCTGGTGATTTGTATTGAGACCCTGGTGATGGGTATACTGGCCCTGGCTATGGGTGTACGGACCCAGGGAATGGGCACACAGACCCTAGTGATGGGTCATGGATAGATCTACAAGGGGTCAGTGACCTGTTCACCCTTATTATCCCCCCAAAATAGCTCCTGAGAAAAAGAAAAGCAGAATAGATTTTTCCTATTTCCCCTTCCTAGCCTTGGATTTTTTTTATTTATTATGGACTAAGGTGTTTGTAGAACCTGGTAAATGGCACAATGCACGAGATAATATTGGATTGCATAAAATCCTTGACTTGCAAACCCCCCCCCAAAAAAACCCCCAAAAAATACTTTTAAAAAAATTGAAAATCATAATCCGTGGGGGTAGGGGACTAAGTGTACCTTTAACTTCAATTTCACAGTTTATTTCCTCCCTTTCATTTAAATTTTTACATGGTCCCAAAAACATGGGGGGGGGGGGCAACTATATGTTAATTCACTTTTTTATAAGTAAATTCAAGAAAAATGTTTCCTGCGAAAAAAGGTGTGCTCGAGGCGGGCAGTCCCGTCCCCCTGTCCCTGCCCCCCTCCACCCCCCCACCCCCCCCCCCCCCCCGATGCTAAGTGCCTGTTGTTTTCCTGTAACATTGCTTTTTATTGTTCTCTCAATTATTTATTTTTGGTGTAAAATCTAATGTACGTAACATTTTTATCACTTTTAATGAACATTTAATATAAAAAATCGCATTTTTAAATCGCTGATAAATCAGTTCGAAGTTCCTCCAAATAGCTTTCGAATTTCCTCCCAACGTTTACCGATCCCGATGGAAAGTTGGTTCACGCATGCGCACATCCTGGTTATAGTGCCTGGTTATAGTATATAAAAAATAGCCTATTCTATACCTCAGATAGCTGCAGGGAAAGGCCTGCCGTAATCCCCGGAATAGGCACAGAATGAATAAAAAAATATTACATATCATCATACATCTTCGCTAGCCAAGAGTTTCTAATTCACACCGCTCCTCACGAACCTTGGCATATCTTGCTATCAAAAGTCGGGATTTTTTTCATCACATGATTTCCTTTTCTATTTTTAAATCAACCAAATAATGAAAGATGCCGTAGTTTAATGTACCTGCTGGTACAGAAATGACAGCCTCAATAGACAATGATATTAACAAGTTGAAAGAACGTTTTAATGCCTAGTGTATTCAATAAATAGGAATAATCTGAAATGTTACATATAGATCAAATTCATTTGAAAGGTGTAACAGCTGTGTAAGACTGGGAGCGGTAAATAGTGCATGCTTCTGTTGATACACAATCTGGTGTACTTGTTAATGCACCATTGAATGATACATGCATCATGAAGGCTAAAACAAAAAGACTAGAAAAATTAGGGTTTGAGCTATTAAATTATATTAAGAGAATTCAGAAAAGATGCGAGTGAAGAATTCAATCGGCATCAGATGTCTTAGATTTGGAAAATTTTAAATATCATGCTCTGTTTAAATGTATACATGCATTTCTATTGTCTTGAAGTACATGTAACAAATCGTGTAAGTATACTTAGAGTTCGACTGAATAAAGAAAATATCACCAAAAGCATCCTTATCGCTACCACAATGTTGAAACAAGAGCCTCCACCAACGAAGAAGAAAAAATTCACCCGGGGAGGGGGGGGGGGGGGGTCGGCCTGCTGATAAGGTTAACCGTCGTAAAATTAAAATGTGTATAAATTACAACAAAATATTTCATTTTGTCGGTAATATATATGTTACAAAGACCTTCACACAAAAAAAGTATCGTTCATTAGAACAGTTTAACTGAATTTTTTGTTCATTTAATTATTTTAGTCCATTCCGGCGATTACAGCATGCCTTTTCCCGCAGCGAGCATTTGCCATATAAGGTCATGCATGTCAAAATTTGACAAACTTGTAGAATTTACATTTGTCGATTTGTAACATGTCAACTGTGCTATATCCGAGGGTGAAGATACAAATGCAGAAACTATAGATTTAAAATCTGCAAAGTTGAAGGTTAAATTAACTAACAAAAACAATTAAGCAGCAAAATGTGCATCATACGAAGGAATCGAGTCAAATCTTAAAGTGTTTATGCTCGAGTTTTTATAGGTTACACGATCAGAATCACATACATTCATACTCAGACTTTCACACTAACACGATTGCATATTTGAATTTATAAGTTTACAGGTCTGGATTTTTTAACACGATTACCCTCCATATTAGATATTTGATTCAATTAATGCAAGAAAAATCTGCAACATTAAGGTTCTCACAAATCTCTCATATTTTTCTTGAACAAAAATAAAACAAATTTTGTTTACTTATTTGTGTTTATTTTGTTTTTATTTGTGTTTACTTATTTGTGTTTATTTTGCTTTATTTGTGTTTATTTATTGTATATATTTTCTACTAGGACAAGACTAAACTACTGGCCCAGGTGGAGGCCCAGGAATCGGTGATCTGTGGTCTGAGGGCGGAGCGGAAACTATGGGGGCAGGAACTGGCACAGCAAGGTACTGAGGAACATTGTATCTACTTAAGGACGACAGACATAATTTGCTTTGCGCAGATATATCGCGCACCTAAAAGGAGTGATTGTTACGTACATTAAATTCTCAATATTATGTCACAATCACTAAAATCAATGAAAAATCGCTTATGACACAATATATAGCTGTTCAACGTCATCAATACACATATATTGCATGTAGTGAGCGACCTTGCTATTATTTAAAATATTTGAAATACGCTTGTCAACATTATATAACATGCACAAATTTTGTTAGGAGATGTCAAAGTTATGTAGTGAGTTTTATATTAGCTCACACTATTTATAAGCATCTACATAGAATATTTAACATAGTTTGAGCCAGTGAACAAATCATTTACATTTCGATCCACATACTCGTATCGAAAAAATATAGTAAAACCGTCCCTGTGCTTAAGTTTTAAAGTATTTTATTTCAAAAAAATGTATAGCAAACTCTTAAAGCCTTTTTCTTAGAGTTTGCGCAGTACTTTTCATAAGTAAAGAGATGATATCAGTAGTAAATTGCATGAAGAATTTAATGGTACAAATAGTTTTCACAGAATTTGCGTATAAATAAGGTTTATCAGTCCAAAGCTAGCGCATGTTTTTCTGCGCAATAAATATACAATTTTTTCAATGGGCGACACTGTAGCTCCCAGGTCGTCCATCTGAATTTTTTTCAGACTGGGAGCTACAGACCTGCAGCTAAGCAAAGTAACTATTGAGACCGGTGAAACATTGTATCTACTTAACTAGCTCAGCAAAGTATTATTGAGACCGTGCTATCATTGTATCTACTTAACTAGATCAGCAGAGTACTATTGAGACCATGCTATCATTGTATCTAATACTTAACTAGATCAGCAAAGTACTATTTAGACCATGCCTTTATTGTATCTACTTAACTAGCTCAGCAAAGTATTATTGAGTCTGTGCTATCCTTGTATCCAATACCTTAGCACAGTAAGATACTGTAGAAAATGTGTCATTGTTGTGTCCAATAAACTCAGGGTTTGATAGAACATTGTATCCACTAAAGAAGCTCTGTATGGCATTATGGAGTACTTGCAGATGTAGGCATGGCCTGTTGATTCTTCTACAATACATCATATTGATGCATTATAGCAGCCCATTAGGTGATGGGAGTAGGAAAAATCTTGGATAGAACGACTGATGATAATTGTTTTTCAGTTAACAAACATCAAGAGTTGCTTAGATTGGTTGAATTATTACTGTCCATTTTGAACTGAATTGTCTTACACCGGAGCAATACACAGCATTAGTCAGTCAATGGAACTCTTCAATATTTTTTCAGCTTACCTTATGAGCTATACAATATATATTACTTTCATGCAGTTCTATGTACCATGCAATCAGATGAGTGGTTGAGATTTAAATGTTTAGTCATCTGGTTTTTGTTCGGATGATTGGAATCAGAACTCAAGGGGGGTACACGCAAGAAGCATATATATACCTCAATATGTCACAATCTGACGCAAACTTTGTCACAGTTAAATCAATATAAACTTCACTGTTGATTATCAAACACTTTAGTTTATGACTTATCACATTTTTTACCTGATAATTCAAATTTATGACCCAGGTGTGTCTTTTTTAAAGTATTCCCTCTGATTTACTATTTATGTTACGTAATTTGAATTATGCATGCCTTTGAGTTACGATTTGAATTGTGTAATTCTGCAGGTTCTTCCTTGGCTCAGGATCGTGGGAGACTTGAGTCCAAAATCGAGGCTTTGAACTCAGAAGTCGCAATACTGAAGAAAAACCTAGAGGTAAAACTGTCAAGGAAGATAACTCTGTCAGTGTTGTTACTCGTCTGTTGTTGTAAAGTTGAGTATGTATGGATTCCTACAGATTTCTAATGAAGATGTTTCAATTTATGATACAGAGGGAGGCTGATGCTTTAAAGATTAAAACCAAGATGTTGGAGGACCAGACAGAGACTATCAGAAAACTAAAAGAGGTATATCAGTGTGAATATAGCAATCTAACTTAGGTTATATAAATAATTAGACAGTAAACATATGAAGATCAATCAGGAACATTATTGGATGAATATTGAAGAAAAAAATTATTGTCTCAGTATGATGAAGAAGATTCAATTTTAGAATTCTAAAGATAGAATGATTTGTTGTTAGCAAACAGAAGCACTCATTTTGTGACATAAAAAAAAAACAATTGACAGAATTAATTTAGGAGAGTGCATTGTTAGTGTGATTTTTGTGAGCATTCATTGGTCCAAGTCACTCCAAGACAGACGCGATCCCCTTCTCTACTAACCATCCCAACCCCACAAAGAAAGCAGCTGTTTCTTTTAATTGATGTTTGATATATCAACAATAGACACAGCTATATGATGCACTGATAGGATGGTCAGATTGTGTAGACTTAAAAAAGACTACCCAACAGACACAACAGTTATGTACAGATTGGATGGTCAAATCGTGTAGGTTCTCCATTGATTGCCCAACAGATGTTGCTGGGGTGCTTTATTACCAGATATACTTTTAATACTTATATACTATATCTATAGCATTTAATAATGCATTGATTAGTTGGTGAATTTTAATTGACTTTCTGTGTGCCTACACAGGCTGTGGTGGAGAGAGACGAGGAAATCAAGAGGACCCGGGAAGAGGCCCTGAGGACCCAGCAGAATCTGGAGGAGCAGCTGGCCGAGGAGAGGGGTTCCACACAGGAGAACCAGGTAAATGGGGCTCAACACGGGTGAACTTGTCCATCAATGATATATAGTAAATGCATGAAGAAAGAATTCAAATCAAGAAGCTTTATGTAGGAACTATATAGTATATGAGTCAAATTTAGCCCCCATAATTCGCTATTTTCTAAGCGATTCAGGTATATTAATTTGTTGTGTTATTTTATAGAAGAGTTGACATAAAATATGTTTTTCACCTATTTATTTGATTTATATGCACTCACTCGCAGAATATTTTTATAATTCAATCAAACTCAGTCAAAAATTGACATTTTTCTTATCTTTTTTCGAATGGGAACTATAATGCGACTCTTTGAACGAGAACAAACTATTTGTCACTTATAAGTACAGGAGAGATACATCTTTGGTGAAAATATTTTGTTTGTTCAAGCAATCGCTTGATGTTTCCTTACAGAAAAACTGCTTGAAAACAAGCCGTTTTATGCTAAAAATGCGAAAATAGTGGGAAAAGGTAAACTTAAATGATGTCATATTTTTAAATTGTGGACACTTAAATCAAAATGAAAATTATGAAAAAACTTCAAATGTATATCTGTACAAATAAAACAAAGAACTACAGTAAAATGATGATGCTCATTTAAGGGGGCCATTTTAGGCTCTAACTATATATAGTCCTTTGTAGTTTAATTAGTTAATGCAATGTTGATTTTTTAATTTTTGCTGTAGAAAAATTTGCAGTGGTATTAATCATATGATTTGGAATGTATAGCAGTAAATTGTATGGAAATATCTGTGGGTAAAATATTTAGAAACAGAAAATATGTGAAATGCTCTTAGTATTGTCTTGTAAGATACAATATATATAATCTAAATGGAAAAGATGACTCAGCTTTTTTTTTTTTTATTAATTTTGATTTTTTTAGGAAACTTTGGAGAGACTGAGGGAACGGAAGCAAGAGTTGAAACAAGAGACTCAGGATCTGAGGGCAGAATTAGAGGACTCAAAGAAGGCACACAGGTAAAGCAAGTTGTTTACAGATACAATATCATTGTCTGAACAACCAGCAGAAAGATGTATATCAATTTCATCTATTCATTCCAATGATTTAAAGAATTTATTTTGATGATGTAAAATGAAGCATATTTGATCAAGGAATCTCTACATGAGATAAAATGTGTCTTTGTTGTCATAGCATTCTAAACAACAAATGGAAAGAGAAGTCACAGCTGATTGGTCAGTTGGAGAAGCAGGTCACGGAGATGAGAGACAACTGGGAGAGCAAGGAGCGCAAGCTGACTGCTGAGAGAGACAAAGCTATAGAGGCCGCAAAGTAAGGCAGCCAGCACTGGTGTAGTGGCAGTGCAGCAAATACTTAAATTGGAGCTTAGTCTCAGAAATTATCCTTGTAACTTCAGGATGCTTATATTTGCACAAGATTTTGTTAAGTGGGCCTTTGGTTATTTTAGCATTGCCATAGGGAAGTTGAAGACTGTGGATGATGCCTTCAGACACCAGCTAGAGAGTAAAGAGATGAAGCACAGAGAAGACATGGCTCAGCTAGAGGAGGAGAGACAGATGGAGCTAGAGAGAGCCAATCAGAGGGTAAGACATTCAAATCAAAGTAAGGTGGAGTTAGAAAGAGCCAATCAGAAGGTGGAACATTCAAATCAAAGTAAGATGGAGCTAGAAAGATCCAATCAGGGGGTGGAACATTCAAATCAAAGTAAGATGGAGCTAGAAAGAGCCAATCGGAGGGTGGAACATTCAAATCAAAGTAAGATGGAGCTAGAAAGAGCCCATCAGAGGGTGGAACACTCAAATCAAAGTAAGGTGGAGCAAGAATGCTAAAGTGAGCCAA
This sequence comes from Magallana ariakensis, assembly GCA_020458035.1. Lineage (NCBI taxonomy): Eukaryota > Metazoa > Mollusca > Bivalvia > Ostreida > Ostreidae > Magallana > Magallana ariakensis. The sequence goes on along the minus strand of CM035814.1, from coordinate 62,213,602 downwards.
TCAGAGAGTAAGACAATCAAATCTACCAATCAAAATGGGAAAGAGATACTAGGAACAAAACTAAAGAACTTGGATATTTTTGTGTTGTCCACTCACTGAACAGAGTACTGAAGAAAGGTTATATCAAGTCTTAACAGATAAGGCTTTAGCCTTTCAGAAATCATATCACAGCAAATAAGTTTTATCCTTTAGTCTACAATACAAGCAACCGTTGTACTCATTTTGACTCATTGTCAGTGACTGTGTCAACGATATTTCTGTGTACTACTGTGTGTAGGCAGATTGAAAATAGAACTTAATCTTTTACATGTCATAATGGGTCAAAACAATTCAATACAAAACTACCTTCTATAAGCGTTTTTTACCAGTAATTGGACTTAACATTGTATAGTATAAAGCTTTCATCATACATTGTGTTTAATGTCATGATTTTGAAGGTTGAATATCTTACTGGTTTTATTGATTGATTTGATGTAACACAGAGTTTTGTGATAGGAGTTTTGTTGTGAAGCACTTTTCTCTCGGTGTGCTTGTCAGTTGTTTGGTGTCTTTGTTCAGCCAAGGATGTGCATAATTTTGTATGTTACCAGTAATTAAAATGAATTCAATGTACCAAATTCCTCTGAAGTTCCAGTCCAATGAATATCAATTTCACAACTCCATTATTAATAATTGTCAAGATTTGGGACTTTTACACTCCCACCGGTTGATAGACCGTACTAGCTACCAGGTAGTCATCTCCCGCGGTCCCTGACTACAATGTCAGGAATTCTTCACAGGTACAAAGGGAATCTCTTCCGGGTTTAAACTGTGTGACAAATAGTATACAAGTAGTGGGATCACAAATGCTCAAGTGGTGGAATTTAGATATTCTCTCATTGATTCTTTTTCAATTAGTCAAATGCAATTAGAGCGTTCTCTCCCTTATACATGTACAGTACCAATCAGACCCAACCTAACAAAAAGTAAACCCCAACTAAACCCTGGCTTTACTGCGGGTTTACTAGAGTGGACCCAGAGTAAACCCAGAGTGGACACAGAGTAAACCCTGATCAGAAGTACATGTACTGTAAATTCCTTATATTACGCGAGTTCTTAATTCCACAATCCCACTGTTTTGTATCAAATCGTGAGAATATAAAATCACAGATATCACGGATATAAATTCCTCGCTTTTAATTAGGAATTTACAGTACCTGTATACCCTTGAAATCAGACGCAACATATGGATTTGGAATATACAAGGGGCAGGAATTATAGGCAGACGGGTCTGTTTCACACTTCAGTGCATACAGTGGACCCCAAAAGCCAACCCCAAATAAACCCCGAGTGGATGCAAATTTTCAAAACGCAGACCCAGAGTAAACCCCAAAAGTAAACCCGGGGTTTAGTTGGGGTTTACTCTGGTCTTAGGTTGGGTCTGATCGGTACTGTATGTAGGATAAAAAGAGATTATGTTCTATATATATTGAATAGTTATAACATAACTGGATAACGTGTAGTTTCAAAGTTGACTTTATAGAATGATAAGTTTTTTCTTGACTATTATGTGGCATTATAAAAAGTCAGTGATAAGAAGGTTAGCAAGTAAATTATGATAATGAAACGGTATCTAGGGATTGGGAAATTGCATGGTACGATATTAATTTGTATTATGATATGCTCATACATTCTCATTGAATTTGATTTTATATGTACTAGCTTGTGATCTATTCATTGTGTAAATCGATGAATAGCCCTTTGTGTTAAATTGAATAGAATAGTTATGGTAGAAATGATGTTTCCTTCAACCAACTTCCTTCTTGAATTTTGGAAAAACACATTAGCTAGGACACAAAATATCTTCCATTAAATCACAATGTTCAGCAAGGCTCTAGGAGAGGAGAAGTTTAATCTTGCCGGTCATTGATTCATTTTGTACTGAGTTGATATGTATATGAATGGTTCATCAAGTTAAATTATGCACTGGTTAAATACTTGTCAGACAGTGAGTTAAACTCTGACCTGACTTTAATGAACTAATTATCATCAACCTTTGACATGCATTAATATAACTGTGACTCATCAGTGCATCACTGGTGATACTCGGAGGGTGGGATGTTACAACAGGAGGTGACACTCATGGTCACATGCCCGATTGTCACCAGTCCAGTTCTTGGGCCTCCTTAAAATGTCCTTGACAATATTCATCAAATAGTTGATAAGTGGTACATAGATCATAGTAATATTTCAATACATTAGGGACTGTCTCCACTCAGAAAGCAAGTCATGCTCAGGTGGGGAGAATACTCAGTCTGACCCATGCTGGCCAAGGGTCAGGATTTGGACCTATTCTCTTTCTTTCTCAGGTTAGGACAAACCTCTGATGTCAACACGCTTACAGATATCATTACAGGATGGTCCAAACCTGTCAAACATTCTTACATATATCATTACAGGATGGTCCAAACCTGTAAAACATTCTTACAGATATCATTACAGGATGGTCCAAACCTGTCAAACATTCTTACAGATATCATTACAGGATGGTCCAAACCTGTCAAACATTCTTACATATATCATTACAGGATGGTCCAAACCTGTCAAACATTCTTACAGATATCATTACAGGATGTTCCAAACCTGTCAAACATTCTTACATATATCATTACAGGATGGTCCAAACCTGTCAAACATTCTTACAGATATCATTACAGGATGGTCCAAACCTGTCAAACATTCTTACAGATATCATTACAGGATGGTCCAAACCTGTAAAACATTCTCATTTATTCTGCTTTCTGAAAATTAGTCATCAAAATTTTGAATTTTCTAATTTTGTTTTCCAGTGCAATAATTGCATAAAGATGGTAAATGACATTAACAAACTGTCAACCATCTCAAAAATCCATAAAGCAAAATATGAATTTAAAGCAGAGCAACACAGACCTCTAAAAAGATAGAGGTGGGATCAGGTGCCTAGGAGGAGTAAGCATCCCCTGTTGACTAGTCGCACCCACCGTGTGCTCATTGTCAAGGTCATGAAAAACGGAAGAATCCGTAGTCAGTCCGGTGTATAAATAATTGGTATAACAAGTATGAAAAGTGTCAGTCAGCATGTGTCCTAATGAAACCTTGTACTTGCTGACAAGGTCATTGTATCGACCATAGAACTTGCGTAAAGATGATTTTAATTGAGGTTCTTGATATTCTTGTTCCAACAACTTGTTTGTAAGTAGCTTGCCTTGTTTAATAAATTGTTCGTATGTAGAGCATGCTCTTGCATAACGAATAAGCTGAGAGACATAACCCCATAGGCAGGTGATGATGGTATATTGCTACATAAGGAAGGGAAGATGAGGATGCAAAAATTAAAATCATCCCATTTATCATATAGTTTTAATGTTAGGTTACCATTAACGTCTTTTTCTAGGAAAATATCCAAATGTATAACAGATGTTTCGGAATCTGTGTTATATTTCCAGCTCACTGGGATATATTAAGTTAACATATATTAGAGTGAAAGTAAAAGTGGATAAAACATCATCAATATATCTAAATGTGGAGTTGAAGGCCACAGCAAGATCTTTATTCTTTTCTTGCACAAGCTTTTGAATGAATTCTGCTTCATAAGAATATAACAATAAGCCAGCCAATAGAGAAGCACAATTTGTGCCCATGAGAGTTCTGATTGATTTGTTGGAAGATCTGGTCTCCAAAAACTTTATATACGATTAATAACTGTATAACGATATATAACTAAAAATTCTGAGATGAACACCGGAAATAAAATTGCAGGATCAGCACATTTTATGTATCAGAGAATGACAGTATTAATCAACTAGAGAACTCTCAACTGTCATAAGTTTTATATGTAAGATATATTGTATGAAACTCCTGGTGACCCTTGAGTTTAAAAATAAATCTAGCAAACACATGCTATTTTTGGAACACGTCTTATTAATAGCTGTTGATGATTCTTGGAATAATGAAACATTTATTGTTATTGAAAATTAAACATAATTTCTTATTTTTTGTGTAAGTAAGTAAGTGAAGTAAATACTTTATTATAGTGACATGTGTATGTCAAAAGTATAGTGCAGTACAATATTATACATAATCGAATTACACCTGGCCCATTGGACCTATGTGTCACTTTGAAATCTTAGAATATATATAGTATCTACAGTAGATTGAACGCATGAGTTTACCTTGATTTGTACAAATTATTTTGTCTTACTGAATGAATTAAATTGAGATACAAATGTACTGTAAACCAACTCTTATTCGCGTGCGAGAAATTTTTGCAAGAGCCTTATTGTCTTGAATATTTCTCGCCACGGACCAGCATTTGCCACATAGTTGTGAAATAAAAAAAGGTGCGGATAAGACTTGTTCATGAAAGATAGTCGCTGTGAACCAGTTAATCTCGGGGAAATCGTGAAATCAAGTCGTCGCAAATAATGGTTGGTTTACAGTACTTGGCAGTTTGTCTTTGATTTTTTTCCATTATAATATTTTTAAAAGTTCTCATCAAAATTTTTATCTAAATTTACACTGTGAAAGAGTTTCTATTATTTTCATAGAATTTGCAATTAAAAATAAAATGTTTTTCATCTTCAATTGATCTTCTTTTACACAAAACACAAAAACGTTCTTGAAGAGTTTCATTTTGATTACGACCAGTTTTGACTCTAAGAGGAAGGATTCCACATCTGAATTGTGCCATCAAAGACTGTTCCTGTTTGGTTTTGTTCATCCTTACGTAGGGTTCTAATTGAACATTTTGTTTAAATATCACCTATGTCCTAAGCTTAGGTAGAGACCTTGTTTTCACATTTTCATTCACCATTCCATGCTGTGAATATCACTTGTGATCATTTTTTTAAATTTTACTCTGTGACATTAATGCTACATTGGTTTTTTAACACTTTACCAATGAAATGAACTTGGAATCTTTCAACATCAAAAAAGCTACATGAAATTGTTTTACAGGTACCAAAGTGATTAAATTTGATAAAAAGAATGTTTCATGCTTTGCATATAATTTTCATCCAACTTGCCAGTGCTTGGGGATAGCAAACTCACTATCCAGTGGATAAAATTCAGAGATTTTTATTACATTTAACAGCAAATTTGGCTTCCATTTTTTTCTCTGGGGAAAATAGCAAAAAATTCATATGAAAAAACTAGGAGCTAAAAAAGAAATAAGAAATCATCATGCATCTATCAATTAAAATTTTGTTTTGTATTCCTGCCTAAAAAGTTATTCATAAAAATGTTTTGAAGTTTTGAGGTGATATTGCCTTTATTCTGTTATTTTTATACAGACTATACAGTCTTTAAGCAAAATAAAAGGTTCACTCATAAAATTATCAGAAAATTTGTTTTTAAAAAATCCTATTAAATGATGAAATCAATTTATAATTCAATAATTTGTTGGAATCAAAGCAAAATGTGTACTTTCAAGCAGAAATTTTGCATCTACCATATTGCCAAACTCATCACATAAATTTAAAGAATTTAAAATTATTGCACAGATTATTCCATATTGATACATGTAATAATAAAAAGTAAAACAAGAGGTTTGGGAATAACAATAAAGTACTCGAAAACAAGAATTATTGCATGTTATTGTTATTGAAGCAATGGTATTTGAGATACATGATATCCATCTAACTTCCACCTATCTTGTACGTTTGTATGTTGTAGGTTGCAGCAGTGGAGGATGAAATGCGTGAACTATTACAGGAAACTCAAGCCAATAAAAAGGCAATGGAGGACAAAGTGAAACGCCTGACTCGGGCAATGACCGAGCTACAATCCGATCTGATTTAAACTCCGTCAATAAAGTACTCAATGACCTCACATCCCAGCTCAGGGACTCTTTCATTGACAGAATGGAGAAGTAAATACCAGTATTCTGATCCAAATTGAACTGGTTCTGAATCTAATTGTGGACAGAACTGGTTCAAGCTACCCTCACTTCTGTTAATTAGGACACCTGCCCAAAACTATCTCTAATTCTCAGGGTTTAAAAGCTTGTACAAAGATGACCAGATTAAGTGGTATTTCTTATGATGGAAAGTTGTTTATTTATCAATTGTGTGTGTGTGTTTATTTATGATGAAGTGAATTTTTAAAAAAGCCACATATGACATACAATGGATTATCTGTGATGTTAGATTTATGTACTTATTCTTCCTGATCTGAAAATTAATATATTTACAAACTCATAGGATGTACAGCCACGGTGTTTGATAGTTTGTAGGATGTTAAGTATGATTTCACCAAATGCCGTGTGATGATATGCGTATACTTATTAAATATTGTGCTAAATGACATAAGTGATTACACAATGATTAATGTAAGTTCATTTATTATTGTCTCTCTCATGTGATTATCCATGAAAGGTTTAGCTGAGGCTAGTGCACTTACGCATGACACAGAAGGGTTACTAGTATTGTCTAATAGACTCGCATATTGTGCATGTCAACAAGAAATACAATAAAAAGCTATTCTATGAAAGATGACTGTGTTTAACCTTGGACTTTGTACCTTAGTGTCTCTATGTTGATAAAGTTTCTCCCTATCTCTGTAGACAGTTGTGTGGTTCTCCAATCTATTCAATTACCGGTATGATATTACACAGGCCTATCTGAAGATGACCTGTAAAAAAGTGACCTAATAAAAACCTTATGGCTGTCTGAAAAACACACACCATCTATATGTACATGATATGTTTTTTAGATTAAATGTAAGATGACACAAAATATTTGAAGTTGAAAATGCATTACCGATGATGAAATAGCAAGTTTTTAAAGCTATATATATAGATTTACTTCATTCAACCTAGGTACAAAGTGGGAAGGGGGTTTATCTTATTTATGCATGAAAGGTTCTTTAAATTTAAACCATAATGGGGGATTTTATTTAATTGATAAATAATTGACATTACATTTTCACAAAATCTCCATTTTCAACCAGTCTTTGCCAGAGAGAGAGATATATATATATATATATATATATATATATATATATATATATATATATATATTACAAATGTGCTGACCACTTCTTTGATAAATAAAAATTGCATTTGTCAGCATGCAGCTCATTCTAACATGATCGACATAAAGATTATCCTGAATCTCCTATTAACTGAAGAAAAATTTAATTTTATAATGGTCAATCTCGCACATTAAGACTAAGAACCACAGTATTACATTGGGCAGTAGGTTAAAGGGTTAATTTTGGTTTATACTCTTGTATGTCAACATGCTGTTCTTGATGAGATATTAGACAAAGCTTGTTGGAATCTGGCTGGTTCCTCATTAGTGAAGAGTAAAGGTGGAAGTTTCTAAGTTCTGGTGTTTGACCATGCCCCACTAATAGTGATCTACTAGCTGGGTCCTCGTGGACAACATGGGCTGGGCATTGTTCTTTTATCATTCAAAATGTAATTGACTCGCGGGGCAAAAATATAAAGGCTAAAAACAATGTCTAAATAGCATTTTGCATCTAAGCAAATAAAGACGAAAAATAGGCTTTGTACAAAATAAACCAGAATAAATACTGTCCTAATTCAATTTCTTTTATTTCTGTAACCAACAGAAGGGTCAAACTATTGGTGGGGAAAGATGGGGGGAATAAAACAGCATCTTTAAAAATAGGGGTCATATATAATTATAAAAATATCTGTTTTACTGGCATTTTCTGTCCATATAAGGCAAGGAAGTACAAGTAATAGCAATATTAGTTTGACTTTTGACCCATTGATCCTGCTTTTCAATGACCCCTTTCTATTGCTGTTTTTGAGTACTTTTACCAGTGTCCCTACCAACATGACCCAGCTCTTCCTATGGCTTTCCATTGGTTGTTTTTTACATTGGGGAGTTTGCTCTTCCAGCTGAAACATTCCCTTGGTAACTCACTGGTTCTTTTCCAAATTACCACTGAAATAGTGGTATTTTTCCATCACCTTTGACACACACTGCTTGAGAACCATTGGTCATAGTCCCCAAGTTCTGTTGGTTCAATTCCTACAAGCCCCATTGGTTTAAATCCTACAAGCTCCATTGGTTGTTTGTGTTGAGCTCACAATATGGCTGCCTTGAACTCTTACATTCAGCTATGCATAACTGGTTATAGGTGGAACCTTTTTAGATTTCTATTAAGACCTAGTATTTAGATTTTAGAATGATATACTGTAACACTATTTTTAAGACAAAGCTGATTCACAGGTGATTAATTCAAACATTGAAACATCTAACATTGCCCAAAAATTATCAAAGCTTAATTGAAAAGAAACAAAACAATTTGTATGCAGTTTATTGAATAACTGTTTTGGACAAGAGAGTCAATGACCTAAGTCTAGTGGAGTTTCATGTTGACAAAGAACCAACAATGCTTACCTCTTCTTTTTATGTTTAGTTTTAAGTGCTCTCTTTTATAATTTTTGGCAATGCCAAACAGAAATTTGACTAAAAGGAAAACAATTATTTTAACTACACATATACTTGAGCATGTCTTTGGAAGCGTTTAAATGATAAATGCAGTTTATAACACTAACTTTTTTTTTTTTAATTTAATAAAAATTTCTGGATTTACCATTAAATAAAAATTGAAACTTATTTTGAATTTTAGCTTGCCTTGACACAGGTGGATGACATTGTTTACATAAAACGGAATAACTTGATATAACGAAATAATTACGGTAAGTAGTTTGAAGGCGATAACAACTTCGTTATAACGAGATTAATATCTTGTTATAATTACAATTCATTATATTGCTTTAAGCTGATACTACAATCAGTTATTGAGGTATAAGAATTAAAAACTAATCATAACAAGATTAATAACTCGTTTAACGAATCAATGAAATCGTTTTAAAAAATATTCAATATAGGACTTAAATTTCCGAAAAACTCATAATTATCAAATAATTATCCAGAATAAAAATGCCAGCTTCGGAGATTCATCCAAGTTTGAAGGTAGCAAGCATCTCGCACTAAAATACCCATACGTACATGTACCGAGGTCACATTTTAATTCACACATACTGATTCATACGGATATCTGGAGGGTGTCGGGGTTTACGGACCCTCCCCCCACCCCCGCCCATTGAAATTTCAAACTTTTAAATTCATCCAGCAAATTACCAAAAATAGGCATGGGACCACCCCCCACCCCCCAACCCCGGGCAAACAGAATTATGCATGGTCCCTTTGACACTGCAAATAAAACTATCTTACTGATAAGGGGGGGGGGGACTATAGATCTGCGTATGTCATGCATATGCAATTAGCAAATATATGTATTTTAAAGTATAAGGAGCAACCAAAAGCTAATCTGGAGCCAATAGTAATGGTATTAGCCGAGGCTTCCCGAATGAGAAAGGTTAAAATGTCATTCCTTGCACTCCGTGCTATCGGTTTTGAGGCTGGTCACGAATTTTTTCATGTAAAATAAACAAAAAATACGGGCAAATTAATAAACTGTTCACTGCTAAATACATTTAATGATAATTATCTAATAAATTATCTTAACTGGTTAGATCGTGATGCCGATTCTCAATGTCTAAATAAACACGTTTATATTTCTTGAGTATCAAGGTAGAAAATATTTGGTAGATATATAACAAGTTATATTTGTTATCTAAGTTTCTGTACTCATCAAATTATCGTAAAACATACCAAACACAAAAAAAATTATGCAACACAACACAAAAGATATGCAACTCAACACAAAAAGATACAACACAAAGAAATATACAACACATCAAAAGATATGCAAAACAATATAAAGAGATGTGCAACACAATGCAAAGATACAACACAACAAAAGATATGCAACACAACACAAAGAGATGTGCAACACAGCACAAAGAGAAGTGCAACAGCACAAAGAAATATGCAACACAATGCAAAGAGATATGCAACACAACACAAAGAGACACAACACAAAGGGATGTGCAACAAACACAAAATATGCAACACAACACAAAGAGATATGCAACACAACATAAAAAGATGTCCAACACAACACAAAGATATGTGCAACACAACATACAGAGATGTGCAACACAACACAAAAAGATGTGCAACACAACACAAAGAGATGTGCAACACAATACAAAGAGACGACCCAACAAAGGGATGTGCAACACAACACAAAGAGATAAGCAACACAACACAAAAAAATATGCAACACAACACAAAGAGATATGCAACACAAAGAGATATGCAACACAACATATAGAGATGTGCAACACAACACAAAGATGTCCAGCACAACATAAAGAAATGTGCAACACAACATAGAGATGTGCAACACAACAAAAGAGATGTGCAACACAACGCAAAAAGATGTGCAACCCAACACAAAGAGATATGCAACACAACACAAAGAGATATGCAACACAACACAAAGAGATATGCAACACAACATACAGAGATGTCCAACACAACACAAAGAGATGTGCAACACAACACAAAGAGATGTGCAACACAACATAAAGAGATGTGCAACATAACACAAAGAGATGTGCAACACAACACAAAGAGATGTGCAACACAACACAAAGAGATGTGCAACACAACACAAAGAGATATGCAACACAACACAAAGAGATGTGCAACACAACACAAAGAGATATGCAACACAACACAAAGAGACACAGCACATAGGGATGTGCAACACAACACAAAGAGATATGCAACACAACACAACCAACATAAAAAGATGTCCAACACAACACAGAGATGTGCAACACAACATAAAGAGATGTGCAACACACCACATTGAGATGTGCAACACAACAAAGAGATATGCAACACAACACAAAGAGATGTGCAACACAACACAAAGAGATGTGAAACCCAACACAAAGAGATATGCATCACAACATAAAGAGATGTCCAACACAACACAAAGAGATGTGCAACACAACACAAAGAGATGTGCAACACACAACACAAAGAGATGTGCAACACAACACAAAGAGACACAGCACAAAGGGATGTGCAACACAACACAAAGAGATATGCGATACAACACAAAGAGATGTGCAACACAACACAAAGAGATGTGCGACAGAACACAAAGAGACACAGCACAAAGAGATGTGCAACACAACACAAAGAGATATTCAACACACCACAAAGAGATATGCAACACAACACAAAGAGACACAGCACAAAGAGATATCCAACACAACACAAAGAGATATGCAACACAACACAAAGGGATGTGCAACACAACACAAAGAGATGTGCAACACAACACAAAGAGATATGCAACACAACACAACCAACATAAAAAGATGTCCAACACAACACAGAGATGTGAAACCCAACACAAAGAGATATGCAACACAACACAAAGAGACACAGCACAAAGAGATGTCCAACACAACACAAAGAGATATGCAACACAACACAAAGAGATGTGCAACACAACACAAAGAGATGTGCAACACAACACAAAGAGATGTGCAACACAACACAGAGATGTGCAACACAACACAAAGAGATGTGCAACACAACACAAAGAGATGTGCAACAGAACACAAAGAGATGTGCAACACAACACAAAGAGATGTGCAACACAACACAGAGATGTGCAACACAACACAAAGAGATGTCCAACACAACACAAAGAGATGTGCAACACAACACAAAGAGATGTGCAACACAACACAGAGATGTGCAACACAATACAAAGAGACACAGCACAAAGGGATGTGCAACACAAAGAGATATGCGATACAACACAAAGAGATGTGCAACACAACACAAAGAGATGCGCGACAGAACACAGAGACACAGCACAAAGAGATGTGCAACACAACACAAAGAGATATTCAACACAACACAAAGAGATATGCTACACAACACAGAGACACAACACAAGGGGATGTGCAACACAACACAAAGAGATATGCAACACAACACAAAGGGATGTGCAACACAACAAAAAGAAATACAACACAGCATAAAGAGATATGCAACACAACACAACCAACATAAAAAGATGTCCAACACAACACAAAGAGATACAACACAGCATAAAGAGATATTAAACACAACACAAAGACGTATGCAACACCGCATGCAGAAAGGGTTAATACCGGTAACTTTTGGGTTAATACCGGTAACTTTTTTAAAAAGTTAAATATTAATCAATGATTTAAAATGAGCATTAGGCCTATACACAATCATGTAATCTACGTTTTCTTATCATTCAAGCAGCAACTCTGCGAAAAAAGAAAATCTTAGTGTGAGGTTTACCATATAATTTGCGTGAATGCGCAATTTGATTTGCCTTGCTACGCTGTTCGGTCGCATTGCAATTCTCTTCTGGCCCCTAGATCATGAAGCGAACTTAGACTTAAGTCAAACCTTGTACACTGTCCTAATGTCTCTTGATTAAAACACTGACAAAATTGAAATGCTATTAAAACTGTCTTGATATAACGTTGTTTAATTACAAATTGACAAACATCCATTTCATAACTTATTAAAATTTTGACTAAAAAGCAATATGAGCTGCAATTTTCATGTTGATTTTTTTTTTTTTTTACGAAAATGTTATTTTTTACTAAAATAACAAAAAATATCATGGTTTTAAAAACGTTATCCATGTTTTCGTGGAAAAGGCGGTAAGAAGCCTTAATTGGAGCAAAATTTAATTATTGTCGTCCTGAAAAAAATTGATCTGCTATATATTCCTTAGAAGAGAAATCTTTCCTCTGACAAAAATAATGATTTTTTTCAAATCTTATTTATCATAAAAGTTTAAGTTCCATGCAGACTTATCATACTAGCAGGTTTATGCAGCAAAATAACATTCTAAAAAATACAGCTCATATTGCTTTAAGTCTGAATTTGCTTCATGATCCTGAGGCCTGCCCTAGTTTTATACTTAATAATTTAACGCATTTCTGTAATGCACTTCGTACGCCTGATCACGCCTACATCATTGCGTCTTTATTTTTAATTTTTATTACTTTAAGATCATTGTTTTTAAGATTATTTGATTTTCTTTAGCAAACAATATGCATCGAATGTGCAGAGTGTTGAATACATACCGGTAATCATATAAATCTGTCACAAGCCACCATTATATATAACTTGGGGAAATGCATTTATTTCTAATATTCCTGATTAATTAAAGTATCTTTACGAGAAGTGACAACACGTATATAGTTTTCTCCCCTTAGACGAGAGAAAAGACACTATTATTTTTGCCGAATCTCCCCCCCCCCCCCCCTCCTGACATTTTCAGTTCCCAGTGACTTCTCTTCCTACGTCACTGTGAGAACGAGGCGTTTGGCGTCACTGATCCCATTCCAGAATAAGCAGAACGACACAACAATCGGGCAATGGGGGGAAAATGTGTGCACCGCCCAGAAAAATCCAGTACTTGCCAAGTGTGTACTTTTACAGCGGTGAAAAGAGTACACTTTGTTGTGTATTTGTTGTTTGGTATTATATGTTGAACTGTTGTAATAATATTAGTGGCAAAGTCATCTACCTGACGGAATTCGAAAGGGGAACGCAAAATCCAAAAATTGGGGATGGGGCACACCTCATAGTGGGGGTTGTGACAGACGCTAAAATACGCTAACAAGCAAACACTAAGGAATCAATTCAAGCTTGATGAAAATAACTTGACGAGCAAATAAAGTTTTAAAAGGGGTTTAGATTGGAGGGGGGGTGCTTCCCATCCCGTAATACGCCTATATGGTTTTTAATTTTCGACGATCATTTGATTTGATCGTGCTTTTTATCAATTACTTCAAAATCTTGACTTTAATATAGGACATTTGAAGCAAACTCTTCTTCGTGAAATGTTCATCAAAAATGAATTTTTAAAAAATCGTTTTATTATGAGAGGTCTCAAATCAACATTGATACCCATTTAATTTTTTTATAACTATATATTGGTTGGTTTTTTTAAAATAATTTTTTACTCTATTAACAATCTTTGAATGAAGGTGTATACACATACATTAAATGGAAAATTTTCAATCTTTTTAGAGAAAACGGAAAAATAAGATATCTCCATTTCTACACAATACGCAATATCCTGTTGTCGGCAGGGTCAATGTGACTCCTCCCCCTCTAAGGTCACGCTGATTTATGAGGTGAAGGTCATTATAATTACCTCTGAAACAATAAAAAAAAACCACTTTATTTATAATAATAATGTCCTATATTTCGGGTTTATTTGATCAAAGTACGCAAATCTTCTTTGTATAATTCCCATGCGCGGATTTTTTCGGGGGGGGGGTCAGGCATAATTTTTGGTAATTTTATAAAAGAAATTTGAATTTGCAGGGGGGTCCGGACCCCCCTACCCCCCCCACCTCTATATCTACGCATGATTCCAGTTCTTTTCTTTAAACAGAAAATTATGTATTCAAACAATGGAAAGGGACAACATTTCTGTCAAAAGATTAGATACATGTAGTTTAAGAAAAGCAAGTGCGTATTAATTGAAATTATCTTTCTTTATTTATTTGAAGGCTATTTGTTTTTATTTCCATCACAAATTGGGATACACCATTTACTCACACTCTCACAAAAGGTTGAAAAAAAAAGATTAACATACGAAGTTAGTGCCGTTTGAGACTTCCTCCAATTATATATTACATAATATTCGTGTTAAAATATTGTATTATTTATTTGCGATGAACAAAAACCCAGTACATGTATATGTACATATATATATATATATATATATATATATATATATATATATATATATATATATATATATATATATATATATATATATATATATATATATACACACACAGTTGTCTGTATGACCAGAACTGTTGTAACATCAGCTCTAAAAAAATAAATAATTTAACCATTATATGCATTTCCATGTACTTTCAATTCTAAACTATTACACAGACACTGACAGTTGTAAATTGTTATGCATAGAACCTCGTAAGTTGTGAGAACTTGTGTTCGAACCATTTGTATATGTTTATGCATTAAAATATATTTTTAAAAAATTCTCTTTGAATGCAAACAAAAGCTTTGGAAAGTATCAAAGAAAAACGTACTTTAGATTTAAAGATTTTAGTAGATGAAATTGTATGAAGTTATATCTGCTTCATTTATCATTCCTTTGTCGTCTTAGAAGGAATACTCTCTCTCTCTCTCTCTCTCTCTCTCTCTCTCTCTCTCTCTCTCTCTCTCTGGTTTATGTAATACAATAAACTAGGTAATTATCAAAATGTTTTAGACATGTTTTTACACGTTTCTACGTTGTGTTTTGCACAAAAGGTCGATCTATTTTTATTAGCAACGTGTTTGTGTTTTATGTGGCGTTGTCCGTATCAGCCAATCAAACTGCGCAGTTCTCACACACCCATTTGGTAACCTTGAACCCTGTTTATGTTGACGAAATATTGCATCACGTTCCAGCTGTTTTCGAGGATAAATACAGAAAAAAAAATATGACAAAAACAACTAAAATAGTAGTCTTGACACATATTTAACATACTTTGACCCCATTCTATAACTTAAACAATTAATACAAACTCAAAGCAAATTCAAGTTGATTATTGATTTGAGAATGACAGATAATTCATTGAATCATAGGAGAGAATTAAACTTCCTGAAGCTGTACCGTGGAGGAGTTCCTGGCGTCATGTACGAAATTTGACATATCATTCAAAAGACAGTGACAGTCTTAAAGCGTACAGAAATTAGTCTTATGTATATTTATATTTAATTGTTGAGAAGGAAACTACACATTAGTGATCTGACGATTTTTCCTGATCCGTTGTCATGAAGATTAGTGACTTTCTGAATATTATAAACTGGCTTTCATGCTGCTCATTCCAAGCGATATAAAATTTCCTGTTTATACATGTTTAAATCATCATTTTTACACCCCTCTTTCCGTATCAATACATATTGTATTTTACATGTATAACGATTGGCAATGCCAATTAATCTCAAATCCATAATTATAAAAAAGACATAAAAATATATTTCAAATACATATAAGTACTTGTTTAATTGTTTTTATCTATAGACTTATTAATCAAATGCCTTGCGCTCTTTTTTCCACATAAAATTACCCTCATCACTTGCCTGGAAAAAACAACCACAACAATTAATGACCAAAGTAGGATGTACTCCTCCGATATTGCCCCATGTACTTCTATATGTTGAATCTCAAGTTTACACCACTGAAAATAAAACCACTTTTTAAAAACATTTTTTATTTTAAAAAAATTCAGCGAAATATGTTGTCATTCGTGCCAAAAAGGCAATTCATGATATCCAACTGCGGTAGAGTATAATCTACACCATACATGGTCTTTTTCTGCGAATTATCCAGGTTTTTTCTAATACCTGGTCTATTGTGCGTATTTTTGACTCTTCTGTTTTGAATTTTAATTATGTAGACGTCCGTGGTTAATCGTCATGCTCGATGATTTTCATTCACTGATTGGTCGTTGACCCCGTCCAGGATCGAGCTCGCGCTAAGCTCAGGACTCATCCAGAAAAAAACGCAAATCTTGTTATTGACTGCATAAGCAACAGCGCGATTGCGCATGACGATTCTCGATATACAGTATAAATAGTATCCATTTCGTCATGTTTTTCAAATTGGATGAAGTGTGTTGAGAGGTTCAAACCAATGAATTTGTGTGATTCCTACTTTAACAAATTTACAGAGTCTTGTATTTTTGAAGATGGGGTCGTTAGATATAAATAACAAACGGTTGTCCGTGGAGGAGAAGCTGAAAGATATTGATGGGTAAGACTTATTTTCTTAAAATTTTACTATAATTTCTTCTTTTTTCTATGTTGATTTTCATTTTATAAATTTTATATTTTTTGTGTTATATTTCTTACAAAAACGAATGAACACAAAAAATATCAGTGGTACAGAAGAAATATTGTTTAATTATTCTTCAACAACCGAGATCCACTAAAATACTGGTATACCTGAAGTTCATACACGGATTTTATCATTATTTTGAATGAAAGTCTATGAGACGTTTCTCTGTATATGTAGCTAGTTACTATACAAAACTAAGTGTATGTGGTACTTTTCCATCTCTTCCGAGAAAACGGATAAAATCGATATTTTTTGGAAGTTATTTATGCGTTATGCTATACGTAGAAGGCGTTGTCCCTATTAACCAATCAGAAAACAGATATAGAAAACGCCTCTGCGCAGGATAATACTGGTGTAGAAAAAGTAGTTCCTATAAGAACGATGATCATGAAGATTTCCTCTCATATATTTGTGGTGTCATGACATAACGGAGTAATTATTATTACCTGTGAAATAATTACTCATAAATATTAAGGATCGGTAATTCTTGGTGACACCACATATTCCTCCGCCAGGTCAAGTTTCAGGTGTGCTATAGGAGGTCAGCTTTGTCAAATTGCGCCGGTGTTAGATTTGTGTGATGGACTTTATTTGACGTGTTAGGAATAGTTCAGCCATGTATACTTTAGCCAAATTTGTTAGACAGTGTGGATATCTTAAGTAAGTATAGATTCTCTTTGGTTATTGTATATTGATAACCTGATTTTTTTTTTCATACGATCTACACCGGATTTTTATATATTTTAAAGGAAACTAACATTTCACGAGATAAAGCACATCTCTTCACGCAAGGAAACTATCGTATGAAATTGATTATGAAGTTTGCGCTTTCTCATAATGTGTTATAAATATGAGTTTAAGTGGCTGTGACGTAGAATAAAGCCACACAGCCACGCAAACAGAAACAGCTGATCGTGCTGATCTTGTGTCATGTTGGATCACCAGTGACATGCGTATGGCGCGACGCGAGTTCATGACCCGCCATCAAAGAAAAAACTTTTTTTTAAAAGATATTTTTATGATATTATATAAAATTATTTAATTACTCGACTAATTATTTCCAATAAAGTATTCGTGGAAATGTAATCAGTTTGTTATCAGCAGTTCCTTATCAGCCCCTATTTAAGGACAAGGACATGATTATATGAAGGATTTGATAATCCTAGTGAAATAGAACATCTTGTGTGATGGTTGCATTAATCAGTTTTAAGTTTACCTGCCCATCCTTTTCTATCTAAATTTAATAAAATGAAATGTATAAACAAAATATTGTTCATTTTTTTCAGACACAAAAAGACAACAGTTACTATATGTCAGTAAGCTTAAGGAAGAAATATTGTATATTGTGTTCAAGTATATTTATTTATTTGTAGACCCAATTTTGCCAGCCGGATCGTTCAGGATTCGTTAGGTAATGGTGGCCTTACAAGGCCATATCAGAGCATCGCATCTCAGGTTCTGTACGGGAAATGGAACGATTTACCAAAGAAAGTCCAGCATTATGTGCAAGACAACGTCAAACTGTGTAAACCAGACACGATCCACATCTGCGATGGGTCGGACAGAGAGAACGAAATGCTGTTGTACATTTTGCAGAGAGATGGCATGATCAAACCTCTGCCAAAGATGGACAACTGGTGAGAATGCTTGCCTAAATGGTAATTCTAACTATTATATTTTCTCTTTCTTGGATCAAAAAGTAAGATGCTGTCATATTTATCATAAATTATTACAAAAACAACATTTCAAATTTTATATTGCAATTCTGATGTGATTGAATTTTTTTCAGCGCCTGTAGCAATATTTCATTGTTTTCTTTTTTTGTTTCAGCTGGTTGGCTAGAACTGATCCTAAGGATGTGGCCCGAGTAGAGAGTCGAACCTTCATCTCCACGGAAAACATGCGGGATACCATTCCTGTGGTCAAGAATGGCATCACTGGCACCCTGGGAAACTGGATGTCCCCTGATGACCTTGACACAGAGCTCAACATGAGGTTCCCAGGCTGTATGAAAGGCAGGACTATGTTTGTTATCCCCTTCAGTATGGGACCCGTGGGATCGGCACTCTCTAAAATAGGCATCGAGCTCACGGACTCTGCGTATGTGGCAGCAAGCATGAGGATCATGACTAGGGTCGGAAAGAAAGTGTTAAAATCCCTTGGAAATGGAGACTTTGTCAAGTGTCTGCATTCTGTGGGAGCACCTTATCCTCTGAAAGGTGTGTTTTTGATGGGATTTATGTTAAGTATAAATGAAGAGAATGAAAATACTTTTGTTTATTAGTTATTAGATGAACATACAGATGGTAGTAAATGTCAGTTTGTATTT
Organism: Magallana ariakensis; assembly: GCA_020458035.1. NCBI lineage: Eukaryota > Metazoa > Mollusca > Bivalvia > Ostreida > Ostreidae > Magallana > Magallana ariakensis. The sequence continues at coordinate 62,194,416 of CM035814.1, read as the reverse complement.
TGCTTTTTCTTTCTTTCAGAACCCTTGGTCAGTAATTGGCCCTGCAATCCTAAGGAAACCATCATTGCACACTTGCCGGAGAGGAATGAGATCTGCTCCTATGGAAGTGGATATGGGGGTAACTCGCTGCTGGGCAAAAAATGCTTCGCGCTACGACTTGGTTCAATACTTGGAAGGAGAGAAGGCTGGCTCGCAGAACATATGCTGGTAAAAAATCTTTTTGCATCCTCCTTGAAAAGAAGCATTTTCATGGAATTATTGATCATATATATTTGGTTGTTGTTGTTTAATGATGAATTAATTTTTTGTAGATCTTGGGAATCGAAAACTCCAACGGAGAGAAGAAGTACTTTGCAGCTGCTTTCCCAAGTGCATGTGGGAAAACCAATTTGGCAATGATGAAATCTGCTTTACCGGAGTACAAAATTACCTGTGTTGGTGATGATATTGCTTGGATGAGGTTTGATAAGGATGGAAAACTCAGGGCCATCAATCCAGAAGCTGGATTCTTTGGCGTAGCTCCAGGTGAGAAAAAGAATAAAACAGAGTTTGATAAATTAACATAATGTAATGTAAGCCAGTACATTGGAACTAACTGTTCATCAATACTTTCAGGAACCTCAATTAAGACCAATCCCATGGCCATGGAAACCATTTCCAGAAACACTGTTTTCACCAATGTGGCTGAGACCTCGGACGGTGGTGTTTTCTGGGAGGGACTGGAAGGAGAGGTCCCAAGAACGACCAAGATCAAGTCGTGGCTGGGAGTGGAGGACTGGCACGCCGAACAGGGCAAACCGGCTGCTCACCCCAACTCCAGGTCAGTCCACTCTCCCACACGTCAAATATATCCATCATTTTGTAAAGTGGTAACTTGTAGGGCTTGGAGTGATGTTGGTTTTAATGTCTCTATTTTTCACTTAAAGGTTCTGTACACCAGCAGCTCAGTGTCCTATCATGGACGAGAGGTGGCAGGATCCGGAGGGTGTCCCCATTGAGGCTATCATCTTTGGTGGGCGCAGACCTGAAGGTGGGTGGTGGTGATTGTCTTAGAAGATCTCCCTGTTCTGTCCTTTTAATTTGATAGGAGTACTAGAGTTATCTCTCTTGTAATGCGACTTGATTTTATATTGTAGGAGTTCCTCTGGTGTATGAAGCCTTCAACTGGCAGCATGGTGTATATATTGGGGCCTCTATGAGGTCTGAAGCAACTGCAGCCGCCGAGCACAAAAGTAAGTTGGACTTGAAAACATATTTTCAAAACTGTAAATTTTAAGTAATTTCTGCCCATCCTTTGAATATAGTTTTTCTTCAGCATGAAAGCTTATCATCTGTTTATTGTTTACAGGCAAAGTTATCATGCACGATCCATTTGCAATGCGTCCTTTCTTTGGATACAACTTTGGGCATTATTTGGAACATTGGTTAAGCTTTCAACAGAAACAAGATCTGGAACTCCCAAAGATCTACCATGTCAACTGGTTCAGAAAAGACAAAAATGGCCGCTTCATGTGGCCAGGATTTGGGGAGAACTCCCGGGTCTTGGACTGGATATTCCGACGTGTTAATGGAGAAGACTGTGCTGTCCAATCAGCCATTGGAAATCTTCCCAAGAAAGGATCGCTGAATCTTGAGGGTCTGGAAGAGGATGTGGATATGGATGCCTTGTTCAGTATTCCCATGGAGTACTGGCAGAAGGAGGTCAAGGACATTGGCAAATACTTTGATGAGCAGGTTCATGAAGATCTTCCTCCAGAAATAATGAAAGAACTGAGAAGCCTGGAGGCTCGCGTCAACTCCATGTAAACAGCAGTCTCTTCCGTTACTCCGATATGTAGACTGCTCGGGCACATGCTGACACTTAGTGTGACATTTTATGTTTCTGCATTTGTATACATGTACTTACTTTGTAGTTCAGAGGTTTAGTCACATCTCATTATTTGATATATGTTCAAGAGAGGGAGTTTTTATTATTTTTAACATTTTTATTTTTTGTTACATGCTAAAGATTAAATTTTATGTATTGCAGACTACATATTTAAGAGAGAGAGGTGTTAACAACTTCTGTAGTGCAATAAAACCCAGAATTACTGTCATGTATGCATTATGTGGTTCATGTATTTGATCTCAGGAGTTCTGTCCCCTTGGTTGTGTTTGATGCCATCATTTTATACATGTAAGCTTCTTAATGGTGGCTTAAACATAGCAAAAATCCCCCCATATAATAAACCATTCCGTGATCATTTGACAACCAAAGACTTCTCATTGTGTTAATGATTTGAACAGAGTATTTTGATGTTTAAAGACTTGATTACATTGTTTCACTCTGTGATAAGACTTGTGTAATTTGTAATAATGTAATGACTGTTATTTACCGGTACGAGTCTCACTGCCCTTGGCATAATGCATGTATTTGTGTATATTCTTGTCAAACAGCTGATACTGTATATTACAGGCAATGATTGTCCAAGATAGGGGATATACCTTTTAAAGGAATATAAATTTTTTACGCAAAAATAGAAAAGTTGTTTGTCTTTTATACTGTGGATGGAGGTTCAAATGTTCCAGTGTGGTTGCAAATCCACAAAATTAAATTAGAACTGTTTAAATATATGGGATTAAAGACATTGACATTAAAGGTGATGACTCTTGCATCTCGCTGCAACAATTTCTGAAAGGAGTGAACAAGTTCCAATTTCTCAAGCATTTTATCATTAAAACTTGGATGCTTAGATAAAGAGTTTTGAATAGATTTAAATACCAGAAATAAAAACTAAACTAATTAGAATTATGTTGCTGAGAATTTAAATTCACAACAGTGCATGTACATGTGCGAGTAACCATTATTGCCGAAAAATACACAAGTTTTCTCTATTGCTCTCTTCATGTAAACTGTCATGTAAAAATTTCAACGCGAATCTCTTACATTACGTTTACAAGTTGTTCCCAACTGGAGAAGAGAAGAGTCGATTTATTTCCCTCAGTGAAATTTTAAGCAGTTATTGGGGGTGGGGGTCATCTTCCCTAGTCAAGGGTTTCTGATCCGCACCCTCTCCTCACAAACTTTGTGGGGAGCGGAGTGGACCGAAATCTCTTGGCTAGCGAAGATTGGGAGGGGGTGTCTGACAAGCGAAAATCGTGAAAGGCTTGACTTACTTGGATTCCGTACGTAGTCGTCTGACAAAGACAAATATCGGGGGGGGGGGGTAGACAAATATCGGGGGCCGTAGACATGTACAGGCTTACGTGAGTTATAGCTTCATCAAAAAACAGGAGAGGAGATGAAGCGCTCATTGCTATTTTACAGATAAAAATTGATTTTAATACCCATTACTCAAAAAATATTATTCCCTTGTTCTATTTGCAATACCAGGTCAGGAGTCTATCTAATCAAGGTGTCAGATTGTATCAAGGTAACTGAACCAGCATAGCCTATCCACTTTGACGATTTACTGTGAATCTAAAGAGCGACCACCCCTATGGCTGCACACCGGTATGATACTGGCCAACTATGCAGGCGACGGAACATAAATCGTTTTACTTTTTAATATATTTTTTTAAATGGCAGCCTAAACGATCTACGTACTAAACGGACATAATTTGTCAATTTCAAGCGGAAATATGCATGTTAAATAATTAACAGATCGATATGAGGAAAATAACACAAATTAATGAAAAAGTTTGGTGGTAACTATAAATTACAGGCACTTGTTCTTGCAGTACAGTTTATTCTTATAGTATCTACTTATTCATGTAACTCAGAAATAACTAATTACGTGGACTTGGTGGGACACCTCCTTCCGTAAATTTTATTCGTTTTCGCTATCAACGGAAGAAGGGACAAGTGTTTAGTATACTACGATATATTCAGTATTTGAAACAAGCGGGGGTGAGGGGGGGGGGCTGCCTCCAGCCACAACCCCACTTTTTTCTCAAAGCAGAGCATAAAGAAATTCTCCTTTTTTCCTATACTTTTTGGGGGAGCATATATTAAAAATAGGAGAAATAAATGATATGAACATTTATATAATATAGAATTTTAGGTACTATGCATTCGTCTCCCCGAAGTCCCCTCCGACCCCCCCCCCCAACGTTTATTTTTTATTTTGGATAAGTCTGGGCTCGACCCACTCTTAAAAACAATGCTACGTACGTGCCTGCAAGAAAAATCACGGACTGCACGAAATAATTATATATGATGATGTCAGACTCAAACTCACATAGGCGACGATATGGCTGTAAAATTTCTTTTAGCTAACGTACTAATGTACATTAATAGTAATTAAGTGAATTTTACTTACTTTTTACAATCAATTTATTACTGAATCTTAAAAGAAAGATGTTATAGAATTGTGAATTATTAAAAAAAAATCAAGTCAATTTTATTTATTTTACAGACTGTCTCGAAACATTTTTCCTTGAATAAATAAAGAACAACAAAACATGTTTGGAATTTCCTACTACGCACTTCTCATGTACATCCGATAAACATTTCTAATGATTATAACCTTGCACGTCCTTGTTTACAATCCCTATTATTTTCGTAAACCCTCGCTTTCTAGGGCCTTCGAAAGAAAAATCCAGTAGTATCCGAGAGACGCTATTTGTCGTATTCCGCTTTCTGCTGACCGAGCAACACTGCAGTGAGCCGTCTGAATCTTTTTCTTCAGTTTTGGGTAAGTGACATGTTGTAATTTTCATACCAATCAGTGCACACTGTTATGTAAATACTATCTTTAGATAGGACTGGCAATTAAATCCCGAAAAGGGACTATTTAAAGTAAATGACGGTGACACTTGTGTTGATGCATGTGCAGCGTCAGTACAATATTTCCCTGTGACTGCATATTGCCTAATGTATGATATCTAGAGCGATGTTTATATGCTTAATGTATTATGTACACATACTGGCGGGGGTATACGTGACAGTTTTACCTGTCTATCCGGGAGTACAGTATTGTAGGTCTAATTCCGGACCGGCACCGGTGGTGTGTATTCAGTTCAAGGCCGGGGTAGACCTAACTGCGTCTCATAATTAATGTGCATTGTTCGCAGGTTATAACTGATAGCACGGGCTGTTAAAGGGGTAAAGATACGAAAAAAAATTATGAAAATAACATCAACATGTCCCAAGGATCTGACATGGGTTTGGTAAAGGTGGGGTGATGTGTGATATAACATGTAAACATGTAGGCTTACTGCGTTTAAAGGGCTCTATGTCTACTGTATATATAAACATACACACAGTTCAAATTACCACTAAATATAATTTATTTGTCAGGCAATACAGGTAAGCACATCTTTAGATCAGATATGTGTGCCACTAAGTGAACTGAATTTTGGTAATGTTTGCAAAATCATTGAGAATCTAGTTAATGACTTTTGGGGAAGCATTTTCCTGCTGTATTACACAAAGAAAATGGGGGATATTACTTCAAATATGTTCCGATAAGAAGTATCAGCTGTGAAAACAAGAAAAGAATATAAAATTTTACATCAGTATTCTTGATCCTAGCTTCTCTCTGTAAAAGTCTGTTTAGCATGTTTTGGGAATACCCAGAATTGTATTTTATGTTATTTGGTAGAGAAGTTATTAGAGAAAGTCATGTGCTGAAGTGTGTTCATTTAGATGTGATCTGTGGACATTCATTGTCACCTGTAAAAAATTACTAGTTAATACATACATGTTAACCTCCAGTGATGAAAAATAGGTAGATTTTGAATCAAAAAGCGGTAGCATTGCGCGCCGCCGTTTTCGCGTATATTTCAGAGCACAGATTTTTATGTAATACATTATGTAAAAAGGGTTTTCAATTAGTAATTAACAATATCAACTAAAATATAAAAGACTTTTGAAATTTAGTAATATCAACACATGCAATAAAAATGTTTGCATGCATTTACCATCATATTGATTACCGGTATTAATGCTATTTTGGGGGGAGGAAAAAATATTTGAGTGCAGAAACTTTAACAATTGCCTTTGTTCAGAAAAAAATAAGTTAAGTTGCCAAAATTTAACATATAAGAGAAGTAAGGACTAGTAGAAAATCGTATATTCTTTTTCAATATCAAAACTATGTTTACATGCTTATCACAAATCATGCAGCTTTGCAAGTCAGGTTTACTGTTATGGTCAAGTTAAAAGATATATTCAGTCATCGTTAAAGCCACGTGTGGAATTGCAAAGCTTCTTTTTCCTTAGCGAGAATAATATCGACATGTCTTGTAACTAATGTAATCACGGGAAGTGTGGCTTCTTTCATCGTTCAATGTAAAACACATGCTTGAAAACTTGTCATTCACCCGACTTAAAAAAGCGTTTGTGTGCCTCCGATTCAAAGTCACGCGCTAATTTCAAACCCGACGAGATTTTTTGACCACAATGGCTTCCAAAATGGCTATCTATCAAAACAAAGAACGTATTTTGAAGAAAAGCGGTAGATTTTTAAATAAAAGCGGTAGGCGGGAGAAAGAGCTAAAAAGCGGTAGACTTCCGCGTAAATCGGTAGAGTTAACATGTATGGTTAATATATTAAATAACTTCATATTTTCTATCCACCCCATTTTATCCTAACAATGATAAGGCTGTGTAATTAGAAGAGAGGTTATTCTGTCAGAGGTCAAAATTTGAGATGGTCAGAGTTAGAAAACATAATTTCCTTACCTATGAACTCGTAGCCAATTGGATATCTATGTAAAGGGAAAAATTTACAGGAGGAAAGTTAATACCCTGGTAAGTTCCTGTTGAATTTATCAAAAGGGAAATACAGTACATAGGATGAGCAAATAAAGGATAATTGTATAAATTTTAGATACAATGAAACTTATTTCAATCTTTGTAATAACTTTAATCATTAATGTTTTGATTCATGTAACCAGCTGTTGAAATATCATGTAAAGTTTTCTAAAATTAGACTGAAAACGAACTGAATGTTGTACAAGGCAGTTGACAGATGGAGAGATGGTAAATTAACAGTTCATCTGGTGATATTCGTACGTGATAAAAACAGGTGCTTGCTTATCAACAGGTTGAGTAATTGTTTGGTCAAAAGATGGAGGACGACGCACCAGAGTTCATGGAAATTCACGAGATCGTGATACAGAAGCTGGGTCATGTCCCGATCGTCAAAGGTGATTTCCACATGTTGCCCAAGAAAGTGCAGAAGTTCTTGGCAAAATGGGTATGAGTGCAGACTTTTTATAATATCATTAGAAAATTTTAGTATCGTCTCAGCAACTGAAGATGTTTAATTAGCAGCTTTCACTGTGACAGGAGTCATTGTTCTGTGTAGAAGCTGTGATAAACAATGGCAAGAGTCAGACCTGATAATCTGTTTACTGTACAAGACACTACGTGTGCTTATAACAAATAAGATTTCTACAAAAGCCTCTCTGACTTTTTTTGCCTTAAAAATAAATGTCAAGATGTATTAACTTATAAACATAGCAGTAGAAGATCATGCACATCAGATGAGATGCTTACTTTAGCTTTGAGTGATTATTTCTTATAACACACACAATAAAAATTAATGGATTGGCATTGTACATTTGGATGAAGTCTCACACATTACTTTTCAACAGAAAACCATGTGCGTTTGTAGATACAGCATGTTGGGTTATATACCAATCATCAAAAATGTTCAAGAAAAATTATATACCGTAATTTTTGATGTACCGTATTAAAAGCCGCTTACTCCTAATAGTGATCATACTTATAAAAAGTTGATAGATTTATTAGTGGTACATAGTTTTGTTGTTAAATAACTTCTTTTTACAATCGCAGGTGTACACTTGCAAGCCACGCGCTCTGTATATCTGTGATGGGTCTCATGCTGAAGCCGAGGAGGTCACCCACAAGTTGATAGAGAGAGGGGTCCTCACAAAATTAAAGAAATACGAAAACTGGTAAACAATTATCTATACACTATATATATGATGTCTTGCTGTTTTCACAACACACAAGATAATAGAGCAAGATGTCCTAAAAAAAATTACCAAATATAAAAACTTGACATTATGATTTATAGCTACCTGTGTCGAACTGACCCGGCTGATGTTGCTCGAGTGGAATCAAAAACGTGGATTGCAACAGACGATAAATATGAAACAGTCCCCCATGTGCGACAGGGAGTGAGGGGAATTCTGGGACAGTGGAAACACACCAAGGAACTGGAGGAGGAAGTGAATGATGATTTTGATGGCTGCATGGCAGGTGTGTTGTCTCACCTGTACGATAACTGACATCTTCATGCACAAAAGTTTAAGGAGCAGTTGTTAAGAATTTGTTTAATGTTAATAATTGCTTAAATTTTAAGAGCATTGATTTTTAATTGCATATCAAGAACATAAAAAGTAACTTTTTTCAGGAAAAAAAAAATTTAATAACTAGATCAAACTTTTGTGTGACTATTACAGGTAGGACTATGTATGTAATCCCCTTCAGTATGGGGCCCATCGGGGGTCCCCTGAGTAAGATAGGGGTCCAACTAACAGATTCCAACTACGTCTTGCTCTGTATGAGAGTTATGACCAGAGTGTCGGCAGATATCTGGGAGGTTCTGGGAGACAATGAATTTGTGAGATGTGTGCATTCCATGGGCTGTCCTAGACCAGTACAGAGTAAGTTATTTCCAGATCAGAACATGGCATTACATGTATTTTCAAAGATTTGTTAAGTATCTTGACAAATTTTTCCAAGTTCACAAAACTGTTTGTAGTAAAATATGTAGGATTCATAATGTGATCTCTAAAACAGAAGTTTATTTACTGGTGAGTACATTGATTTCAGGAAAGGTTGTCAACCACTGGCCATGTAACCCGGACAGGATCATGATCGGTCATTTTCCGGCCCGCCGTGAGATTGTGTCCTTCGGTAGTGGTTACGGAGGTAACTCATTGCTGGGGAAGAAGTGCTTTGCTCTGAGAATCGCAAGTGTCATTGCCAGGGACGAGGGATGGCTCGCCGAGCACATGTTGGTGAGTAGGACTGTAAAACTAGCAAAATCTTGTGTGAACTTGCCTCGTGTAGCCCTAACAGATAAAGGGTTTTTTGTGATGAAAATAGATTTTGATAAATTTCTATTCTGTTAGATTATGGGATTGACCAATGAGAAAACAGGAGAAGAGAAATTTGTTTGTGCAGCTTTCCCGAGTGCCTGTGGGAAGACCAATCTTGCCATGATCCAGCCAACCATCCCAGGGTATAAAGTTCGAGTTGTCGGTAAGTCCACAACAGCAAAATTAGCAAAGGCTTTATTTCCTACCTTATAAGGTTTGTAAAGAAATAAACAAGTGTGTGTGATAAATTCAGAAGATACTGCAGAATTGTGTTACGAGATATAGCCTTACCTTAAGAAGGAATGTCAGCAAGATTGTGATTTATTCATTGTAAATGCTGATGTTTTAATATCTGATGACTTATGTCTTTTAGGGGATGACATTGCGTGGCTTAGATTTGACAATAAGGGTGTCCTTAGAGCCATCAACCCGGAGAATGGGTTCTTTGGAGTGGCTCCAGGCACCAACATGAAAACTAACCCCAATGCCATGCTGTCATTCCAGAAGAACTCCATCTTCACAAATGTGGCCGAAACAGCAGATGGAGGGTTCTTCTGGGAGGGAATGGAAGATGAGATTGATAAGGTCAATACTTTATTTGTATAAATTGTAAATACAAATACTAATTGCCAAAAATGATATGCACAATTGTTATTTAAAGGATATAGCAATATTTTTGTAAGGAAGGATATACGAGTTAGTAATCTGACCAAAATTTATTCCAATATTACTTCCTCACACATCTTGGGAAATTTACCTTGTTTACATAAGGCATTATGCCACTTTACTATTTGCAAATCCACACATATTTCTTTCACAAGCTGACTGCTTAAATGTAAATATAAACAAGAGTTTGCGATTTCCTCTTCCAGAACATTGCAATCACTAACTGGCTGGGACAGCCCTGGAAGATAGGAATGCCAGGCAATGCTGCCCATCCCAACTCCCGCTTCACCTGCCCGGCAGCCCAGTGCCCCATCATCCACCCCAAATGGGAGGACCCCGAGGGAGTGCCAATCAGTGCTCTCATCTTCGGTGGACGACGTCCCACAGGTCAGTGTCAACTCGTGGAACAGAAATCGTTGGTTCTATAGTATATAGGATATCAATTGATATTTTATGTGTCAGATCATAGATATGTGCATATATCGTATACTTAAATAGAAAATAATTATATACTTTTCCGCTCTGTCTAATATAAACTGAAAAAATTTGCCTACCCGTGTGTAACTAAACCCTAGGGTTGTGTAATAAAATTTATTACACACCCCTTTCTTCGTTTGTTATTGCACACTTTTTTCATTAATCATTGGCTATTATGATGTAGAATTTGATATACATTGTTCAATTCTGATGTCAGAGTATGGCGTCAAATAATTACGTTGACGTAAAAATGCATATAATAATCTATATATTAAACCCTCAACTTTGTATGAACATCTTTATTTGTGTTGTTCATACTCCAAAGCAATTTTTTTATGAGACCAATTTTCTAATGATATCTGGAAACACCTTTCAAATTATTTGATTTCCTAAAACTATTTGAGACCATCAATGTTTTATGAAACAAATTTGTCATTTCCCTTAGGTGTACCCCTGGTGTTCGAGTCCTTCAGCTGGCAACATGGCGTCATGGTTGGAGCCTGCGTTAAATCAGAGTCCACTGCTGCCGCAGAACATACAGGTACACACCATAAGTAAAGGTATCAATACCTAGATGTAACCAGACTTTTTACAGGTATGTGTCAATAAATAATGATATTGATAGCTGGCACCAGTCATCACACAGATAAGCTTCAATATATCAGTCAGCAGTCTTAGTCAAGGTATGCTAATAAGTCAATACATCAGTTAGTGTAACTAGTCATTATACAGGGGGCTTTCACCAGTAATGCTGTTTCTGCTGGTCAGCTACTGCTGAATGTGGCCACTATGCTTATAATACCAATAGTTTCTCTATAAGTGTATCACTATAATGAGTTTTTTGAAATTGATTGAATTTTTTTAAAATAACCATTGGCTTGTCATATTTATACTTTTTTTTGCATAGGAAAGAAAATAATGCATGACCCAATGGCAATGAGGCCGTTTATGGGATACAATTTTGGAAAATACCTACAACACTGGCTGGACATGGAGACACCAGACAGAAAGGTAAGACTGGCCCCTGAACCCATTATAAAGGTAAGACTGGCCTCTGAACCCATTATAAAGGTAAGTCTGGCCCCTGAACAAATTATTAAGGTAAGACTGGCCCCTGAAGCCTTTATAAAGGTGAGACTAGCTGCAATAATGTAGCCCTCTACCTTTTTTTTTTTTTTTTTTTTTTGGGAGAGGGCTACAACTCCATAGGATCTCCGTAATGGTGCAAGTGCGGGAGTTATTCACTCTCGCATCGTTTTTAGCTCAAATCGTATATAAATGACAATAAAATTTGCATTTCTTACCTGAACTCAAATATTGTAGTTGTGTATGGCATAAATTAATCCAAAATTTTCAAGTATAGTCCATATATCGGTTATTTTTCGTGAATGTCAACAACGCAAGTTAAATTTGTCCGCCATGTTTACTGACCTTGATAGGTTTTATTTTGGGACAGCCAATGAAAATTTAGGAGCCGATCTTGGACTGAATGTAGGAATTCCCCCATTTTAAACATAAATAACGCGGTAAATATGAATTTTCCATCATATATCCTTTCCTTTAGTGATGTTTTAGTGACGGAACGAGGTAAGACCGCTTATTTACACTAACATTCACGTTATCAAGCCCATCAAAACTCCAAGCGTAAATCCCACAAAATCACGCGAGAACTGTCATGGCTGCTGAAGAAGACGACTGGTAAACATGCTGGTGTGTTTTATCTGGTTTTGATTTATATACGGTTAGTTTGTTCAACCTGAATTAATAAATCATTTTATCTAAAAGAAGTCTAACATAAAAACGATCTTTTCAAACCGAAGTCAGCCGCATTAAAAAAATAATTTTGCACCATTACGGAGATCCTATGGAATTGTAGCCCTCTCCAGTAAACATCAGATATAAAAAATCGGAGAGGGCTACATAATTGCAGCTAAGGTGAGACTGGCCCAAAAACTCATTAAAAAGGTAAGTATGGATCCTGAACCCATTAAAAAGGTAAGACTGGTCCCTGAACCCATTATAAAGGTAAGACTGGCCCCTGAACCCATTATAAAAGAAAGTAAGTCTGGCCCCTGAACCCATTATAAAGGTAAGTCTGGCCTCTGAACTCATTATAAAGGCAAGTCTGGCCTCTGAACCCAATTATAAAGGTAAGTCTGCCCCCTGAACCCATATGCCCCCTAAACCCATTATAAAGGTAAGTCTGGCCCCTGAATCCATTATGAAGGCAAGTCTGGCCTCTGAACCCATTATAAAGGTAAATCTAGCCTCTGAACCCAATTATAAAGTTAAGACTGGCCCCTGAACCCGTTATTAAAGTAACACTGGCCCCTGAACCCATTATAAAGGTAACACTGGCCCCTGAATCCAATTATAATGGTCAGTCTGGTCCCTGAACTCATAATAAAGGATAAATTCATGTTAATTAAATTTATTTTCAAGACAATTCTTGTTAAATTAGATATATTAAATGTAATGTTTTTTAAGGGAAAATCAAGACTTTGAAATTTTAAGATTTTATAAAGGTAAAATGTGATATAATCCAAATATAATGACCTATACATCAAAAGCTTTGACAAATTGCCCTATTCTGTTTACTTACAAGATTTTGGACAAAAACTAATAAGTTATAGTTGAATTTATTGCCAATTTCCAAGGAGAGTATGATCTTACCAGGATGACTGGTACATGCACTTTCGTTAATTGAAGTGTAAACTGTGTGTGATAATTTCAAGTGGACTGTTTTTAGATGCCCAAGATCTTCCATGTGAACTGGTTCCGGGTGGATGAGCACGGGAAATTCCTGTGGCCTGGTTTTGGAGACAATGTGCGGGTGTTGGACTGGATCCTGAAGAGATGTGCTGGCGATGAATCCATTGCTGTGAAATCCTCCATTGGTTACCTCCCCAAGAAAGGTCAGACTCGGGGTTTTGCTCCAGCTAGTAGGTGCAAGATATATTTTTGAAGCTGTTTTGTAAGTAATAAAAAAATTGAATACTGAACATTATATTTATTAGAATTACATGTAGTTTTACCCCATTATAAAATATTTGGAAAGAATTTCAGGCTTGTTTTAATGTTAAAAATGCCCATTTTAGGGGGCCATTTGAGACCTATATATATATTCATACAATGTTGCTCAGTGTTTCAGTAAGTCTTGGAGAGTTTGTATTGCTGAGTGACCATTGAGTCTCAGTGAGTGTGTTTGTCATTGACAGGCAGCATTGACCTGACCGGGCTGGAAGACATTAAGTGGGATGAACTGTTCAGCCTGCCCAAGCACTACTGGCTGGACGACATGCGTGAGAGCAAGCGGTTCCTGGAGGACCAGGTCGGCACCGACGTACCCAAGGTCGTCTGGGACGAACTCAACGCCCAGGAGAAGCGCATAGAGGAGCAGTTGTAGGGGCGCTACCCCAGGGACTGTCATATAGACTACACACATATAATGTGTATCATGCTAGGAGCTTTAACTTGACTGCTTGTTGTAGATTTAATCACGTCACCGGCCGATCTAACTGTGAATGTTGTCTTTCAAATATTGAGAGTGAACTACGCGGACATCTGATATAGGAGACTTTGTTGTACAATGATTGTCTAATTTGCATAATACAGTCTGAATAGCGTGCTAAATTTGTCTCTGGACACAACTATTGATTGAGAATGGTAACATTTATCAAGTCCTATTAATTCAATATCTTTTACCATCCATTTTATATCATATATATTTCATTACACCTATTAAGGTGTATTTGCTATAGGTAGCAGTTTGGTGCAGAAAAGAAATAATTTTGTTGTTTCAATGTCTTATGTTTGTTTGTTGTGGACCTTATGCATAAAATGTTGGTTTTAAAAATTGTTGCATGCTTTTGCCATAAAATATCATTTTATCAAATGAAAGATGTAGTTATTTGTTCTCATTAAATTATAGAACCCTTAGATGTTTCACAATGGTTTTTTAGCTCACCTGAGCTGAAAGCTCAAGTGAGCTTTTCTGATCACATTTTGTCTGTCGTCCGTCTGTCTGTCTGTCCGTCTGTCCGTCTGTCTGTCCGTAAACTTTTCACATTTTCAACATCTTCTCCAGAACCACTGGGCCGATTTCAACCAAACTTGGCACAAAGCACCCTTAGGCAAAGGGGATTTAAAGTTGTGAAAATTAAGGACCACGCTCTCTTTAAAGGGGAGATAATTGGCAATTATTGAAAAATTTTGAGAAATTTTCAAAAATCTTCTTCTCAAGAACCATTTGGCCAGGAAAGCTGAAACTTATGTGGAAGCATCCTCAGCTAGTGTAGATTCAAAATTGTGAAAATCATGACCCCCGGGGGTAGGGTGGGGCCACAATGGGGGGTCAAATTTTTACATAGGAATATATAGAGTAAATCTTTAAAAATCTTCTTCTCAGAAACTAATTAGCCAGGAAAGCTGAAACTTATGTGGAAGCATCCTCAGCTAGTGTAGATTCAAAGTTGTGAAAATCATGACCCCCGGGGGTAGGATGGGGCCACAATGGGGGGTTGAATTTTTACATAGGAATATATAGAGTAAATCTTTAAAAATCTTCTTCTCAGAAACTAATCAGCCAGGAAAGGTGAAACTAATGTGGAAGCATCCTCAGCTAGTGAAGAATCAAAGTTGTGAAAATCATGACCCCCGGGAGTAGGGTGGTGCCACAATGGGGGGTCAAATTTTTACATAGGAATATATAGAGTAAGTCTTTTAAAATCTTCTTCTCAGAAACTAATCAGCCAGGAAAGCTGAAACTTATGTGGAAGCATCTTCAGCTAGTGTAGATTCAAAGTTGTGAAAATCATGACCCCCAGGGTAGGTTGGGGCCACAATGGGGGGGTTGAATTTTTACATAGGAATATATAGAGTAAATCTTTAAAAATCTTCTTCTCAGAAACTAATCAGCCAGGAAAGCTGAAACTAATGTGGAAGCATCCTCAACTAGTGAAGAATCAAAGTTGTGAAAATCATGACCCCCGGGAGTAGGGTGGTGCCACAATGGGGGGTCAAATTTTTACATAGGAATATATAGAGTAAATCTTTTAAAATCTTCTTCTCAGAAACTAATCAGCCAGGAAAGCTGAAACTTATGTGGAAGCATCTTCAGCTAGTGTAGATTCAAAGTTGTGAAAATCATGACCCCCAGGGTAGGGTGGGGCCACAATGGGGGGGTTGAATTTTTACATAGGAATATATAGAGTAAATCTTTAAAAATCTTCTTCTCAGAAACTAATCAGCCAGGAAAGCTGAAACTTTTGTGGAAGCATCCTCAGCTAGTGTAAAATCAAAGTTGTGAAAATCTTGACCCCCGGGGGTTGGATGGGGCCACAATGGGGGGGTTGAATTTTTACATAGGAATATATAGAGTAAATCTTTAAAAATCTTCTTCTCAGAAACTAAACAGCCAGGAAAGCTGAAACTTATGTGGAAGCACCTCAGCTAGTGTACATGTAGAATCAAAGTTTGTTCAAATCATGACCCCGGGAGTAGGGTGGTGCCACAATGGGGGGTTGAATTTTTACATAGGAATATATAGAGTAAATCTTAAGAAATCTTCTTCTCAGAAACTAATCAGCCAGGAAAGGTGAAACTTATGTGGAAGCATCCTCAGCTAGTGTAGATTCAAAGTTTGTTCAAATCATGACCCCCGGGAGTAGGGTGGGGCCACAATGGGGGAGGTCAAATTTTTACATAGGAATTTATAGTATAAATCTTTAAAAATCTTTTCAGAAACTAATCAGCCAGGAAAGCTGAAACTTATGTGGAAGCATTCTCAATAAGTGTAGATTCAAAGATGTGAAAATCATGACCCCTGGGGGTAGGGTGGGGCCACAATGGGGATCAAATTTTTACATAGGAATAGAGTAAATCTTTAAAATCTCTAAAACTAAGTAGCTAGGAAAGGTGAAACGTATGTGGAAGTATCCTCAGGTATGGACTAGGTAGATTTAAGTTTGTTCAAATCATGATCCCCGGGGGTAGGATGGGGTCACAACGGGGAGGGGGGAGGAAGACAAATTTTTGACATAGGAATATATGGAGAAAAATCTTCTACAAAACCATTTGTCTAGAAAATCTGTAACTTTAGTAAAAGCAACCTTGGGTAGTGTAGATTCAAATTCGTTAAAATAAAAATCTTGAGGAGTAGGGTGGGGCCACATTCGGGATACAATTTCACAAAGGAAAACATTTTTAATTCACAAAAACTGAAATGTTATAATATATATGGTTTTACTTATATGCAAACATTTTGCCAATTTGTGATTCTTCAAAATTGTTAAGACTTTTGCCCCTGGACGTTTCTTGGGCCTCACAAGGGGTTCAGAGTTTGATGTAGGTTTATTTCCCATGTATAAACAATTGTCTAGGATCTTGTTGAGAACTGCGATGCTCAACATGTGATATGAATATAAAATCATCCTGTTAGAAAAGGGACTTGATTATAAACATAAGAATATCTACATGTATTACTACATTGTCCAGATATTTTGTATTATGTCGATCTCCATTAAGCTGATTTTATCATGCCTATTGTTGCTCAGGTGAGCGATGTGGCCCATGGGCCTCTTGTTTAGCAATAGGAGGAGAGAAATGAAAGACAAGAAAGATTTTACGATAAAAACACCTTTTTTATTTGACAGTTTTTGGTATACAGGAAGACAATAAAGCTGAGATGATGAATCTGGTTAGAGTCTAAATGAGGACATATATGCAGACATTCCCCTGGGGTGGGGATGTCTTTGTTGTGGGGGTTAGACTTTGTTGTAGGGGTTGAAGGGGTAGGTGAGGGTCACTGTCTTAGACAGGGGACCTTTCCTGGCAAATGTCTGCTTTCTGTACTCGGCCTCGGGCAGTTCCCTGAAAAATCAAGGACATTGTTGAGATACCAATATCAGCTGATAACTTTTTTGAATAATCTACTAAAACTGTTTTTGGTGGCCCATGATTAATGGCCTATAGAACTTGATGGTTGTCTGAGAAGCTGTGGCCCACATGACTACATGCATTGAATTGTTGCCAATACTTTTACAATTTTCACGATTTTGGTCAAAATTTACTTTTTGGTTTTTAGTTCACCTGAGCTGAAAGCTCAAGTGAGCTTTTCTGATCAAAATTTGTCCGTTGTCTGTCGCCGTTGGCGTCGGCGTCGGCGTTGTTGTCTTTGTAAACTTTTCACATTTTCATCTTCTTCTCCAGAACCACTGGGCAGATTTCAACCAAACTTGGCACAAAGCATCACTGAGTAAAGGGGATTCAAGTTTGTTCAAATGAAGGGCCACACCCTCTTTAAAGGGGATATAATTTAGAATTATTTAAAATTTGTAGGTATTTTTCAAAAATCTTCTTCTCAAAAACTATTAGGCCAGAAATTCTGTAACTTGTATGGAAGCATCCTCAGGTAGTGAAGATTCAAGTTTGTTCAAATCATGGTCCCCGGGGGTAGGGTGGGGCCACAATGGGGGGATGAATTTTTACAAAGGAATATATAGAGAAAATCTTTAAAAATCTTCTTCTCAAAAACTATTAGGCCAGAAAAGCTCAAATTGGAGTGGAAGCATCCTCAGATAGTGTAGATTCAAGTTTGTTCAAATCATGGTCCCCGGGGGTAGGGTGGGGCCACCATGGGGGGATGAATTTTTACATAGGAAGATATAGAGAAAATCTTTAAAAATCTTCTTCTCAAAAACTATTAGGCCGGAAAAGCTCCAATTTGAGCGGAAGCATCCTCAGATAGTGTAGATTCAAGTTTCTTTAAATAATGGTCCCCGGGGGTTAGGGTGGGGTCACCATGGGGGGATGAATTTTTACATAGGAATATATAGAGAAAATCTTTAAAAATATTCTCCTTAAAAACTATTAGGACAGAAAAGCTCAAACTTGATGAGGCATCCTCAGATAGTGTAGATTCAAGTTTGTTTACATCATGGTCCCCGGGGGTAGGGCGGGGCCACAATGGGGGGATGAATTTTTACATAGGAATATATAGAGAAAATCTTTAAAAATATTCTGGGAAAGTTTTCAGCCAAAAAAGTAGTAACTTGTGTGAAAGCACGGGTTGTGCAGATTAAAGTTTGAACAAACCATGATTCCCTAGAGAAAAGGGGCCACAAAGTGGGGGGGGGGGGGTTATATAGGAATAGAGAAAAATCTTCTTACAGGTACAACAACAAAAGGGGCTATGTATTTACCATAAAAATATGTGGATAAAAATCGGCAGATGTTTTAAATTTTTTTAGCAAGATCTACTGTACTTTGTTGTCAAGATATTTTGATTTTGATACTGTAATGCTAATTTGATCAGAGTTAAGGCTATTGTTGCTCAGGTGAGCGATGTGGCCCCTGGGCCTCTTGTTAATGTTTGCAATGCTTCAGTGGGGTATTTCTAATAGTCAACCAATATTTGAGTCTCTGTCATTGAGTTTAAGTGAGATACTGAGCTCACAATTCTTTGTTATGTAAACAAAGCTCAGGTCATGTTTTTTTTTACATTTTGAATGTTGTAATAAAATTCCAGATTTAGACCTGAAATGAATGTGACAAACGCTAGAAACTGTTCATTTATGTTCAAAATGAATTATCAGATAGAAAAAAATCAGCTTGAAAAAGAATTTTTACCAGTATATTGAACCAATGTAAACCAAAAACTGACACAGCCTTGTTTACTTAACTTAAAGAATTGTAAGCTCTGTATCTTATAACTCTACGTCTGACTCAAATTTTGGTTTATCATTAGAAATGCATTGCTAAAGCATTGTAAACAATAAGAAAAGAAAAATAAAATTTGACCAAAATCGTGATCATGCCCCTTTAAATGAAAACTTGTTATGTGCAAAGTATACAACCAAATGATCATGTGCTCTTAGTCTATTGCTTGCTTAAACATTGGTTTCTAATATTAAATATCAGTTTCATTTCGTTATTTTCTGATATAAAAGTCTTAATTGCCATTCTGGCCAGTCCTTGATGACTCTTGATCATAATAAACAAGTAAGAGTCTTAAGTTTATTATGTAAACTAGTATTATGACCTAAATACTCCTTTAAACAAGAACAGTTTTTGCAGATTGCACCAAGCTAGGGGGCAGACAAAAACATTCAACATATTTTATTATGTTGCATAGATACTCATTGATAAAATTGAAATCATGCTCCATACATATTATATTTGTTATCTGTTGACTTAATACATTTAAACAATTCAAGAAACCAGAGACATAAATAACAGTTTATGTCTCTGAAGAAACTTTACAAGATGGATATTGGTGTATGAATATTGACATATTATTTAGGCGCTTTTTTTTGCAATAAGTTAAATTCACCCTATAGTATAATGATAACATGTTATTATACTTAAGAAATAAACAGCAATTTAAAAAGTTCACCGGGATATGAAGTTGGTTGGTCACGTGATCAAATCCTGTGAAGCCCTAAGGGCTTCTCAGTAGATTTGATCACGTACCAACTAACTTCATATCCCGGTGAACTTTTTAACATTGCTGTTTATTACTTATATTTACGTTTGAATAAAGCAAACTGTTCAGAACTGTTAAAATAACCGAGATTTTATGTTTAAAATAATCCAAGCGACAAGCGATAAGCGCGTGCTATGATCATTGTGACGTCACGAAAACGTTCATTTAAGAAATAAACAGCAAATTAAAAAGTTCACCGGGATATGAAGTTGGTTGGTCACGTGATCAAATCCTTTGAAGCCCGAAGGGATTCTCAGTAGATTTGATCACGTACCAACCAACTTCATATCCCGGTGAACTTTTTAACATTTTGCTGTTTATTACTTATATTTACGCTTGAAAAAGACAAATCGTTCAGAACTGTTAAGATAACCGAGATTTTATGTTTACAATAATCCGATCATTGTGACGTCATGAAAAAGTTCATACAGAATTGAACGTTTTCGCTATTCTTTAGGTTCATATAAGAAAACATATTTGCAAATGTAAATATACAGAATTGAACGTTTTTGCTATTCTATAGGTTCATATAAGGAAACATATTTGCAAATGTAAATATTTGGGGATAAATTTTATTGTAGAACAAGCGTCTGTAGGAAGCGAGTTAGGAAAATCCGACATTTTATTGGCAATTTTGAAAGGTTTTTATTTGAGTACGGTTTTATTAAAAACAACGGGACGGCCAAAACCATTTGAATTTTATAATAAGAAAAATTTGACTACGGTGAACAAAATAATATCTAACTTAAATATTTTGTGCAATTTCTTAAAATGAAAATTGGTGTTAGTCGCAAACCTTTCCTTGAAATAATTTCGTTTGCACAACTACTACTACTTCCCTTTTCATTGTCTTCAGTCACAATATTTGGTTGTGTTTGAATAATAGTCAGCGTGCTGTGTGACGGCATTGTGTAATAATAAGTGACGTGTGACATCGTTATGGTGTGTTGTCATGTGACAGCGCAAAGGTGCGTTGTGCAAACTGTATCAGTGCTGTGTGACAGCGTTATGGTGTGTTGTGCAGAGTTGTGAACACGCACCTTGCAGTTAACTGCGTTTTTATGAAGTTGAAACGGTAGTGTTTTGTACACAGAGTCGTGTTGAATCGACAACATAGGTGATGAAGATAGTACTGACAGCAAACATTCACGTTATAGCAAACAATGAATATATACTAGTATACGATATAGCAACATAGCAGACCGACATACCTAGGTAAGGGGAACAGAATGGTACAGACAGAAAGCATTTACAACATAGCAAACTGACATACTGGTACTTATGTAAGGGGGTCAGAATAGTATACCAGAATACAGAAACCATATACAACAAAGCAGATCGACATACCTAGGTAGAGGGGAACAGAATGGTAAAGACAGAAAGCATTTACAACATAGCAAAGCGACATTCTAGTACTTATGTAAGGGGGTCAGAATAGTATGCCAGAATACAGAAACCATATACAACATAGCAGACCGACATACTTAAGTAGGGGATTAGAATGGTATAGACAGAACCTGATTACGACATAGCAAACCGACATACCTAGGTAGGGAATTAGAATGGTATAAGCAAAAACCATTTACGACTTATCAGACCGACATACAGTGTATCTAGGTAAGGGGATATGAATGTTACAGGCAGATAATATTAACAATACGACAATTCCACATACCTGGGGATTGTTATAGACAAAAACCATTTACGACATAACAGACCGACATATCTGGACAGGGAATTGGAATAGTACAAGCAGATAGCGGACCAATGTACCTGTCCCGCCATACCTGTAGTTGGCCTTCATTGTGCTGACCATATAGGAGTGCTGGGGGCGTTTGGTGAGCTCGCTCTCTGTGGGGGTCCGTGGTACGAATCCCGAGTACCCAGGACATTGTCGGACACTGGAACATACGTTGATATGAAACTAATTAATTAAAAAGATCTCAACTTGCAACATTAATATGTCGTAATTAAAAGGGCGATCTAAATTTCAGAACTTGTGCCCAATCCCAATTGTAAATTAGTACATTAAAAATATGTTCAAATCGAAGCTCGTTAACTGTTAAGTAAGATTGAGCAATTACAAGAAAACACGATAGTAATTAGAAGAATTGAAAAAAAAACTGTATTCGTCCATATAGTCAGCATTTGGCACGTTTCTTCGCATTAAGACAGATCAGCAGATCGAGAATTACGTTGCATAGATTACAGGAAGTTTACAGACATTGCGTGCTGAGCTGAATAGTTACCCAGAATTGTCGTCCTCCATTCTGTAATTCATTCTACATGTACAGTGGAACATTTTAAAATAAATTTATATGCAGAGCTTTTAAACCTATTTAATCGTCGATATCGGGCGCATTATATAACAATCATGAACAATGGTCTGCCTTAACAAAGGACTTGGATATTATTGCCAAGCTTATATCACATGCATTTAATTCACACTTCTATATCTATATTTCAGTCTGATCCTAAATACGATCTACTCAGCTCATTCTACTTACAATACATTGGACAGCTGGTCTTCTCTTACAAGTTTTCGGATTAAGGTGGCATTGCTGCGGGGGTGTTCTGCCATTCTTTTAGACTGCCTGAAAATCATCGTTAAAAATAATTTTAAAAAACCAAGTAAAAGCAATGTATTATATTTTTGTGTATAATAATGCCCACTGCTGTAGCAATCTACCGTGGCTGGATGACCTTGACCCAACAAAGCTTGACCGTGACCTAGATACCTAGTGGGTTTTCTAAATGTTGATTACGATGAAATAAAAAAACAACAAATTACAATCATTCATTTATATAAACTAAAGTCCGTAGTTGTTATAAGTACTACTGGTATATAAATTTATTACTGACAGTCATGATTAATCGTTGTAGTTTTTTACATAATCAACATATTTGTTCAGATGAAATTCGACGAAACTTTTCAACTAAAAACATAAACCTTGTATTAGACAACGAGAGAACGAAAACAAAACACCGACCTGAGAGAGGACCAGCGTGAACACACTGTGTATTTTAGTATATGCTAGTACTTCTTACCGAAGTTCTCGCATACATAATTGGACACTTTCTGTGGACCCCAGTCTAAATAATGCATTCAATTTGTATTTGATAACATCGACACTGAATTTACTTTGGGTGATAATGTTTGTTTGTAGTAGAGTAGAGTATACATTCCATCAATCTTGTGAGATTTTCCCGGTATACACAGTCGTTACTACGAAAGACGAATAGGGCCACATAAAAAATATTTTTATCTCGTAATTACGAGAAAAGATCTCGTTATTACGAGATAATTATCTCGTAATTACGAGAAAAGATCTCGTTATTACGAGTTAATTATCTCGTTATTACGAGAAAAGATCTCGTAATTACGAGAAAAGATCTCGTTATTACGAGTTAATTTTCTCGTAATTACGAGAAAAGATGTCGTTATTACGAGTTAATTATCTCGTTATTACGAGAAAAGATCTCGTTATTACGAGATAAGATCTATATAAAATGATGCATTTCATTGTTCTGCATGTACTGTCTAAGTCTCTTTAAGTAAAAAGAATGAACATATATTAAGAAATTCATTAAAGGACTATATATGATTTGAGCCTAAAACGGCCCCCTTAAACGAACATCATCATTTTGCTATAATTCCTTGTTTTCTTTGTACAGATACACATGTGAAGTTTTTTCATTATTTCCATTTTGATTCAAGTGCCCACATTAGAAATATGACATCATAAAGTTAACCGTTTCCCGCCGTTTTCTCATTTTTAGCATAAAACGGCTTGTTTTTAAGCAGTTTTTCTTTCAGAAAGTATTGAGCGCATCTTTGAACAAACAAAATATTTTCATTAGAGATGTTTCTATTCAAGACTAATAAGTGACAAAAAGATTTTGCTTGTTCAAAGCTGCGCTCTACATTTCCCATGCGAAAAACGATAAAAAAAATGCCAGTTTTTGACTGATTTTGATTGAATTATCAAAATAGCATCACTTCTGACGTCATATACTGCTAGTGAGTGCAAATAAATCAAACAAATAGATGAAAAATATATCTTATATCAACTCCTCGTAAAAATAACATAACAATTCAATGTATTTGAAACACTTTAAAAAATTACAAATTACGGGGGCCGAATTTGACTCATATCATATATAGTTCTTTGTTAAAAGAAAAAATTCAAAAGAAGGAGCAAAACAGATTGATAAATAAATTAAATGACTAATAGTTCTCTGTAACTAATGGAATTGTGTTTTTATGACTAGGGCTACTTGGTATTTACTTCGGAGTCGAGTTGTAATATACGTTGAAAATAACACGAAGTTCTTTCCACTTATTCATATAAGATAAAATATCAAATCCGATTATTTTATGTGGAAATCAATAAAATTAATTATGATCGTTGTTATTTAAAAATAATAAAAATTTAATAAACGTTTCTGGAAAAAATCCAAAATAGACTGAAAGGCTGAAGCAATCGACTTGGAAGGTAGGATTCCGGTAAACGAGGAACACTTATTGTGTATGTATTTTTTCACAATAATAAATCAAATAGCAACTGTTATGTATTTTATTATAACAATATATTTTCTCGTAATAACGAGATAATTATCTCGAAATTACGAGATCTTTTCTCGTAATAACGAGATAATTAACTCGTAATAACGAGATCTTTTCTCGTAATTACGAGATCTTTTCTCGTAATAACGAGATAATTATCTCGTAATAACGAGATATTTTCTCGTAATTACGAGATCTTTTCTCGTAATAACGAGATCTTTTCTCGTAATTACGAGATAATTATCTCGTAATAACGAGATAATTATCTCGTAATTACGAGAAAAGATTTCGTAATTACGAGATAAAAATATTTTTTTATGTGGCCCTTTTCGTCTTTCGTACGTTACTTCTATTGAAGCTCGAATTAATATTTCTAGCTTAGAACATATCGTA
The DNA here is from genome assembly GCA_020458035.1 of Magallana ariakensis. Taxonomy (NCBI): domain Eukaryota; kingdom Metazoa; phylum Mollusca; class Bivalvia; order Ostreida; family Ostreidae; genus Magallana; species Magallana ariakensis. The sequence goes on along the minus strand of CM035814.1, from coordinate 62,169,769 downwards.
GTTTTGATCCGAAAGTAAATAATTACATTAAATATGTTCGTCTGAAGCGACATCTTTACTGCAGCTGTCTTGGAACTTATCAGTGGCATTCTTTGCTGAACGGACAATGTAAGATTATTCATAACTTAATTAACAATAATCAAACAATTATGCAACAAAATCAGATTAAAATGAACCTGTCTATACATCAATATTAAGAAAAGGTTCTACCAAGAAGACGACGAAGAAGAAGATATCATTGTATGCCTGACGTTACCCTCTTGAGGAGGATTTGCCTAGCGTTACCTCTTGAGGAGGATTTGCCTAGCGTTACCTCTTGAGGAGGATTTGCCTAGCGTTACCTCTTGAGGAGGATTTGCCTAGCGTTACCTCTTGAGGAGGAGTTTTTCCGGGCGACTGTAGGTCTTCTCACTCAGATCGTCGTCATGGACGCTCCCTCGGGTCTGTATGAAGTTCCAGAACACGGCTTTCTGCCATTCCATGGGCGTGGCCTCGTACCGCTGACATGTCATCCGGACCTGATCGGGCTTCTTCTCCAGGGTGGTGGGGAGAGGCTCGATCTAAAAAAAACCAAACGCCCATAATAACTACGGATTTTGACTTCGATATAAAATGACTGGTAATTTTCATGCAACTCGTTAAACAAGATGCCCAGGGACCACATCGCTCACATGAGCAACAACAGTAAAAACTCGAGTAAAAATACAAAATATCTAGACAAATAAGTAGAGTAGATCTTGTTTAAAAAGGTTCTCAATTTGTTCTCGAAATATTCCTACGTTAAATATCCAGCCCCCTGTTATTGTTTCGGTTTTGAGAAGTTTTTCAACAGATTTTTTTCTATTTATTCCTATATAAAATATTCGACCCCCCTCCACCATTATAGCTCCACCCTACCCCCGGGGATTATGATTTGAACAAACTTGAATCTACACTATACCTAAGAATGCTTCCACATAAGTTTCAGCATTTCTGGCCAAATGATTTTTGAGAAGGTTTTAAAGGATTTTTATCTGTTTATTCATATGTAAAATTTCAACCCCATAGTGGTCCCACCTTACCCCCTGGAAATCATGATTTGAATAAACTTGATCTACACTACCTGAGGATGCTTCCAAACTTTTTTTGCCAAATTGATTTTGAGAAAAAGATTTTTAAAAATTCAAACATTTTTTTTTAATAATTCCAAAATATATCCCCTTGAAAAAGAGCGTGGCCCTTCATTTAAACAAACTTGAATACCCTTTACCCAAGGATGCTTTTTACATGTATCAAGTTTGAGTAAAATTGGCCCAGTGGTTCTGTAGAATACGAGTATGATGAAAATGTGAAACATTTACGGCGACTACGCCGATTAAATTGATACATATATTCTAAAGATTCTCAAAACTTCAATAGGATTTTATTTCAAATATATAAAAATGGCGAAATTTTTGACTGACTTTGTCCTTATTTTAAAAATTGTGCAGGAATGCATACGCATATAAGTTTGAATTGGTTTGAAGTTACATAGATGCCTCAAAAGTATTTATATTTTCTCTGACCTTGAAGACTGTGAGTGATGCAGGACTAAAATAGCTAGATCACACATATACAAAATTTTCAACATGGAAAACTTGACAACCACCCAAACAAAATTTACAGATGTACGCACAACCTATGAGGTTTTTAGAGAATTAACAATGTTTCAGCAGTATTGCACATAAACCTGATCTAACGTTAATTTATATTAAATATATAGTAATATAATATAATGTAATATATTAAAGGATAGGTGGACTGTCACACTGAAGTTCTGTCACTTCATCTGGTCAGGATTGGTATGATATTAGTAGATATACATATATTTGAATTCTCTGACATACTTGGGGGAATTTCAGACACACTTCCTCTGCGGCTGCACGAGAGGTAGGCGTCCATCTGACGTGCTGAACCATCTTGTTGATCAAGTTCGAATCCATGCTGCCGAATTTGGTCTGGTACACACTGGCGGACCGGGGCCTCCCCGAAGCCTGCGCGCGGGCCTGTCGTGCATACTTCCGGTCCCGCGCCGGCGGCTTCGGCAGGGAGCACGTGATCTGACTGGGGACAGGGCTGGCAGTGATAGCCTTCGGCTCCAGAAACCTGTATCATATTGTATCATAATAAGTCAGCATAAAAATAATAACTGTGGAGGCGATATTTGAAAGATACCGGTATCGCTTATAGTTTAAATACAGTATACTGTCATTACTGATATACGTCTTTATATGTAAATTCAAATTGTTTAAATTCTACGATTTGCTGTTTTGTTACATTTGACGGTGGTTTTAATTTGACGGAAAATCGATATAATGATTTTTCAATCATAAAAGTTTCTCGAATTTATTAAGTATTTAATCTTGGTAAAGAAAATTGACATTGTTTCCCCCTTATATCCAGATCAAAAACTAAAATCATTTAACATTTAAGAACAATTAAGAGTGGACTAAAAATTATTCCCGCCATACCGCTGAGTATTGATAGCTTTGGAGCCAAGACCTAAGACGGGTCCACTGGGATCAAGGTCTTGGTTCCTCTTTGGTCCGACCGGTTCCACAGGGAATTGCCTGGGTGGCTGTTGGAGAGTCCCTTTGTTAACAATGGAAGGGAACTGTAGGTAACGGGTCGGGCCTCGAGGGGAAGAGGAGGGGGAATAAAACTGCTGGTAAGTCGTCATGTTCATCCTGTCTCCATCTACTGCGACGACTGGGAACCGACGGACTATTATGACGTGTAGTTATGACGTAATAATAAGAATTGTCAATTATGACGTCAACCAATTGTTACCAAAGGTATTCTCACAAGTCCATTATGACGTCATAACTGATAAAGATTAACTATAACAATGTGCAAGAAAACATCGTACTGAAAATGTTTGATTTGATAAAAAATTGTAAAATCTTTACAAATGATTTTTTTTTATTTGCAAGAATTGTTTTATATAACGTATAATATGTTATTACCACGTGCTACTTTTTTAATCCTTACATCCATTTATTTGTCGAATAAAAACTCATAAATCTCTGTTTTAAACAAAAGTTCTATTTATATATATATATATATATATATATATATATATATATATATATATATATATATATATATATATATATATACACACACACAGATTTAAATGTTTTCAAAGTGTGTATATTAACTTAAAACCATTTTTTATTCTACGTGTAGATTTGATCTGTTCGCTCATGTTAATCAAACGAAGTTGATAGGCAATGTATTTACTTACCATGATACACTTAAATCTGATGCAGTACTAACGACATACACCCCCCCCCCCCCACCTTTTTTCAAACAATGAAACTGTTAACCTTGTGTATGACTTCCGGACAGTTAAGTGGTACACTGTATGCATTTAAAAAGCGGTATATTTAAGTATACCACTCTTCTTGTTCATGTACTGGGTTGATCCGATTGTGATCTCACTCAATGCAACGCTACTCAAGGGCGCTGTATTATGTAGTAAATGACATATTAATATTTCCTTAATCATAATGAAATTAGTTCGAGTTAAAATTTTTATTCAATCTCGTTGAATAATTATAGGAATATAAATGTTAAAAACATCATAAATATGTGACACCGCCGCGTTGAAATTTAACGATTTATTTGGTAATTTTATTTCAGACCAAATTATACTGCCTATAATTGGTAAAACTACACAATGTTCCTAATTCTTGTTTGTCTTATAATTTACTCTTCATTTTGTGTTTTTAGTAACTTCATTCTGTGGGCTATTGCTAATGACTGTTAAGCAAGATAAATGCAACCGTTAACTTCGATTGAAATATATTAAAATATATTCTCTGTTGTTATGGATGTTAACCTTGGTGCACTTCTAATGTATATATAGATTGGTATGTCCGACACATCATAACCATGTCATCACGGTTTCACTTCTATAGTCATACATGTACCACACAAAATTTGGAAGGCAAGATTTATTCTCCCGTAATAATTAATGTAATTGCTCCTCTTGGTTCAAAATGATCTGTGTCATGTGTTTACATAGAGCACACTTAATTCATAACTACTTTACAAATATTTCAGAAAAAAATCTCTAAACACAAAATATTTTATGTAATTTAATTATAACTACAGTGTCTGATAAGAAACTTAACAATCTGCACTCATAGAATATTGTATATGACGCTAATAAATTACAGCATGCTTTGAAATTTTGGACAATCTATCAAACAAATATTATGGGACATACTTGAATTGTTCTATATATACTGATTAAATGTCCATACAATCATATGACAAAACAAAAAATCTACCATCTTGTAAGTTTTACTTGTGATATTCTGGACCAACTTTGTATTGTCTAACTCTGTTTGCATCCATATGGATCCTATCATTGAGTCATTGGTTCAAAGCTAACCACAAAATACAAGGTGATGATTTGTCACATACAAAGTTACAGAAGATTGTCAGTGAAACATATAATATACATTCTATTTATAATTATTAAAAATATTATCCATATACAAAACATATCATGCTTAGGTATACAGAATTATGCTTAGTAAAGTTATAAAAAAAAATGTTTTAATGTCATGAATGGCATTAAATTAAAATAAACAGGTAAAAAAAAAAACATATAGAAAACAATGAATTGGATGTACAGTTTTGAGATAGAAGTCATCTACTGTTACAAACACTAGTACAAAGTAACATATAATTAGTTAGAGGTAGTACACAGTACAATAGGTGTAACGTGTAGGCAGATACTGCAATGTCCAGTAGATTATGTCAGTAGGCGGAGTAAGCTTTGTTCCCTGATAATTCACTTTTTCAACCACCAGGCCTCTGCAACCACAAAAAATCAAAGCATGTTTAATAAACATGATTAACGTTTGCATCTAATTCTCATCCAAATCCAATGGTCTCCAAACAGTATTATTATGACAACAAGACATACTGGCAATAACTGGTTAGAACTGCATGACATGTCAATTACATGAATTGAATATGCTCTTCCATCTACCAGTGCACCAATTTTTGGATATTTTACATATTTTTTTTGCACAGTAAATGCTGTTTTTGTTCTTTTATGTCAGTAACACCAGTTGTAATTGTTGTTTTTACAATGCATCATTATACTGCATATCTTTCACAGATGGTTTCATTTAAACAATAAAATGCTGTCTTTGATGATTCATGCTGGTTATGAATGTAACAACATTGCAGGAAACATACATAACCTGCATGAATCACCAAAGAAAGCATTTTATTGTTTACGTTTGCATCTTTCATTTTATGAATTAATGATCTTAAAGACTAAGTACATTTCAGCCCTGTCAGTTTATAGAGAGCTATGAATTACAATCAATTTCCGTGAGAAACATGTACTTGGTGGATGTAAATATATCAAGATATTTTCCTATAGTCCTTATGTTCACAATATTTCTAGAAAACTACTAGTACAAGACCATGACACATCCTCATCATGCATTACTTTTATGAACTACTGGTAAAATGCCTTACTTGGGAAGGTGATGGAGGTTGCTGTAGTTCCTGATGGCAGTAGATCTGTGAACACTGAGTCAAACGCTTTCTTCTCCCGGTACCTAAACAACAGACAATGTCAATCAAATCACGCATAGAATACAAATACATGTGTTGAATAAAATGTTAATTATTGATTTCAAGTGAATTTTAAAGCATTGATAAATTATCAAATTAAGTTATTCAATGTAATTAAATGACTGACTGCTTCTCTTTTTCCTTGGATTCCCACACCTCATATAGAGTAAACAATCCTGAATCCTTAAAGAATCTAATGCTGACACTGAAAGCAAACCAAGGACATCTATCACTCAGAGTCACCCATAGATGAAGGTTTCACATTGATATATCAGGTGAAATTACTGGAGCTGATTGATTAGTCCACACTTACTTGAGTGCCCCTGGGCTGCCGTTGGTGTCCTCAATGTACTGACGGAGGGCGGACCGGAACTCGTCCTCCTTCCCCTTGGCCACCTCCACACTCCTCTGCTGGAGCAGGTACTGTGTCACACAACAGACATGTATTAGAGTCGTTAACGGTATCAAGATGTCGCTATTGTTTAACCTACCTATTTTAATCCTTACAATTCCTAGGCTTTTTTTTTTTAATTTAAATCTTTAATACCACTAAAAATAATTTATGCCTAACAAATAAATCTAAAAAGAAATGTGGATCCTTTCGTAAAATTGCATCAAGTCTCATTTGCCTAGTTTTCATTCATATCCTCTTTTTAATGATAAATACTGAACCAACATAGTGTTGGAAAAGGGTCTATAACTCTGAAGTGAAAAAAGAAACTATTCTGGAATTTCCTGACAAACACATATTCAGAAGTTCAGAACCACTTGATTCTTACTTGATCATCTTCAACAGCATTCAGATCCTCATCCACAAAGCCCTTAAAGTTGACCTAAAATGCAAAGTATATTCAATATAAGATATATTTTTAAGGTGCACAATGAAGGATTAATATAAATGTCCATTTATAGATACCAATATGATCCCATCAATATAAAAATTTGCCCTGTTTTTAGTTCACTGATCAAATCAAACAATTGTGAGACACTTACTCCGTGTTCCAATCGATCAAGCAGGTCAGACAGTCTGTCCACTTGGGCAGTCAATGCCGAGGGAGTCATTGATCCTATAAAGCAAACTTTCTTTTCAGTATACGTGAACTGTTTTCTCTAGTTTAGAGTAAGGAAAAGACAATGAAAAGACAATATACATTCTGATCAGACAATGATGACAATCAGGTGATTACATACAAAACTACAACTGATCAGACAAGGTGATTACATACAAAACTACAACTGATCAGACAAGGTGATTACATACAAAACTACAACTGATCAGACAAGGTGATTACATACAAAACTACAACTGTGCATTAAGAATATGAAATCTAGAGAGAAAAAAAAAGAATTCATTGCGGGATACCAGACAAATCCCAAACGTCTAATTAATGACTTACCCTCTACAGAAGTTTGGGTCTGACCACTGATCTGGCGCTTGGTGCGACGCCCAACTCGACCAGGGATAACATCTGGCTTGGGAAGGACGTCGCGGAGCTCAATAGGTTTGATCTCTGTGCTATTGTGAGTAACAAAATAGAAAACTTTTACTTGTATCATGCACCAAGTATATATTATATACACATTGTGAATAATGACAATTTTAAGGAAGAAAAGCATATCTGCATTACTAATGCTGTTAATTGTCAAAACCGTTTTTAAATTTCATTTTCGACTAGCAAAAGTTCTTACTTGTCTCCTCTTGCTTCCTCATCCATGTGATCTGAAGCAGACTCAAGGGGGCGCTGTACTGCAGTCAGTTGATTAATACACTCCCTCATAAGGAAACGGGTAATGAACTTGTCTGTTCTGTTCTTCTGGGGGTAAGACTGAAATTCACAATGATAAGATTTTGAATTTTTACCTAAGTAAATGATCCTCTTTCAAGTGTTGTAAAGATATACCTATCTTTTTTGAAAATGCACAAAAAAGCAGACGAATCAATCATGTCTGACAGAGTTTGAGCTCTTTACTACAAAGGCATCATGTTTGTGCTTTACCTGGGCAGCGGATTGCAATACATTGGTGACCTTGTTGTTAAGATCCTCAAGCATGGAATAAATCTCCTTCATCTCACCCAGGTGATTGCCGAAATACTCACACAGCTCCCCTGTGTCTATGTTACTGTAAATACACAAAGGGAAGGTATTCAATGCTTCTGGTACTGATTCTAACAATTCTTAAGACAAACATTACATGTATCACTTACAAAATAATATGTGCATTTATGTATGACACAATGTACACTACAAATGAACAATCAGACAGAAATTTGATCATCCCAAATAATCATAAAAAAAAATTCAAAGAAAGGTTTTCCAACCTGAGAACAAAATACTGTCAAAGCACTGATGGCCTAGATTTTATTTTGACTTACTTTGTGTTGTGGGTGTCGATATCATTGAACAATTTTTCCATTTCTTCCTTTCCCATGACTCCATCAGCAAAAAACTGAACAAACTCTTCCCATGATATTGCTCCATCATCTGTAAAACACAGCGCAGTGAAGTTCACAATGGAATCACCCGACAAAAAGCTTTTAATTACTGTGGAATCAATAGAATTTGTGGTGGCTCAATTTTCGTGGTATTTGTGGGTAGCCCAACTCCACAAATTTACATCCTCCATGAAAACAAAGTTTGAAAGAGTTAGTTTTCTTCCTGAAAGTGAAAACCCGAGCATCCACGAACTTGCATCTTCACAAATAAGCAAAAAACCCACAATCCATGAAAATTGGCCTCCACTAATTCAAATGATTCCACATGCAGTACACATAATGTATGTTAAAAACAGACTTCTTAACTCATTCTCTTCTTTTTTTCCATTGCCAAGATGTAATACTAGCACTTACCGTTCTTGTCAGCTCTTCTAAAAATCTGGAAAAAGAAAATTAAGAATGTCTTAGAAAACAACATTAATTTTTTTCTGGCACAGCAAATACTATGCAATAGATCTAATGCATACAAAGTAATATTAATTACTATAGTCTGTTTCAAGTTATTGCTTCCATCACTTTTGATGATTTTTAATAAAATTTACACAAAATCCGTGAAAGAAATACAGTTGAAATCAATAATGAATATACAGTATGAATTCTACCACGCCCCTTTTGTGAACTTCAAAGGATCACAGTACGTGTCTTTCTAAATCTGATATTTACTAAAATGTTGGCAAGTAGAAACATCTAACAGTAACCCCGCACACCGAACACTTTGAAAGGCTATATATAAAACAGCTGATAAACATAAACAGATCTAGGCCTATGGGTTCAGACGCAAGTCAAAATGCATCTGATTTCCATTGATCGTGCGTCCATAGTTTTACACAATAAACTGATTAATTGTGGTCATGTTTCGTTACATTAGAAACTAAATTGCTCTCTACTTTCGCCATCAACCTTCTACAACTTACATCGAGAAAAATAGTCTTTCCCTTTTCCATCTTAATATCTCGTCAGTTCACGGGAAGGTGCGAGAAGAGCAGTGCGGATTGTTTCTTGACTTATCTACGTAATTAAAGAAAAGTCGTAAGGGTTTACGAAAATCGTCGTCAGCATAAACATCATGGAGTTGAAGTTGTTCAGAAGTAATACTTACGCGGGAGAAAAATTCAGAGACAAGCGTAATGGTAAGCTATCATTTTGAATACGTATACAGGAAATTTTATTATTATTTTGGTTCTATGAGTTGTTTTGTAAACATATCGAAAGCAAATTGGATATAGATCATTAGCTGAACACGTGCAGATCTACGAGTTAATGTTTCATAGATCCCGTTGTCTACGTTGGTTAGTATAATGTTATTGTTTTTTGTTGGACTCTCATGGCGAGGACATTGTTGCCTCGTGATTTAGTAATAAACTGTACATGTATTGCGAGATGGTGAGGAACAGTTCGCAATGCATTTTTACAGGAGTTATTCTTCTTGAATTTTCATGACTGTTTATTTTACATTGAGCCAGGGATGTATATTTGCTAATGCACATGTTAGTATTACGACACTGGGACAAAAATACGTATAAAAATAATATTCAAAATACATTTAATATTTGTAGTCGTTCTGTTAAAAAAAACCTATTTTAATTTCAACATATTTTTAGTTTTTAATATTGAATTGTATATGCATGTGTACTCATTGTTTTAAAAAGTTGATCACATCTTTCAAGAAAATATTCATTGCACAATCAACTATTACTTATACTCTGTCCTGAGTTTTTGCTTCCACCACTTTTCGCTTGATATTTCGATAATAATAAATACCTTTTATGCTCAAACTACGTTAATTCATCCACTAATATGAAAAATGTCCAGATTATCTGATTTGAAACGCCCCCTCTACTGCTTCAGGTTTCAATATACATCCCAAAATAGAAAGTCTAGGGGGATTTTGTATTGCATCAGCCATTATTAAGCCCGGAAAATTTCATATTTAATATGAAAAATGTCCAGATTATCTGATTTGAAACGCCCCCTCTACTGCTTCAGGTTTCAATATACATCCCAAAATAGAAAGTCTAGGGGGATTTTGTATTGCATCAGCCATTATTAAGCCCGGATGATAACGTTGAAAAATTGCGAGAGGTGTCCCGAGTACTTCCGAATGGAGAGAAGATGTAAACATTTCCCATTATAAATCTCTGTAGGAAATTTGTTTTCGTTCCTGTGAACTTTTATGAGTGAAAAGGGATAATGTGTCAATGAAGATATCTTGGATATTTTCAATTTCATCGATTTCAACTGTACTTCTTTCACAGGTATGTGTATTTTTATTAAAAATCATCAATAAGTGATGGAAGCAATAACTTGGGACAGACTATAGTCTTCTTATTATAGTTTTGTAAACATGTAAAAATAAAAATATTACATTTATAAAATTTCAAATATAGTCAACACATATGCATAATAAAACCAAATCAATAGTTGGCTGCCTCTAACAGTTATTTATTACTATAGATAAACAGATCTCTAGCTTTTAATCTATTGTTTCTAGGTTGTTGGTTTTATATGCATTGATTTTTTATTTATAATTCAGAAAAGCTCGTGTGCATTATATATGTATACCAGTATAAATCAGAACAAATTAAATGCATGCATGCAAGCTAGCTGCATCAGCTGGTATTGGATTTTCAAAAGGAGTAATCAAAATCAAAATATATAACATGACTAAGCTTGTATAATCATGAATATATTTTTAAAGTGTTAACATAAGAAGGTGAAAATCCACTCTGCATATCTCTAGATCTGTTCCCAAGTATCACCAGTGCAACATTGACTGTTTAATCCATGTAAACTCAATGTCAACATTGAAATAGTTGTGTCACTATATATTAAATGATTTACTTTCCATTTACTAATTAATGATTATAAGATATTCAATGTGTACGTTTAATATAATAGAGAAAAGAGAAATTCATTGTTTGCATGAAATTCTGGAAGCATTTAAAAATCTGATTTAACGCTCAATAAGAATTACCCTTAAAAGACATGTACATTTAATTTTTATTCTGCAGTATAGCAGATTCAATAGTGTTTAATTAAAAATTGTGTGCCAAATTTAAATAAAGTGGTTATATTAACAGAATTTTTTTACCCCATGCATATAACATGCACCTATGATGAATAAACAATTCTATTTAACAAATGGAGCAGTACGTGTCATTGTGTCTCATTGTGTCTCTCGGTCAAGTATATAATTCCGAAGATATTTTTAGATGAGATAAGATATTCAGTTGCACAAATAAAATAGAAATAAATAGTGACCAAAATGCATTTATATGTATACCTAAAACAAATAATATAAAACAATATAAGAATTACTGTAAATGTATTATATTGATTTACAGTCAAGTTGTACACAGACCAACTCGTATACAGGTCAACTCGTATACAAAAATTTTCTCATAAAAAACCAAAATTCAGTTCCTATACAAGGTATTTTTGAGTAATTATCGTTAGCCAGAAAATATATGATGTATACTTATCACCGTTTTAGACAATGAAAGTCATCTTTTGCTGTAACATATTATGTAATCTTTTCTTAAATGATATCTTCTGTTGTAAGAATATTTGTTATATTTATTCTGAATGTGCTCATTTTAATACATATATGAAAGGCATTTAGCGATGTACTTGAATTAGCGGAAGCCGCTTTCAGCCAAAACGCTAAATAGAATACACAGCCAAATGTAATGTGTTTACAGTAATATACTGAAGCTCAAAGAATGTTTTTGTTAAAACAGCACTCTATAGTAATTAGAAATTGTTTCAGTATCAGAAGTAGATTTACTTCTGAGAAAATGAATAAGAGATCATCTCTATTTTTTTTTTGTATTCCGTATAGTCTATATCAACATTGCATTCGCAAAACACAATTTTCAAATAGTCATTCTGTATGACTACAGACAGAGAACATTAAGCTGTCCAAGATAAATACTAACAATGAAGATTCAAAACACAGATGGAACTGAAAAAAAAACCCTGCTAGCTGATTTCTTGTTGTGATAAAAACAGGTTTGATTACATTTAATTTACAACAGATTGATACCACAATAGATTGGGTGCCAAATTTATGTAAATCAAATTAAAGGTATATGATTGAAGGAATTCTTAATCATTATTAAGACAATTTCATGAATGATTAAGATTTCCAGTGGCACAAAAACTTAATATGAGTCAGCATTTGATTATTGCACTTATCTATAAAAAATATCTGATATCTTTTAATACTTATGCTTAGTGTATTATTTAGTTACTCTCTTATTCTTATTACTAATAGAGGATGAATTCATCTTATTCATATCTGAATGCCATGAGTATTCAAATTATTTCTTTAACATCCCTTAATTTATATTTTCAACAAATACAGAGTACAATTGTATACTATATCTAGGATGCATTAAAAAGGAGAAAATTAAGGCTTCATGCTTAGTGATAACAATAAAATTTTCTTAATTTTGGGGGGCTTTTTTATAGCAAAAACTAAAAAAAGGGAACCTAAAGGCTGATGGGGAGTTATGCAATTGAAAAATGCCAATATATGTTGAACAGAAAGCTTAGGTACCGGTACACTCAAATTTAATATTGATCAATATGCACAGAAACATATGAATTTAATATATTTACTTAACACCTCTCTACCTGGAGAAGCTGTTATCATGGTATTAATATTGGATATAACATCTTTTGTTCTTGGACTCTTCATAGAGATAAATATTGGGTTTTTTATTAATTAATCAATAGGTATATATAGTCTTATTGATCGTTGAAAAGGGAACCAGCAAGATCTTGGAGCTAAAACTTATGGATTTATCCATGATTATTTTACTACCAATGAACTCCCTCTTCACAAATGTAAAAATTCTCCTTTTTAGGTCAAATATTTTCTGATTAAACACATTATTTGATATATTTTCCCAAAGATTTGCTAAGTGTCATCATACAAGTTAAGTTCATTCCTTATTCCCTCCCCCCCTTTTATCTAGGAACAATATACACATAACTTTAGTAGCAGATGAACTTAATTAATTAGTTAAATACTGTATAATAATCAATTGGCTTCAGTGATTAAGATTTCAGTTGCTTCATATACTTTGATTTGCTCTTACCTTTGGTGTTGACCTATGAACAAATGATTGAAGTCTGTGTCAGTTGGAGCAGTGTATTTGCTCTAGATATCAAAGCTGTACCGCTGAACATTTCAACAAGATTAAGTTTTTAATAATTTCTGTATTAATTAAGCCATGGATAGGGGATTAAGATATAATTCTTTTCATTGCATTTATTCACTGAATATCTTGAGGAAAGTTTAGTGACTTTAATCACAAATATAATGCCAAGTTGCCAGGCTACATTTCTTCCTCTGTAATGGATACACCAATTGGAATAAAAAAAGAGCAAAAATAGTGTAACTGTACATGTGTAGTAAATCTTTTTTGAATTTTGGTAAATTAATATGTTCAAATCTTTCAAAATTTACCATTTGACTGGATGTTACTTACGTTTTTTACCTAATTAAAAACCAAAAAGAAAAGGATCCAACTTTATTGATTTTTACAATGATTGATAAAAACTTCATACAACTTAAATTAATATCTGTCATTGGCACTGATGTTAGATAACTAGATGGTTAAATATAAAGATGAACATAATGACATGTGCATGTAAAACATTGATTTAGATAAGATGATCTGATCATGCATTGAAGGACTAGAGAAGCATTCATGTGTCGAACGACTGCATTGATCTGGGACACGCACACAAAATGTCTTGGGTGGAGATGATTGATTGCTACCCCAAACAACTTAAGTTTGTACTTTCTCCTGTAAGCTGATTAATTCTTTGACTTAGTAATTTTACTGACAGGGGTTGAAGCATTGTGCCAGAGGTCATACAAACTGTGTTAGAAATTAATAAAATTGAACCCAGATAAATGCTAACCTGGTCTTTATAGGAATTGAGACATTTCTGTTACAGTTTATGCCCTTTAGTTTGTTTCCACTAGTGACAGAAGGTGTTTCCCACTATTATTGTATTATTTAATAAGGTCATTTTCATTTCAAAACATTAAAATAGGGGCATGTAGTGAAACAAGAAAGTTCCTAATTTTACACATGTGCAAATTTAAAGAACTATGCTGACTTAAAAAATATCAAAACTTTAATTTTGTGCATCAACAAACAAATGTCTTTTTCTAATTGCACCTATAAAGAATTTTTTTCAATAGTACAGTGTAAGTAAGAAACATCTAAACCTGAGTATGTGAGCACTGAAGGCCTGCAGGCCTCGTGTATGATCACGGAAAGAGTTTGTGGTTTAAATCATTGCATCGGTAGACCGTAGACGCAAATGTAGTTCAGTGAATTAAGGAAAGAACAGATATAAAAAAGACTCAATCATGTGATATATCATTCAAGAGTTTAAATCCTCTTGTTTTCTTCTAACGGACACATTGGATATACAGAACTATTGTGTTTTATTAATTCATCTGGAAACATACGCTCATAAAAAAGGATTGATCTTTTGATTCTAAATTGTTTGCCACTAATTTGGATTTTGTGCTTTGGTTTAATTTGGTTTAATTTTATTGTGCCACCAAAATGCCAACAGTTGCCTCTACAAAATATACAAACTTTAAAAAAAAATATAAATGGGAACAAAAAAATTTGGAAAATTCTTCATCAGAGACCTCTAGTGATGGTGTTAAAGTATTATTGGCCATTGATAAAAATCAGAGTTTAGAATATTTTAAATTACCCCATCTTAAACCTCCCAGAACTCTTCCAGCCAGACCTTTACGACAAATTTCCGAGCGGAAGGAACACAGCGTCAACCCCTTCCCGAAGCGGGGGTCAGGTGAGTTCAGGGTGTGTCTGTTATCTGTGTCTTGTTCTAACCCCAGTCACTTGTCACACCTAATTCAGGGGATGGAGCTACACACATTTATGTGTTAATAATTATAGACTTGAATTTGAATCATGCTGTGCTAAAATTGATGGTTGAAATTATGTTCAACAATTTTTTAAGAACTAGATCAATGGTTTGCTTGTAATAATTAATGGGTTACATTTACAATGTATAATAATATATGACCGATTGATGCACTTAATATATTGAAAATTGTAAGCTTTGTTATTAGAAGTCAGAGTTACAAAAATTTTGATGTGTCACTAAGAATCGATAATCATCAAATTTGGCCAATGTTAACAGAATGCTTTCCTTTTGTGCAGAGAATATAAATATTTTAATAATTTTTGTTACCGCTGTGTATGCTATGATGATGAAGTAGAAATTGGTTACAGTGTAAATTGTGATTTTATTATGTTTAGATATTTGCCTGTACATAACTAGTCAAGCACCTGATATTGAGATATAATACATTCAATATACCGGTACAAGTAAAATGTTGCTAAAAATTATCCAGCAATAAGATTGACTTCACAACCCTTCTTTTTAATGGTGAATATCTTGAATGTGTTAAATGTAATTTTTGAGACTGTGATCACATTCTAATGCAATTTTTGAATAGATCACAAATATGTTTAGATAGGCGAATCCACCAACTGTCTGAACATAAGGGCATACTTAGTGAAGGGAGTGAGCAAACACTATGGAGTGTAAAATTCCATTAAATGCATCTCTTTAGAACTACAATGCTTGTCAGATATTTCTGAAATAAATAGAAATGACATTTAAAGTGTTTGTATTTCCAAGCAGTAAATGTACATTCTGAAATATATTTATTGCATGAAAAGTTTAAAAACCATTCCCTTGTTTGTAATGAACAAGATGGAACTGTAATTGGATCGTTTTCAAACCTAATGCTTTTCTGGTGTTTTTCTTGATAAGATTTGACATTGTTGTGAACTATTAATATTTACTCAATTTCCAGGTGATTATGAAATATTTGTTTGATTATTACAAATGTTAAACACATTAATCAGCAGATATTTGATTGAAGTGATATTACAATTGCATTTTATTAATACTATTTTATTGTTAAAATATATTTCAAATCTTATTTAAATAATAAGCATATATTTATCAAATCTATTAGATTGTGTTGATTGATTCTAAAGAAGGGCTCTGAAATATTAAATCGTTGATGTACAAGTATTATGAAATGAGAGGAAAGGACATGCATGCCGAGTTTTGGAGGTGTTAGCACAACTTGTACATATACAAAAAGTATATTCAATACTCATGGGTATAATTAATTAAATAGTCACTGTGTCAAGAGTTATTTAAAGAGAAAAAAAGTATCCTAAGGCTTATAGTTGCAGATTTACAAACATTGGATGGTAATCAGGTACATCTGACTGCATTTTTCATTTGAGATTGTTGTATAACATGAATTACAGTTTATTTTGTTCTGTGAATTTTTAGTGTTCAATATCCAGTATAAGTTATGGAATAAGGAGGAAATCAAAAGTTTAATATTTTTGCTTATGTTGAAAATACTTAAGTTAATATTTAAAGTACTTGAATCATTAATTTATTCATTTAAGGAAAACACAACCCTCCATTTTCTCTATTCATAATCCTCCATTCTCTCTATACATAATCCTCCATTCTCTCTATACATAATCCTCCATTCTCTCTATACACAATCCTCCATTCTCTCTATACACAATCCTCCATTCTCTCTATACACAATCCTCCATTCTCTCTATACATAATTCTCCATTCTCTCTATACACAATCCTCCATTCTCTCTATACATAATCCTCCATTCTCTCTATACATAATCCTCCATTCTCTCTATACATAATCCTCCATTCTCTCTATACATAATTCTCCATTCTCTCTATACACAATCCTCCATTCTCTCTATACATAATCCTCCATTCTCTCTATACATAATTCTCCATTCTTTCTATACATAATTCTCCATTCTCTCTATACACAATCCTCCATTCTCTCTATACATAATCCTCCATTCTCTCTATACATAATTCTCCATTCTCTCTATACACAATCCTCCATTCTCTCTATACATAATCCTCCATTCTCTCTATACACAATCCTCCATTCTCTCTATACATAATTCTCCATTCTCTCTATACACAATCCTCCATTCTCTCTATACATAATCCTCCATTCTCTCTATACATAATCCTCCATTCTCTCTATACATAATTCTCCATTCTCTCTATACACAATCCTCCATTCTCTCTATACATAATCCTCCATTCTCTCTATACATAATCCTCCATTCTCTCTATACATAATCCTCCATTCTCTCTATACATAATCCTCCATTCTCTCTATACATAATCCTCCATTCTCTCTATACACAATCCTCCATTCTCTCTATACATAATTCTCCATTCTCTCTATTCATAATCCTCCATTCTCTCTATACATAATTCTCCATTCTCTCTATTCATAATCCTCCATTCTCTCTATACATAATCCTCCATTCTCTCTATACATAATCCTTTATTGTCTCTATACTTAATCCTCTATTCTCTCTATTTCTAATGAGATCTCGGTGACATACATGTTTTTTTCAGGTCATGGAATATACCAGTATGAAAATAAATATTTCCGATATGAAGGACAGTGGAGAAACGGAACTAAGCATGGTGAGTTACATGTACAGAAAGAGATCATTGACAAGTAACAACTATTTTGATCCTTTATATAACTATACATGTATATTGTAGGCATTGCATTGAACTCTTGAGTAGTTTGTTATTAATAAGTACCAGAGTATTCATAAATTTGGTCATATATTAAGTTTTTTTGTAAAACTCAGCCCTGGTTGTAATGTCAAAAGTCCACTGAATCTTGATCACCATAAAGATTTGAAGTGTTAGGAAATAATCTATTATTTTAAAACTTCAATTTATATCATAAAGATTGTTTTAGTTCTTTGAAGTGTAAGATTAACATTTCAAATTTTAATACCAGATTGATCCACTAGCCTGTAAGAAAGTTCAATTAGTCTGGTTTTGGTATTTTTAGATAACTATTATCAAAAGGTCACATGAAACTGGCTCATACCGGCTAGGAAGCAAGTCTAGAATTTAGATCATTCCTTATTCTATCTATTCTGACCTATGATTCTTTTATTCTTTTAATTCTTGCATTATTTTCATTATTGTTCTAATTGAATGAAATATAATTATAATTTTTCATAGGTCCATATCATTGTTTGAATTTATATTTTTTTTTTAACTGTTACCCCAGTAAAAGCTATAATTCAATGCTGATGGTTTAAGAAAAGTTCAATTATTTTTCCAAATTCTGATTCTCGAACAAATGTAAAATGCTATAATCATACTCTGAAACTGTTTTGACTTTTTCCTATTTATTCTATACAAATGCTAAGGAGAAGCTATACTTCAACAATGGTATAAATTTCAATATGTAGTATATAGCATGTATCATTCTATTTTTTGTCTCAGGACATGGCAAACTTCAAATGGCTGATGGCAGTTACTACGAGGGTACATTCTCCAATGGTGAAATCGATGGCAAGGGAATGCGGTTCTTTTCACAGAATGGTAGTAAATACACAGGACAGTTTGTCAAAGGGGAGCTACATGGGCGGGGGACCATGGTCTACGCTGACGGATCAATGTACGAGGGCGAGTGGTACAGAAACAGGAAGCATGGTGAGTCCCAGAAAACCCTGTAAATGTAATGAATAAAGTAATAAAATAAATATCAGTCCGTGGTAGCAGGACAGTTTCTGGATACATTTGATGAATAACATGTTTCCTTCTTGTACCGGGTATTAGGATAAATGATATTAAAAATGCATAGATTTTGTAAATATTCTGTTTTTAGGTATTTGTACTTGACATATGATAGCTCTTTTTGTACTTATTATGAATAGAATTGATGATGACAGGTTTATTTTATTCTAACCATAGGATATGGAATCATGAAGACATTGGGATCAAATTCCAGTGAGGTTTATGAAGGCAGTTACGATAAGAATATGAAGCACGGAGTTGGGACCATGATGTATGCGTAAGTGTCAAACATGTAAAGGGCAAGTGGAAAACCGTGAACCTGTTTTGACTAACAATTTAAGCCATAACTGAACACCATTGGGCCACATATCATTGATAAAAAAATTCTATAAAGAAATTTTCAAACTGCCTCACAGATATATTTATTCATCCAATTCTATTGGTCTTGAGTTGGTGAGATTATTTTTTTTTTTTTTGTAAATGAAAAATAAAAAGATCAGGGTGTAGCTCCGCTAAGAAGTGATCAACAGTTGAGGCTTGAGTAAATCTTTTAAATCGCAAGTTTGTTTGTTAAGGTGGAGCGACTCATCTTCGTTGACAAAACATTTCAAACAAACTACTTCCCAAAAGTTAAAAGTGCATATAAGATATAAATCAAAAACATGTCCCTTTAAAAGCTTGCACATTAATCATTAGAGAAAGGGTTCAAAATATGATGGGGTTTTGGTGTATGTATGCTATTTTTTTATTTCATTTGTAGATTGATAATATTATTTGGCCAATATATCAATTTTGATTTAATTGAAGGTTCCTGTGTATTAATACACAGATTTTCCCCAAATGTTTTTAAAATACATGTCATGTTAAATAGGTGAATTAAAAGCTAAAAGGAATGATATGATTTGCCGATTTGAATTGTTTTTATCCTCCTCTATTGGGTGATAAGGATACAGCACATTCATCTGGTAACAGTCTCTCTTTTACTAATCAAAGATCTGCAGCATAAAGAGAAACTCTACTGGCATAATCACACTGTCAAGCCCATATATCCTCTGAAATAAATGCCTTTGTACCCAGAAAATTCTCGACTCTAAATGATCTGTAGTAAACTTCTGTATGTTCATTTGTCTGTGTGCCTGTCTGTATGTATGCTCCGTACTGTTCTTTGTCACCTGTGTGATCGGAACCCCTGTACACTACACATTGTAGAAAGAAGATCCGCTCCGATGGGTGCAGGTATATTGTTGTTTGTGATTTGGAACACTATTTATTGCGCTTTTACAATCTTATAAACTTGTAGTATGCTTATATAATTATGATATATATATGAATGGATATATTGGACTAATATTATAACTAATATATTATCTATGAATCAACATTGAGACCAATGACCACGTACCCCCTCCTATCGTTTTGCTTTCAATAAGCCCATCTGCTAATTCCTGCATTGTACACATATTATCTTTATTTTGTGCCCCAATAACTGAAAACTGCATTTATTACTGGTCTGTAATGTCTGTAAGAAGTTGGGGGGGGGGGGCTTCAGTGAAGCTTGAACAGCTGAATGATGTTAATACAGAGTATACATGTATATGGTGGCACTTGATAGGGATGATATGGTATTTGTAATCCTATGTAAACCTACATGTATGCCCTTCATTGTTAGGTATCTGTTTCCCCTGTTGATAAAACTATTATAATACATACACATGTATATCACTTTGAAGTTGAGGCACTCTGAGTAGAAACTTTATTATTATTTGATCATTTCCTGGCATATTGTATGTATCTAAATTCAATATCTTTTTAAGCTTTTTCAGATTACCATTATCGGTTCCATATAACTACTAATATCATTTATATAACTAATTTCAGTAAGTCCAATATCAATATTCATATCTGTGTCTGTTGCTTATTATATGGTGGCTGGTAGTGTTTGGTAGTACACATAATAACACACACACTGTTATTTTTTATAATGAATGTTAATTTAATGCAATACACTGATT
Organism: Magallana ariakensis; assembly: GCA_020458035.1. Taxonomy (NCBI): domain Eukaryota; kingdom Metazoa; phylum Mollusca; class Bivalvia; order Ostreida; family Ostreidae; genus Magallana; species Magallana ariakensis. The sequence continues at coordinate 62,148,935 of CM035814.1, read as the reverse complement.
AAAAGTTAAGTTGGAAATATTCATTTGTCCAACTTGAATAGAAAGTACATACTGTTAGGGAGAAATTGACCTGAATATTTGAAGGTTCCAAATTGATTTTAAAGAATTTGAGAATCTTCTCAATACCTTCAAATTAAAGTATACACTTTTCTAGTAAATGATTTTCTTTGATATGTGTATTTTGCAAAAGTACATATACCCAATTGAATTGAAATGGCATATAGCAAAGTTTTCTCAAAATTTAATCTCTAGAATGCAAAAATAAAAAATAAAGTTCATAATCTCACATGATGTGAATTTGTTTTAGAGAAATATTTCATATATAACAGCATATGTAGCTTAGTTTATCTATTGATAGAAATGGTGACCGCTATGAGGGGATATGGGTCAATGACATGCGGGAGGGGCGAGGAATTCTGTACAGCAATGACGGCTCAGTGTATGAGGTGAGTTCTTACCGTCCAAGTATAGTGACGGCTCAGTGTATGAGGTGAGTTCTTACCGTCCAGGTATAGTGACGGCTCAGTGTATGAGGTGAGTTCTTACCATCCAAGTATAGTGACGGCTCAGTGTATGAGTTGAGTTCTTACCGTCCTAGTATAGTGACGGCTCAGTGTATGAGGTGAGTTCTTACCGTCCTAGTATAGTGACGGCTCAGTGTATGAGGTGAGTTCTTACCGTCCTAGTATAGTGACGGCTCAGTGTATGAGGTGAGTTCTTACCGTCCTAGTATAGTGACGGCTCAGTGTATGAGGTGAGTTCTTACCGTCCTAGTATAGTGACGGCTCAGTGTATGAGGTGAGTTCTTACCGTCCTAGTATAGTGACGGCTCAGTCAGTGTATGAGGTGAGTTCTTACCGTCCTAGTATAGTGACGGCTCAGTGTATGAGTTGAGTTCTTACCGTCCTAGTATAGTGACGGCTCAGTGTATGAGGTGAGTTCTTACCGTCCTAGTATAGTGACGGCTCAGTGTATGAGGTGAGTTCTTACCGTCCAAGTATAGTGACGGCTCAGTGTATGAGGTGAGTTCTTACCGTCCTAGAATAGTGACGGCTCAGTGTATGAGGTGAGTTCTTACCGTCCTAGTATAGTGACGGCTCAGTGTATGAGGTGAGTTCTTACCGTCCAAGTATAGTGACGGCTCAGTGTATGAGGTGAGTTCTTACCGTCCAAGTATAGTGACGGCTCAGTGTATGAGGTGAGTTCTTACCGTCCAAGTATAGTAATGGCTCAGTGTATGAGGTGAGTTCTTACTGTCTTAGTATAGTGACGGCTCAGTGTATGAGGTGAGTTCTTACCGTCCTAGTATAGTGACGGCTCAGTGTATGAGGTGAGTTCTTACCGTCCTAGTATAGTGACGGCTCAGTGTATGAGGTGAGTTCTTACCGTCCTAGTATAGTGACGGCTCAGTGTATGAGGTGAGTTCTTACCATCCAAGTAAAGTGATGGCTTAGTGTATGAGGTGAGTTCTTACCCCCAACTATAGTCTCAGTCAATTTAATTTTTTTGGCATTAATGCTAATTATTCAAAAATGAGATTAATATAAGAATACATGTATAAAATTTGTTGATTTTTCATAAGTCAGAACTTTAAGTGAATTCTGTAAAAGCATATATCAGAACTTAATTTTTAGTGAATTAACTTTGATCCACCATAAAAAACCATGCCAAAGATACCCAACATCCAATATTAATTGGAATCATTCTTATTGTTTTATAGACTTGCTATGAACTCTATGCATTCATTTTTTTACAGGGAAATTTCCAAGGCGACAGTTTCAGTGGTAGAGGGGTAATGCACCATATATCTGGTCTGATCTATGACGGTCTTTGGGTCAATGGATTTCCAGAAATAATGGCCACAAAACTGAAAATTTTGTTTGACAATAATTCAGAAATTGACAAAAAGAAAAAGTCACCTAAAGACAAAACAAAAGTGTCAATATTTCAAGGAATAGGATTTACTGTGTCGGTGGAGTGTTTGAACGAGAGCAACAGAGTTATACTAGGTAGTGTATCGTGGGTTTGGATAGAGAGTATCGGCTTTAACAAACTGATAGAATTAAGGAAGTATCAAAATCAAGTTTCACAAATCATTTAAATTCCATTTGCAAGTAGCATTATATTGGCTATAAATCATTTTTTGTCTGACAACTAGATGTGATAGATTTTGTCTGGTTCTGTCATAATTTATGTCTGCAGTCTCTGATGCATAAAGTATTTCATTTAAAATCTAGACCAAGGTAGAGAAATCCGACTGACAGTTGGATTCAAGTATTATCCACCTGTATCCGACAATGAGAAAGAAGATGCCTTGTTTGACATGATTGAAGATGATGTAGAAGAGAAACCTATAGAAACTCCATTGTAAGTAGATAGACTTCAACATTGAAGTAGCTGCCATTCAGAGACTAATATCACATCATCTTTGTCAACAAACATCAAGATTAATCCTTCCTTTGACATGATATGGATTGCTTTTACATGAGCAAACCTGTTAATATACTTGTTTACATTAGCAGAAAAATTACACACCATATAATGGTAGCCTTGCTACTAAACAAAGATGTATGAGTGAAAATTGATTCTTGATATCCTGTTTGAATTCAGTCATGAATTTAAATCATTTTTGATTTGTAGCTTGCCAGAGCCTAAAGGTTCCTACTGAGTTCTCCCAATTAGGGTTTGCTCTTATCCTGTCAGCCTGACATATATTTTGATAAATTTTTCCTGATCATATAGCTAGCTCTTGTCTTTGCAGTGGTTATTCTGTTGTTCCTTACCCAATCACAGACCAGATAAACTTCAGTGTGGAGGACATTCCAGATGATGATGAACAAGAGTCCCCAACAGATCCAAGTCAAGGTAAATTGAGTGTGACAGATCTGATTCATTATGTAATCAGCCAACCTGATCCAAGTCAAGTGGACCACTGTTAATGTGATCAGGATTTGAACCTATGTCAATGTGATCAGTTACTTTGACCACTGTCACTGTTATCAGTGACTTTGACCACTGTCAATGTGATCAGTGACTTTGACCACTGTCACTGTGATCAGTGACTTTGACCACTGTCAATGTGATCAGTGACTTTGACCACTGTCACTGTTATCCGTGACTTTGACCACTGTCAATGTGATCAGTTACTTTGACCACTGTCACTGTAATCAGTTACTTTGACCACTGTCACTGTTATCAGTGACTTTGACCACTGTCAATGTGATCAGTGACTTTGACCACTATCACTGTAATCAGTGACTTTGACCACTGTCAATGTAATCAGTGACTTTGACCACTGTCAATGTCATCAGTGACTTTGACCACTGTCAATGTAATCAGTTACTTTGACAACTGTCACTGTTATCAGTGACTTTGACCACTGTCAATGTAATCAGTGACTTTGACCACTGTCAATGTGATCAGTGACTTTGACCACTATCAATGTAATCAGTGACTTTGACCACTGTCAATGTAATCAGTGACTTTGACCACTGTCAATGTAATCAGTGACTTTGACCACTGTCAATGTAATCAGTTACTTTGACAACTGTCACTGTTATCAGTGACTTTGACCACTGTCAATGTAATCAGTTACTTTGACCACTGTCAATGTGATCAGTGACTTTGACCACTATCACTGTAATCAGTGACTTTGACCACTGTCAATGTAATCAGTGACTTTGACCACTGTCAATGTCATCAGTGACTTTGACCACTGTCAATTTAATCAGTGACTTTGACAACTGTCACTGTTATCAGTGACTTTGACCACTGTCAATGTGATCAGTGACTTTGACAACTGTCACTGTTATCAGTGACTTTGACCACTGTCAATATAATCAGTGACTTTGACCACTGTCAATGTGATCAGTGACTTTGACCACTGTCAATGTGATCAGTGACTTTGACCACTGTCACTGTAATCACTGTCATTGTAATCAGTTACTTTGACCACTGTCACTGTAATCAGTGACTTAGACCACTGTCAATGTAATCAGTGACTTTGATCACTGTCAATGTGATCAGTTACTTTGACCACTGTCGCTGTTATCAGTGACTTTGACCACTGTCAATGTGATCAGTGACTTTGACCACGGTCAATGTCATCAGTGACTTTGACCACTGTCAATGTGATCAGTTACTTTGACAACTGTCACTGTGATCAGTTACTTTGACCACTGTCAATGTGATCAGTGACTTTGACCACTGTCACTGTAATCAGTGACTTTGGCCACTGTCAATTTAATCAGTAACTTTGACCACTACCACTGTAATCAGTGACTTTGACCACTGTCACTGTAATCTGTGACTTTGACCACTGTAATCAGTGATTTTGATCATTGTTAATGTGATCAGGATTTGAACCACTGTCAATATACATGTAATCAGTGGATTGGACCACTGGCAATGTGATCAGTGATTTGAACCACTGTCAATATAATCAGTGACTTTGACCACTGTCAATGGGATCAGTGACTTTGACCACTGTCAATGTAATCAATGACTTTGACCACTGTCAATGTAATCAGTGACTTTGACCACTGTCAATATAATCAGTGACTTTGACCACTGTCAATGTGATCAGTGACTTTGACCACTGTCAATGGGATCAGTGACTTTGACCACTGTCAATGTGATCAGTGACTTTGACCACTGTCACTGTAATCACTGTCATTGTAATCAGTTACTTTGACCACTGTCACTGTAATCAGTGACTTAGACCACTGTCAATGTAATCAGTGACTTTGATCACTGTCAATGTGATCAGTGACTTTGACCACTGTCGCTGTTATCAGTGACTTTGACCACTGTCAATGTGATCAGTGACTTTGACCACTGTCAATGTGATCAGTGACTTTGACCACTGTCGCTGTTATCAGTGACTTTGACCACTGTCAATGTGATCAGTGACTTTGACCACTATCACTGTCAATGTGATCAGTGACTTTGACCACTGTCAATGTGATCAGTGACTTTGACCACTGTCAATGTGATCAGTTACTTTGATCACTGTCACTGTGATCAGTGAGTTTGACCACTGTCAATGTAATCAGTGACTTTGACCACTGTCAATGTAATCAGTGATTTGAACCACTGTCAATGTAATCAGTGACTTTGACCACTGTCAATGTAATCAGTGATTTGAACCACTGTCAATGTAATCAGTGACTTTGACCACTGTCACTGTAATAAGTGACTTTGACCACTGTAATCAGTGACTTTGACCACTGTCACTGTAATCAGTGACTTTGACCACTGTCAATGCAATCAGTTACTTTGACCACTGTCACTGTAATCAGTGACTTAGACCACTGTCACTGTAATCAGTGACTTTGACCACTGTCACTGTAATAAGTGACTTTGACCACTGTCACTGTAATCAGTGACTTTGACCACTGTCACTGTAATCAGTGATTTAGACCACTGTCACTGTAATCAGTGAGTTTGGCCACTGTCAATTTAATCAGTAACTTTGACCACTGTCACTGTAATTAGTGACTTTGACCACTGTCACTGTAATCAGTGACTTTGAACATTGTCAATGTAATCAGTGACTGTAATCACTGTCAATGTGATCAGTGACTTAGACCACTGTCAATGTAATCAGTGACTTTGGCCACTGTCACTGTAATCAGTTACTTTGACCACTGTCACTGTAATCAGTGATTTAGACCACTGTCACTGTAATCAGTGACTTTGGCCACTGTCAATTTAATCAGTAACTTTGACCACTACCACTGTAATCAGTGACTTTGACCACTGTAATCAGTGATTTTGATCATTGTTAATGTGATCAGGATTTGAACCACTGTCAATATACATGTAATCAGTGGATTGGACCACTGGCAATGTGATCAGTGATTTGAACCACTGTCAATATAATCAGTGACTTTGACCACTGTCAATGGGATCAGTGACTTTGACCACTGTCAATGTAATCAGTGACTTTGACCACTGTCAATGTAATCAGTGACTTTGACCACTGTCACTGTGATCAGTGACCTTGATCACTGTCAATGTGATCAGTGATTTAAACCACTGTCAATATAATCAGTGACTTTGACCACTGTCAATGGGATCAATGACTTTGACCACTGTCAGTGTGATCAGTGATTTGAACCACTGTCAATATAATCAGTGATTTTAACCACTGTCAATAATCAGTGGCTTGGACCACTGTCAATATAATCAGTGACTTTGACCACTGTCACTTTAATCAGTGATTTGAACCATTGTCAATGTAATCAGTGACTTAAGACTGTCAGTGTTATCAGTATTTGGGTCACTGTCATTTAAATAAGTGTTTTTGATCACTGTCAATGTGATCAGTGTTTTGACCATTGATATGTAATCATTTTTAATATCTCTGTCAATGAAATAAGTGTTAAGGATAACTGTCAATGCAATCAGTGAATTGGACCACTGTTAATTTAATCATTGTTTTGGATAACTGTCAATAAAATCAGTTTAATTGATTCTAGTTAGAGTAAGTGTGACAGATCCCTGTCAATACATAACAAATTAGTGTTGATGATCATAGTCATAGTAATTACCAAGGATAATTCTACTTAATGTAACCAGTGTCATAAATCCCAGGCAAGGTCAGCAAAAATTAGAATAGAAGATCTGATTCCATGCAATAAATAAAATAATTGCTAATACATGTAGTTTGAATATCAGCTTACTTATTGATTTTTTAAAAATTTCGCCTTAAATTGTAATACGGGTATTTATGTTTGAAATTTAATGTTATTACAGTGTAGTTAACCGGTACATGTTTTTGTTTCAGTGCTTATATGGTCAATAATAAAGTTAGGGTTTTTTTGGGAACACTGCATTGTTAGCAGGGTTGTATGACCAAATCGAACTGGTTTTCTGTCTTCAGGGCCAACAGCTGAATCAGGAGATGAGTCATCAGATGAGAAACAGAAGGAGAACACAGAGAATGATAATGAGGAGAACAGCGAGGAAAAAGATGAGGAGGACAAGACTGAGGGCGATGAAAATGGTAGGTGAAGCTTGTGTCAGAGTCTGTATCACCATAACAGACAAGACTGAGAGCAAAGTGGTAGGTGAAGCTTGTGTCAGAGTCTGTTCCACAATAACAGACAAGACTGAGGGCAATAAAAATGGTAGGTGAAGCTTGTGTCAGGGTCTGGACTACAATAACAGACTAGACTGAGGGCAATAAAAATGGTAGGTGAAGCTTGAGTCAGGGTCTGTTCCACCATAACAGACTAGACTGAGGGCAATAAAAATGGTAGGTGAAGCTTGTGTCAGAGTCTGCTCCACAATAACAGACAAGACTGAGGGCAATAAAAATGGTAGGTGAAGCTTGAGTCAGGGTCTGTTCCACCATAACAGACTAGACTGAGGGCAATAAAAATGGTAGGTGAAGCTTGTGTCAGAGTCTGCTCCACAATAACAGACAAGACTGAGGGCAATAAAAATGGTAGGTGAAGCTTGAGTCAGGGTCTGTTCCACCATAACAGACAAGACTGAGGGCAATAAAAATGTTAAGTGAAGCTTGTGTCAGAGTCTGTTCCACCATAACAGACAAGACTAAATATGTTTCACCATAACTATTCTACAGACTTTAGGGATCCATTTGAAGATAAATGAATAATTCATTAAGTACTTGTAGTTATTTGTTATATCTATTGTAGCCAATCAGGACAAAGCTAATTCTTTACTACATCAGAGTAATTTTATTCCATGAGAGGTTATCTTCTTTTTCTTTGTAATAATAAAAGCACATAACACTCATAGTTATAATGAAAAAATATGAAAAGCAATGTAATGTTTTTACAAAATGTTATAGATTTCTTCATATTTAAGCATTTTGTCATACCAGCTGTTGATGATCACTAAAAGGAAACATATATTGCCTTATACATGTATGTACACAAAATGTGTCACAGTGTTTAACTATTATAAGCATGGCTGCATGCTCTAACCTTTGACCTAATTTCTTTCCAGAAGAATCCCCAGATATGGAAAAAGAAAATACTGTTCCACAGTTCCCTCCCCTAACAGCTTTAAGAACAAAAGATGGATTATGTAAATGGGATGACCTCCATTTGACCCCTGCCCCTCCTAAATATCGACCTTTTGAGCGGATGGAAGAACAAGAGAGACTTAAATCACAATCCAAAAATAGATCAAGATCAAAAGGTAAAGACAGAGTAATGCTCTCAAAAATAGAGATCAAATTTACCTATACAAGGTTGATTTAATTGGTCCAATTTTACCTGAACTATATAAAGTACAAATTGTAGATGGGTAGTCATAAGGTTAATAAGGAACTTCTATCTAAATTACTATATATAAATGGGCTTCACACATATATAACTGTAGATTCCTAATCCAAAAACTAGGAATTAATATCTATATCCATTTTTCGGACTGATTTAAACTGAATAAAACTATGATAAAAGTTCACAATTTTATATATTCTCCCAATTTGATGAAAAACGGTTGACTGCGAAATTAAGTACTCGCGTAAAACAAGGAATTTACAGTAATCATCATGATGAACTACAAATATGTACTTTATATTATTATGTAGACATGCATTCACATAATGTGATAAATGCATTAAGATTAATATATGGAGCTAAACAGTGATTGCAGAAAATGTTAAATGAATAAATGCATGCATAAATATAATGTTTGCAAAATTGGGGGAAAAGATTTTTGTCTAGGAATCTTTAGATCGAGTTCAAAGTTTAATGTTTGTACCCTGCATTACTTCTTTAAGTAAAGAATTCATTTCAATCAGCTCATTTCAATTATTTTCAGCATGTAGGTAATTGAATGAATTGTTTAATAAAATTATTGTGATTTGGGCGGTACTAAATTGTTTACGCTTTTTCTGATACTTATAAAGCTTGATTAATTGGGTGAATGTAAGTATATAATACTCACAGTCTGTCACAGTGCATGTTGATTGGTGCTGCATGCTCTATAGTACACAGTAAAGACAAGCAGAAGATGTAGACATGGATAGAATTTTGTTCCAAGGCCATGACAGACTATTTTGTTTTGTTTCAGAGCTCTCTACGCCTTCTATGGGGCGACCCAGCGTCTGTAGGTGTCTTTTTACAGCCTTCTTCCAACATCCCCCACCCCCCTACCCCCACTCTTTATTGAGGTGTTTCACTGTGTGTTTTTTACTTGAATACTCATACTTGTTTGAAATGAAACCATCTGATCTGCCTGCGTTATCACATTAGCTATAAATTACCGAGTTTTATTACTAAAAGTTTAATTAAACCATTTGATCTGCCTGCGTTATCACATTATATAAATAGTGCCTGTTATGGAGGGTAACAGTTCAAATTGACACCCTGAGAAAACAATTTTCAACCGACGCGAAGGTTTTCGAGAGGTGTCAGCGGAGGTTGACAATGGTTTTTGAGGGGTGTCAAATTCAACTGTTATCCTCCCAAACAGGCACTATTTTATTATCCGAATGTCTTAATTTTAGAGAAAATTTTACTGCTTTCTTATAGAAATGACAGTAATTTTACGGTGAACCGTATGTGCATAATTTACGCTTTACGTTTTACCCGCTGCCAAATGTGTTGCTAATGCTGAGGGCAATAGAATGGATTATCAACCGCATCTATACCAATCAGATTTCAGTATTTAACATGAGAGTATAATAATAGCTATTGTTACTGAGTTTTATTACTAAAAGTTTATGTAGTATCTAGAGAATGTAAGAGATTAGAGTTAAAAATACCTGGACAGTTCTTAAATGGCAACTTTATTAATTTTCATGTACATAAATAAAATTCATAAAGATATTATTTAGTAAGATTAAGACTAAATATAAAATGTATTATATGTATATAAGTAGATTAAATCTTATTAATATTAATACTGGTTCAAATGTACTCTAAAATAGAATTCTATTTGACCTTCTTTTTAAAGCTATTTTGTAGTACCCTAATTACGCTGGTTTGTTTGATATAAAACAAGTCATTTATTGTGTAACAAGTGTTAACAGTCCCAACCAAAAAAATAATGTATAACCTTTATACCTTTAAATGGTTCATGTTAAGAGTTTAATTCCTTTTTAATTATTTTTTTTCATGATTATTACTTATTATGAGTTGTGTGTTTAAATGGAGAGATCACTGCTGGACTGGATTAGGAGGCGGGGTGGTCAATTTCAGACTCACCTAAAAATTGGAAGACTTGGTGTAATTTTTCTATTCATAAGCTATCATTATGTAGTATCAGTCCTAGATTTAAAATTCAAGTTGAATATTACTATTTATGATATACAGAACTCTTATTTTGAAGAGATTTTGACAGTCTATTACAAATGGTAACATTGAAACTACCCAGCTCTCCTAGGACTAGTTGTGGATGCAACTGAAGGTCTTGTTGTGTAAAACATTTGTGACTTTTTATTACTAAAACTTTCTTCTTTGAAGTTATGGTATTAAACCACAAAGGGTGAATGTGCTACATTGCATTGGGGGTCACAGCCCAATCTTGCACCTTGCCATAATCTTTAAAGTATGTGACACTCTCTGCATGACTACCAATTAATATTTAGAGCAAAATACATTTATTAAGTTTATGAACTTTGTCCTTAATATGACTGTATGTACCAGACATTATTGATTTGGAAGCAATGAATGTTAACAAAAAAAAATCTGGTTCAAGATCCAAATGGCTTTCTTCTACTCTTTACAGGATTTTTAATTTTTTAAATTTTCAAAGGTCTATATTATTCGATAATTGGAGATTTATGTTATAAGGATTGAAAGAATAAGTATACTTGAGAGGAAATTTATAATTCTGAAATGATTGGTTTATTAGATGTTTAAAACCTGGCCTATATTCAGTTACCACAGCTAGGTCACTGCATACAGAGTGTAAAGAATGATCAAAAAACTAAAAGAGCATATGTTCTTACTCGTTCATGAAATTTAAAATCTGATCTGAAAAGGTATTTGTTCTTGCCTCGTAGCTGATATCAGAGAGCAGGGTAGCTGGAGACGAGCATCCATCAAGAACACAACCCACTCATCAATGTGTAAGGCTAAACACCTGATGATCCCTCTCACTCCTTAATTAACACTCAGAGACTTATAGTGTACCTCCTAAATTAATATTTACACACAAAAAGACTAATAAATGACAAAAAGGGGTAAAAATAAGGCCAGAACTTAGGAGAAATTATGGTGCAGAGTAATAGAAATTTAAGTTGAGCAAAACAAACTGTTCATCATTCCAAATGAAATGTTGTTTATTTTCATAAAACTTTTAAAAATGTACATTATTATAATTGAAGATACATGTACTGTGTGGAAATAAATTTAAAGGTGTTCCATCTGTGTATGTTCCATCTGTGTAAGCAAGTATGACTGAATACATATGACAAATTGTCAATATTGATTTGGCATAACCATATATAACATTTGTCTGACAGTTAATTGAGTTTGGCTTGGGGGGGGGGGGGCTGAGGCATATTTTTGATAATTTTATAATGTACATTTAAAGTAATTTGATTTTACATTGGGGGGAAGGGTCTGGATCGACACCCCCTCCACCCTGACCCCCCTCTAGTTTCGTGCATGACCATGCAATTTTGATGTGCACATCTATATAGAACATGCAAGCTAATCCTTGTGTAAAGTCACTTAATTTGGACTTTGATACAATTGTATAAATGATTTCCTGGTTTTTTAGTCAACAGATTACAGAGATAATTTGAAATACTGTATGCAGGGAAATATTTGCCCCTGTTTTATTTTTGCCCCTTTCGCCCTTGTTCTCAGCAGGCGAATTTAAGACTGGGCAAAATCCAAAGTCTAAATATCTTTCTTTCTACACATCTTTGTCTGGGCGAATTCAAGACAGGGTGAAACCGTGCGTAGGTAAAGAAGGGCGAAAATAGCAGGGGGCGAAGATAACCCTGTATACAAGTAATCAGTTTTTTGACATGTGATATTGTAGCCTGGGAGTCATTGTCATTTTCCGTTAAAGTTGTCTTTCTTTTTAAAGTTTGATTGTACCTTGAAGATTAGATATAAATGAGATAAATTAAATGAAGGAAAATAGACAAGTTCTGGATATGTACATGTCAAACTACAAAGGACAAATCCTGTATTTCATTCTTACAAGTTTGTTCAGTTATTTTGTTTTGAAATTAGAATGTATAAAATATCTTTCACTTGTAATTATTATGTGCATTCTGTAATGCCAAAATTTCACAATTTTATCCTCACAAACTAAATTCACACAAATGGATTCATCAATTCCAGTAATTCACCAGAATGATGCATGATTGTTCTATTTTACATGTTAATTATCAACTTTTATTTTCCAAAAATCCATGTTGTTATAATAACCATTCTCTATTACCCTAACACTTTTGTTGAGTTGAAAATGTGTTCTTTACAAGATTGCTAAAACTGTTTAATGTTTTGTATTTCAAATTGGTTTTTTTATTGTGTTGTCAGTCAAATCTTAAATTTTATTGCAGTTGATAAGTTTCGAATGAAAAAACAAAAAGCTCTTGAAGAAAAATTTGCCAAACTTGGTAAGTATTTTCCATATTGATCTTAGACTATTTCTTGTGGATGTAAATATAGTATCTTAAAGACTTTTCAGTTGAGATAATTGTGCAGTTGAAAGACTATACTTCTTTATTTTCAAGAAAATCTTAATAGATTGTTATTTTATGTATAAATTTTGTTACACTTGAAATCAAGAGGCTTGCTGTTTGCCTTAATGTTATCATTCCAAAATGAGCAGAAAGTACATGTAAATTAAATGAAATAAAAAGATTCTAAATGTGGCAAGGAAAAATTGTACTGGTACATGCCTGTTGCCATGTGCCTGACTATATACTGATATATATATCCACTAGACCAAAACAGTAGAAGCACTCCACGGGCAACACCTTACAGTATTTGGATATTAGTCCTTAGTATCAGAAGTAAATTGTATTTCTTAATGTAAAGGGTTATGATGGACCATAAAATGTAAATATAATTGATCATTTCAGGGGAATACATTCTTATAGTGGAAGATGTCACAAACCCACCATTCATGAATAGACGGCTAGAGCCCGACTTTTTATTAATGAAACTAAAGCAACCACCCAAAGAATTCAAACGAGAAAGCAAAAAGTAAGTCAATTCTGTCTCTTTTGGATTCTCTATGATTGAATTATTAACTGCTAGTATTGAGAAAATAAGTATAAACCAAAATTATTCTATGACAGTTATTGGCAATAGGCAAATATCCTAAATCAACAGCAATAGATATAATTAAATAGATTTTTTAAAAATTGTTTATAAAACTAAAAAAAAATCTTGCAGTAACTGTAATACGTACTGGATTGTCGACTGCAGCTTTGGTTCCTAAGCTATTCACATTGCTCAGTATTTTTGTTTTTATCTTAAATCAATAACTATTCAATGCCTTAGACATTTTCAGTCCGCTTTTACTGTCCATATTTAATTACGCTTAATGTAACTGTCTTACATGAAATGTTGATAATCTTCTAATTAAGGGAATTAATAATATCAGTAGCACTGTATTTACTCAGTCTATTGTTTAAGTTTGAGAACAAACCAGAGTTATTCATAATCTTTGTGTAATTATAAATCTATGCATCTGCACATTGATTTACTCTTTCAAAGGGATCATCCAGGGTAAATATCAGCCACAATTATTGCTGCTTGCTCTGGTTTCCACAAAATGGCTTCTGTCATATACATGTTTAGATGCTCTATGCTTAATCATGTTTCAGCTTTTTGATCTCTTTTGTTCTTAATGTGACTTATGTTGACAGCTGTAACAGTTCTTCCAATTCATCGTCTGATTCTGATGAGGGGTAACAGGTTGTTATGTGTGACTTAGAGCAATCAGAGTGTGACAAGTGATATCTACAGTGTTGTAGCTCAAAGAGAGAGAGAGAGTCCTTGTGACATACTTAGAGAACTCAAGGTTTATCCTTATTAGATTCTATATTGTAAAACACCACTTACCTATTAAATCTTCTAACAAGCTTTTAAGGAAATGAATATACATATAATTGCTCTCGTGAATTATTATAAAAGCTGTTCTAGTACATGCACTATCTGTAATAGCACTATCTGTGATATCATACTGAGATATCTCAGTGTACAGGAATGTATTATCTGTGATATCATACTGAGATATCTCAGTGTACAGGAATGTATTTTCTGTTATATCATACTGAGATATCTCAGTGTACAGGAATGTATTATCTGTGATATCATACTGAGATATCTCAGTGTACAGGAATGTATTATCTGTGATATCATACTGAAATATCTCAGTGTACAGGAATGTATTTTCTGTTATATCATACTGAGATATCTCAGTGTACAGGAATGTATTATCTGTGATACTGTGATATCTCAGTGTACAGGAATGTATTATGTTATATCATACTGAGATATCTCAGTGTACAGGAATGTATTATCTGTTATATCATAATGTGATATCTCAGTGTACAGGAATGTATTGTCTGTTATATCATACTAAGATATCTCAGTGTACAGGAATGTATTATCTGTTATATCATACTGAGATATCTCAGTGTACAGGAATGTATTTTCTGTTATATCATACTGAGATATCTCAGTGTACAGGAATGTATTATCTGTGATACTGTGATATCTCAGTGTACAGGAATGTATAATTTGTTATATCATACTGAGATATCTCAGTGTACAGGAATGTATTGTCTGTTATATCATACTGTAATATCCCAGTGAACAGGTGTGTTAACTATCAAGATATCTAATGTACAGGTATGTATCAGTACAATCTATGATGCTGAGATATCTTTATGTACAACTGTATCAGCACCATATCTGATATACTGAGATATTTAGGTACACATGTGTTAAATTAGGACTACCTTGATACTGTAAAGGTGTGTTAGTACAATCTGTGAAACTGAGATATCTAACTTTACAGTAGTTCCAACAATCATAATTAGATATCAAAGTGTACAGGTATGTTAGTACTATATGTGATTTTGAGATATTTTAATGAACAGATATTTTAGTACATGTACCTTGTTTCTAAAAGAGAGAATAGCGAGCTCTGTATCTCACTTATAACTTGACAACTAAAATTCAAAATTTTTTGTGACCATTAGAAATGCTTTAATAAAGCATTGTAGATATTTTAAATTGGGGAAGAAAGAAATTTGAAAATTTTCAGCTTAGATTGTGACCCTGCCTCTTTAAGTAGATAAAATCAATACTGAAATGAAATGGGATTTCTTTTAATTTTTATGGATATGTAATTGTTCTCTCACTCCAATGTCAGTTGACATTTAAAAGAAAGTCCTGGATGAGTGTTGATAATTGATTTATTCCCACAGGTCCAGAAAATAGTACCGTTCCCTTCCCTGTGTGGTAATCTACAGTAGACTGCATCAGAAGTTTAGAATAGCATAGGCAAACATAGAGAATTTTCTCAACACAATGTTATTATTTTTTCATCTATTTTTACTCCGTCGTCAATTTCAAGTGCAGAGAACATAGGAGATAGACTTTATTGTGTATGCTTTGACATATAAAAGTTACGTATGTAGGATATTTTTCCTTTTTACTTTGAACACTTTTCTATGAACATTTTTTTTACGATTATATGCTTCAATTAATACCACTATCTTATCTGTACACATGTTTTAAAACATTGCAATTGCAGGTTTAATTATCTTTTATGTAACAGGGTATTTTAGAAGCAGATTTTAAAACAAACACCTTCATATTTTGTAACAGAACCATTTATTTATTAGCTGTACAGTAACACAATATTATAGCCAATTAAGTGCAAGGGATCAAGAAATTTGATTTCTTATGTGGTAAATATGATTTGTTAAAACCAGTCTGTTTATTATAAGTTTCAAGTCTAGGGGGATGAAACTTATGCTACTTTGCTGTAATTATGAATTCGTTATAAGTGTGTTTACTGTACCTCTGAATCTGTTGACAACAGATATATATATTTAGTGTAGACCTTTTAACAGAGCAGTCGTTATTATCTAGTCTTCAATTCAATTTGTCATGTGTCTCAGCTTTGTTCCTGCCTCTAGTAGCCTCCACATTAAAGCTTTTTTTAATTAGGACATTTATGATGTCAGCAAATAGCAATATTATAGAGCAAATATATTTCTTTATATCCTTATACTTGTTTCTGTTTTATAGAAAGGAATCTTAAATCATTAGACAGTGAAGGCACCTATGCATCTTTTATTGTATTCCCTAATTTTATTAGGATTTTTTATTAATAAAGCTAAGATTCTATGAGGGGATATGTAATGTAACATTGATTTTTTCATATATATATATATATATATATATATATATATATATATATATATATATATCTGAATGTGTATCAAAAATTAATCATGCTAACATATTTATATTTTATACCATAAAGAAAATTAAAATGCTTTTTCTATGATCAATGACAATCTTATCTCTGGTTACAGGTGGGATACATCTTCACACATCAAGACATCCATGAGAGTCAAAGAAGACGAGATACTGAGTAAAACCCATCTCAAAGATTAATGACACCTCCCCTTAGTCAGACTCGGCCATAACAACATCAGGAAAACAACATATAACATCCATCAATTTAATGAATATACTGAATTTGAATGAGTATGATTTTAGTATGTTTTATAATGACTGCAAAATTAAATTTCTAGTAACATTTATGAAATGGATTTTAACAAACTATTTATAGTAATTTATTTGTTAGTCATGTACATTTTATTATTATGTCTTTCATCTCTGAGATTACTTACTTGATTAGAAGTGCATCTTTCTCTTTTCTATGGTGTATTTTTTTCAATGTGTACTGTAAACTGTAAAAATCTGTGAAGAGTGTTAATGTGAGAGAGGATAGAGAGGTGGTACATTTATCTGACGGACTAGAGTGTTTGTGCCCAATTGTTGAGTCAATATTTTTGGAAGTTCTGCAGCATTACAAGCAACTGTGATTTGTGATGACAGTGGGCCACAGTGTGATTACAATGTGATTACATTGTGATAACAGTGGGACATGGTGTGATTACAGTGTGATTACAGTGGGACACATTGTGATTACATTGTGATTACAGTGGGACCCTGTGTGATTACATTGTGATTACAGTGGGACACGGTGTGATTACAGTTGGACACAGTGTGATAATTACAGTGTGCCAAATGCGTGTCCACAACGAGACATTCCATGTATGTTGTTGATTTAATCTTTATTTTATAAATTGTAAATTTAAGACTATTTTATTATATATTAAAATAATGGCAAAATTCATTACATTTGTTGTGTATCAGGTCACTTCTTCACATACTATGCTACATTACGACAAGATGTTATTACACATATCCCAAAGTGCTTAATGCAATAACATTTTTTTAAAAGGCCCATGTTCCATAACGAATGTATTACCGTACACAAATCCACAAGTGCTTTGCCACAACTTCCCACAAACTATCACAAAAGCCCTGGCCATATGCTGTCACAAAAATCAACTACCACAGCAGCCCCATGTTCTATGTCAGAGGACCCTTTTATGCTATAAAACATTGCTGCCACGTACAATATTGCTATAGGTCGAAATGTTATTGCATTTAGACGCAATCTTTTGCGTTTTATCACAAGGTATTTTGCGTTTTATCACAAAACACTTTGCAATTAAATGCAAAAGATTGCATTTAAACAAAATCAGTAATGCGTTTAAGGTCAGACAACACGTTCCTCAATTTTATATAACTTTTTCCAGTTTACTACTACTTTGACAAGCTTTCTTGCGAAAAATTAGGGTACCTTACCAGGCATTTGTGCAAGATACCAGAGTATGCAATTTCCTATATAATCTTATTGAAAATACACTTGAATAGCTAATATAAAAAAAAATTGGCATAAATATATATTTTTTTAATTTAAATCATTTTAAAAATGATAATAAATATTATTAATTTTATTTGGAATATTATCAGGCCGTTTTTCGAGGAACCTGTCGTCTGACCTTAAGGTATAACTAAGATTAATTGAACAGTTTTGATTAAACTATCATATAGGACTCTCTAACTGTATTATGAGTGACATTAACCAAATTCAGGAGGCTGATTGTAGTCAATCGAATGCATTTTTTTTTGCACTTTAAACATTTCTAATGAGTTGTCCGTTGTTCGTCAGTTTTCATAAAAATTCAAAACTTGCCGTGAATCTATGCATATGAAATATAGTATATTATAAAAATGTAGTTTAAAAAATCCATATATTTTACCTTTTAAAGGATGTATTGCAAAAAACAAGATTTGACCTATAGGGGAGATGGATTTCCCGGAAAAAATCACTTTTGAAAATCAGTTTTTTTTGTTACATGTATTTTGTATGGTAAATATTTCTAAAATTTTTCGAATTTGCATTTTAAACCTATCATATTGCTCTTGCAATTTTATTATTTATCTTCAAAGTTGGCTAAAACAGCATTTTCTCAGTAAAATTGTATATTTCTGCATGGTTTTTATATTCTTCAGGACCGGCCTGCCCCTAACAAAAATCTTAGATCTATTTTTTGATAGGTTTTGTTCAAAGGAATAAATTAAGGTAGTGCTATACTCGGCACTAAATGGGCTCAATCATTAAAAGCTTAGCTTTAAATGATAGATGTACGTTCTAGCAATACATAAACAAAAGAAAATATATAGGTTTACATGCTAGTTTTTTTGTTTACACTTCTCAGACGGGAGTACCCTCTTCCGAAAATAATTGACAATGACGAAATTTGCCAGACGTCCGTTTTTCCTAAAAATAATTACCAATTTTGGGGAAATCAGAACTGGCCATAAAAAATAGAGTAATACACATTTATTAAAACCATATATATCTCATAAATATTTTTCGAAAATTGTTAGTAAGTACGCTTTATAGGCCTGCATGATGTATCAAAATATAATCCCCCAAAAATGCGATGCATGTATCGTATTTAGTCATTTTTTACTATTTTATGGACTCAAACCTAAAATCTTGGTGTTTATTCTATAGAATGACATCTTAGAAAAAATATTTGGTAAAATAAATGATATGTTGACAGATTACTTTTCACGCTATAAGCTCTAAACCAAGTAGACCCTGAAGAAAAATTCCGTAAAAATCACATTTTGTTACATTTTTCTTAGATCTGTCAACAATGTTCGATATCATTTAAATATTTATTAATTGACGATTGATTAAATTCGAAATAACAAAAAAAAAAAAAACCAAACAAACAAACAAAAACAAAATAATTCGGAAACTGATTTCTATCATAGCAGTTTATATTTACATCCAAAAGTGTAAGTCCTGGATAGCTCTTATCCAGCTTTATTCTAGTTTTCCAATATCCAAACCCGCGTATTTTTGACGCTCAAATGTATTATCTTCTACATATTGTATTAAAACAAATGTCCATGTCATAACGTCAGTCCAAACTGCCGACATGCATCGATTATAATAAAAGAAAATGAACAAACGAAAAAAAGTAATCTGAAATCCGAATAATTAGTTGCAAAAGTGTTCCAAAGAGGTGCAACAAAGGGTGAAATAAAGTTTAAAGATGGCGCATGCCTTTGCTCATAGCAGGGGTAAAAAACATGTATTTTATACTATGTATTAATTTTATATATGCATTTATTTCCCTTTATTTTGAGTAATCAATATCATCTAAAATATTGCAAATTATTGCCACGAATGGTCCACCATAAACATGACAGGAATGTACAACAGTGTCTGTCAGCTAACATCCGCGACTGTACTCGGCAATGCTGGTACCGGACATCCATGACTGTACCGGCACGCTAATGTTAAAGTCGGAATATCAGAGAAATGTTTTCCGGATTATTATCCTTTTATTAAAGATATATATTTTTGAATTGTTATTAGAGAAACATCTCTCTTCTGTATATTTACCAACAACAAATAATGGTCTGGGGTTATCTGACCTGCTGTATGGAACGCCGTTAATTCCAATACGGAAATGAACATAAACTGTATATTAATATAATCATTTATAATACGGAAATTAAATTTATATATGTATCAACGTAATCGCTAATCAAAAACAAATAAGTAAAGGTGGTTTTTTTACTACCGGTAAGGCTAACATAAACCAATTTCTTAATAATTAAATAAAAAGTCGATTTATTTATACTAAAAGAATGCATGTGGA
Organism: Magallana ariakensis; assembly: GCA_020458035.1. Lineage (NCBI taxonomy): Eukaryota > Metazoa > Mollusca > Bivalvia > Ostreida > Ostreidae > Magallana > Magallana ariakensis. Next base: position 62,128,693 of record CM035814.1, on the reverse strand, counting down.
ATAATGGAAAAAATAGTAACACTGATTATGTCTTGAACTATAATAAGATGTGTACATTAGTACGAGTAAATTGATTTTCACCTTTAAAAAAACCTATAATAAGATGCGTACATTAGTCCGAGTAAACTGAGAATTAACCTTAAAAAAAACCCCACCGTACCTGTGGTTTATATATCCTTACTATCTGTCATTTAAACACTGAAAATATATTTAGTAAACATGACTGTACATGTACATGTACATAATTAACATTAATGACTGTACATATCCATATTATGAATTCAATTCTATTATTTACATCCACCTGTACCGGTCTTAAAAAACAAATTATTAAAATCTGTAACTGTACCTATGCCTCATCAAAAACTACCATGACTAGACCTATCTTATAGATGCAATATAACTTGCATCGACGACCGAACCTGTGCCTGGTTAACAACATCCATGAGTGTACCTGTCCTATAAATGCATTAAAACTTACATCCACGACTGTACCTGTGCCTGATTCACAACATTTATGAGTGTACCTGTCCTATAAATGCATTATAACTTGCATCCACGAATGTACCTGTGCCTGATTAACAACATCCATGACTGTACCTGTCGTATAAATACAGTATAACGTACATCCACGACTGTACCTGTGCCTGATTAACAACATCCACGACTATACCTGTCGAATAAATGCATTATAACTTACATCCACGACTGTACCTGTGCCTGATTAACAACATTCATGAGTGTACCTGTCCTATAAATGCATTATAACTTACATCCACGACTGTACCTGTGCCTGATTCACAATATCCATGAGTGTAACTGTCCTATAAATGCATTATAACGTACATCCACGACTGTACCTATTCCTGAATAACAACATCCATGAGTGTACCTGTCGGATAAATACATTATAACTTACATCCACGACTGTACCTGTGCCTGATTAACACCATCCATGAGTGTACCTGTCCTATAAATGCATTATAACTTACATCCACGACTGTACCTGTGCCTGATTCACAACATCCATGAGTGTACCTGTCCTAAAAATGCATTATAACTTGCATCCACGACTGTACCTGTGCCTGATTCACAACATCCATGAGTGTACCTGTCCTATAAATGCTTTATTACTTACATCCACGACCGTACCTGTGCCTGATTTACAACATCCATGAGTGTACCTGTCCTATAAATGCATTACAACGTACATCCACGACTGTACCTGTGCCTGATTAACAACATCCATGAGTGTACCTGTCGAATAAATGCATTACAACTTACATCCACGACTGTACCTGTGCCTGATTCACAACAGCCATGAGTGTACCTGTCCTATAAATGCATTATAACTTACACCACGACTGTACCTGTCCCTGATTAACAACATCCATGAGTGTACCTGTCCTTTAAATGCATTATAACTTACATCCACGACTGTACCTGTGCCTGATTAACAACATCCATGAGTGTACCTGTCCTATAAATGCATTATTACTTACATCCACGACTGTACCTGTGCCTGATTAACAACATCCATGAGTGAACCCGGCCCATAAATGCATTATAACGTACATCCACGACTGTACCTGTGCCTGATTCACAACATCCATGAGTGTACCTGTCCTATAAATGCATTACAACGTACATCCACGACTGTACCTGTGCCTGATTTACAACATCCATGAGTGTACCTGTCGAATAAATGCATTACAACTTACATCCACGACTGTATCTGTGCCTGATTAACAACATCCATGAGTGTACCTGTCCTATAAATGCATTATAACTTACATCCACGACTGTACATGTGCCTGATTCACAACATCCATGAGTGTACCTGTCCTATAAATGCTTTATTACTTACATCCACGACCGTACCTGTGCCTGATTAACAACATCCATGAGTGTACCTGTCCTATAAATGCATTATAACTTACATCCACGACTGTACCTGTGCCTGATTCACAACATCCATTAGTGTACCTGTCCTATAAATGCATTATAACTTACATCCACGACTGTACCTGTGCCTGATTTACAACATCCATAAGTGTACCTGTCCTATAAATGCATTATAACTTGCGTCCACGACTGTACCTGTGCCTGATTCACAACATCCACGAGTGTACCTGTCTTATAAATCCTTTATTACTTACATACACAACTGTACCTGTGCCTGATTCACAACATCCACGAGTGTACCTGTCCTATAAATGCTTTATTACTTACATCCACGACTGTACCTGTGCCTGATTCACAACATCCATGAGTGTACCTGTCCTATAAATGCATTATTACTTACATCCACGACTGTATCTGTGCCTGGTTCACAACATCCATGAGTGTACCTGTCCTATAAATGCATTATAACGTACATCCACGACTGTACCTGTGCCTGATTAACAACATCCATGAGTGTACCTGTCCTATAAATGCATTATAACTTACATCCACGACTGTACCTGTGCCTGATTCACAACATCCATGAGTGTACCTGTCCTATAAATGCTTTATTACTTACATCCACGACTGTACCTGTACCTGATTCACAACATCCATGAGTGTACCTGTCCTATAAATGCATTATTACTTACATCCACGACTGTATCTGTGCCTGGTTCACAACATCCATGAGTGTACCTGTCCTATAAATGCATTATAACGTACATCCACGACTGTACCTGTGCCTGATTCACAACATCCATGAGTGTACGTGTCCTATAAATGCATTATAACTTACATCCACGACTGTACCTGTGCCTGATTGACAACATTCATGAGTGTACCTGTCCTGTAAATGCTTTATTACTTACATCCACGACCGTACCTGTGCCTGATTAACAACATCCATGAGTGTACCTGTCGAATAAATGCATTACAACTTACATCCACGACTGTATCTGTGCCTGATTCACAACATCCATGAGTGTACCTGTCCTATAAATGCATTATAACTTACATCCACGACTGTACCTGTGCCTGATTAACAACATCCATGAGTGTACCTGTCCTATAAATGCATTATTACTTACATCCACGACTGTACCTGTGCCTGATTAACAACATCCATGAGTGAACCCGGCCCATAAATGCATTATAACGTACATCCACGACTGTACCTGTGCCTGATTCACAACATCCATGAGTGTACCTGTCCTATAAATGCATTACAACGTACATCCACGACTGTACCTGTGCCTGATTAACAACATCCATGACTGTACCTGTCGTATAAATACAGTATAACGTACATCCACGACTGTACCTGTGCCTGATTAACAACATTCATGAGTGTACCTGTCCTATAAATGCATTATAACTTACATCCACGACTGTACCTGTGCCTGATTCACAATATCCATGAGTGTAACTGTCCTATAAATGCATTATAACGTACATCCACGACTGTACCTATTCCTGAATAACAACATCCATGAGTGTACCTGTCGGATAAATACATTATTACTTACATCCACGACTGTACCTGTGCCTGATTAACACCATCCATGAGTGTACCTGTCCTATAAATGCATTATAACTTACATCCACGACTGTACCTGTGCCTGATTCACAATATCCATGAGTGTACCTGTCCTAAAAATGCATTATAACTTGCATCCACGACTGTACCTGTGCCTGATTCACAACATCCATGAGTGTACCTGTCCTATAAATGCTTTATTACTTACATCCACGACCGTACCTGTGCCTGATTTACAACATCCATGAGTGTACCTGTCCTATAAATGCATTACAACGTACATCCACGACTGTACCTGTGCCTGATTAACAACATCCATGAGTGTACCTGTCGAATAAATGCATTACAACTTACATCCACGACTGTACCTGTGCCTGATTCACAACAGCCATGAGTGTACCTGTCCTATAAATGCATTATAACTTACATCCACGACTGTACCTGTGCCTGATTTACAACATCCATGAGTGTACCTGTCCTATAAATGCTTTATTACTTACATCCACGACTATACCTGTGCCTGATTTACAACATCCATGAGTGTACCTGTCCTATAAATGCTTTATTACTTACATCCACGACTGTACCTGTGCCTGATTCACAACATCCATGAGTGTACCTGTCCTATAAATGCATTATTACTTACATCCACGACTGTACCTGTCCCTGATTAACAACATCCATGAGTGTACCTGTCCTTTAAATGCATTATAACTTACATCCACGACTGTACCTGTGCCTGATTAACAACATCCATGAGTGTACCTGTCCTTTAAATGCATTATAACTTACATCCACGACTGTACCTGTGCCTGATTTACAACATCCATGAGTGTACCTGTCCTATAAATGCATTATAACTTACATCCACGACTGTACCTGTGCCTGATTAACAACATCCATGAGTGTACCTGTCCTATAAATGCTTTATTACTTACATCCACGACTGTACCTGTGCCTGATTAACAACATCCATGAGTGAACCCGGCCCATAAATGCATTATAACGTACATCCACGACTGTACCTGTGCCTGATTCACAACATCCATGAGTGTACCTGTCCTATAAATGCATTACAACGTACATCCACGACTGTACCTGTGCCTGATTTACAACATCCATGAGTGTACCTGTCGAATAAATGCATTACAACTTACATCCACGACTGTATCTGTGCCTGATTAACAACATCCATGAGTGTACCTGTCCTATAAATGCATTATAACTTACCTCCACGACTGTACATGTGCCTGATTCACAACATCCATGAGTGTACCTGTCCTATAAATGCTTTATTACTTACATCCACGACCGTACCTGTGCCTGATTAACAACATCCATGAGTGTACCTGTCCTATAAATGCATTATAACTTACATCCACGACTGTACCTGTGCCTGATTCACAACATCCATTAGTGTACCTGTCCTATAAATGCATTATAACTTACATCCACGACTGTACCTGTGCCTGATTTACAACATCCATAAGTGTACCTGTCCTATAAATGCATTATAACTTGCGTCCACGACTGTACCTGTGCCTGATTAACAACATCCACGAGTGTACCTGTCTTATAAATCCTTTATTACTTACATACACAACTGTACCTGTGCCTGATTCACAACATCCACGAGTGTACCTGTCCTATAAATGCTTTATTACTTACATCCACGACTGTACCTGTGCCTGATTCACAACATCCATGAGTGTACCTGTCCCATAAATGCATTATTACTTACATCCACGACTGTATCTGTGCCTGGTTCACAACATCCATGAGTGTACCTGTCCTATAAATGCATTATAACGTACATCCACGACTGTACCTGTGCCTGATTAACAACATCCATGAGTGTACCTGTCCTATAAATGCATTATAACTTACATCCACGACTGTACCTGTGCCTGATTCACAACATCCATGAGTGTGCCTGTCCTATAAATGCTTTATTACTTACATCCACGACTGTACCTGTGCCTGATTAACAACATCCATGAGTGTACCTGTCCTTTAAATGCATTATAACTTACATCCACGACTGTACCTGTGCCTGATTTACAACATCCATGAGTGTACCTGTCGAATAAATGCATTACAACTTACATCCACGACTGTATCTGTGCCTGATTAACAACATCCATGAGTGTACCTGTCCTATAAATGCATTATAACTTACCTCCACGACTGTACATGTGCCTGATTCACAACATCCATGAGTGTACCTGTCCTATAAATGCTTTATTACTTACATCCACGACCGTACCTGTGCCTGATTAACAACATCCATGAGTGTACCTGTCCTATAAATGCATTATAACTTACATCCACGACTGTACCTGTGCCTGATTCACAACATCCATTAGTGTACCTGTCCTATAAATGCATTATAACTTACATCCACGACTGTACCTGTGCCTGATTTACAACATCCATAAGTGTACCTGTCCTATAAATGCATTATAACTTGCGTCCACGACTGTACCTGTGCCTGATTAACAACATCCACGAGTGTACCTGTCTTATAAATCCTTTATTACTTACATACACAACTGTACCTGTGCCTGATTCACAACATCCACGAGTGTACCTGTCCTATAAATGCTTTATTACTTACATCCACGACTGTACCTGTGCCTGATTCACAACATCCATGAGTGTACCTGTCCCATAAATGCATTATTACTTACATCCACGACTGTATCTGTGCCTGGTTCACAACATCCATGAGTGTACCTGTCCTATAAATGCATTATAACGTACATCCACGACTGTACCTGTGCCTGATTAACAACATCCATGAGTGTGCCTGTCCTATAAATGCATTATAACTTACATCCACGACTGTACCTGTGCCTGATTCACAACATCCATGAGTGTGCCTGTCCTATAAATGCTTTATTACTTACATCCACGACTGTACCTGTGCCTGATTCACAACATCCATGAGTGTGCCTGTCCTATAAATGCTTTATTACTTACATCCACGACTGTACCTGTGCCTGATTCACAACATCCATGAGTGTACCTGTCCTATAAATGCATTATTACTTACATCCACGACTGTATCTGTGCCTGGTTCACAACATCCATGAGTGTACCTGTCCTATAAATGCATTATAACGTACATCCACGACTGTACCTGTGCCTGATTCACAACATCCATGAGTGTACGTGTCCTATAAATGCATTATAACTTACATCCACGACTGTACCTGTGCCTGATTCACAACATTCATGAGTGTACCTGTCCTGTAAATGCTTTATTACTTACATCCACGACCGTACCTGTGCCTGATTAACAACATCCATGAGTGTACCTGTCGAATAAATGCATTACAACTTACATCCACGACTGTATCTGTGCCTGATTCACAACATCCATGAGTGTACCTGTCCTATAAATGCATTATAACTTACATCCACGACTGTACCTGTGCCTGATTAACAACATCCATGAGTGTACCCGTCCTATAAATGCATTATAACGTACATCCACGACTGTACCTGTGCCTGATTGACAACATCCATGAGTGTACCTGTCGTATAAATGCATTACAACGTACATCCACGACTGTACCTGTGCCTGATTCACAACATCCATGAGTGTACCTGTCCCATAAATGCATTATTACTTACATCCACGACTGTATCTGTGCCTGGTTCACAACATCCATGAGTGTACCTGTCCTATAAATGCATTATAACGTACATCCACGACTGTACCTGTGCCTGATTAACAACATCCATGAGTGTACCTGTCCTATAAATGCATTATAACTTACATCCACGACTGTACCTGTGCCTGATTCACAACATCCATGAGTGTACCTGTCCTAAAAACGCTTTATTACTTACATCCACGACTGTACCTGTGCCTGATTCACAACATCCATGAGTGTGCCTGTCCTATAAACGCTTTATTACTTACATCCACGACTGTACCTGTGCCTGATTCACAACATCCATGAGTGTACCTGTCCTATAAATGCATTATTACTTACATCCACGACTGTATCTGTGCCTGGTTCACAACATCCATGAGTGTACCTGTCCTATAAATGCATTATAACGTACATCCACGACTGTACCTGTGCCTGATTCACAACATCCATGAGTGTACGTGTCCTATAAATGCATTATAACTTACATCCACGACTGTACCTGTGCCTGATTCACAACATTCATGAGTGTACCTGTCCTGTAAATGCTTTATTACTTACATCCACGACCGTACCTGTGCCTGATTAACAACATCCATGAGTGTACCTGTCGAATAAATGCATTACAACTTACATCCACGACTGTATCTGTGCCTGATTCACAACATCCATGAGTGTACCTGTCCTATAAATGCATTATAACTTACATCCACGACTGTACCTGTGCCTGATTAACAACATCCATGAGTGTACCCGGCCCATAAATGCATTATAACGTACATCCACGATTGTACCTGTGCCTGATTGACAACATCCATGAGTGTACCTGTCGTATAAATGCATTACAACGTACATCCACGACTGTACCTGTGCCTGATTAACAACATCCATGAGTGTACCTGTCCTATAAATGCAATATAACTTACATCCACGACTGTACCTGTGCCTGATTCACAACATCCATGAGTGTACCTGTCCTATAAATGCATTATAACTTACATCCACGACTGTACCTGTGCCTGATTCACAACATCCACGAGTGTACCTGTCCTATAAATGCATTATTACTTACATCCACGACTGTACCTGTGCCTGATTCTCAACATCCACGAGTGTACCTGTTCTATAAATGCTTTATTACTTACATCCACGACTGTACCTGTGCCTGATTCACAACATCCATGAGTGTACCTGTCCTATAAATGCATTATAACTTACATCCACGACTGTACCTGTGCCTGATTCACAACATCCACGAGTGTACCTGTCCTATAAATGCTTTATTACTTACATCCACGACTGTACCTGTGCCTGATTTACAACATCCATGAGTGTACCTGTCCTATAAATGCATTATAACTTACATCCACGACTATACCTGTGCCTGATTGACAACATCCATGAGTGTACCTGTCCTATAAATGCATTATAACTTACATCCACGACTATACCTGTGCCTGATTGACAACATCCATGAGTGTACCTGTTCTATAAATGCTTTCTTACTTACATCCACGACAGTACCTGTGCCTGATTCACAACATCCATGAGCATACCTGTCCTATATATGCATTATAACTTACATCCACGACTGTACCTGTGCCTGATTCACAACATCCACGAGTGTACCTGTCCTATAAATGCTTTATTACTTACATCCACGACTGTACCTGTGCCTGATTAACAACATCCATGACTGTACCTGTCCTATAAATGCATTATAACTTACATCCACGACTGTACCTGTGCCTGATTCACAACATCCATGAGTGTACCTGTCCTATAAATGCATTATAACTTACATCCACGACTGTACCTGTGCCTGATTCACAACATCCACGAGTGTACCTGTCCTATAAATGCTTTATTACTTACATCCACGACTGTACCTGTGCCTGATTCACAACATCCACGAGTGTACCTGTCCTATAAATGCTTTCTTACTTACATCCACGACAGTACCTGTGCCTGATTTACAACATCCATGACTGTACCTGTCCTATAAATGCATTATAACTTACATCCACGACTGTACCTGTGCCTGATTCACAACATCCATGAGTATACCTGTCGTATAAATGCATTATAACTTACATCCACGACTGTACCTGTGCCTGATTCACAACATCCACGAGTGTACCTGTCCTATAAATGCTTTATTACTTACATCCACGACTGTACCTGTGCCTGATTTACAACGGCTATTATTTGTTTTGTCCTTTACAAAAAATATATCATATAACATCTTTATTTGTTGAATAATCAACAATATCCATGACTGAACTTACCCGTTTTTCACTAGTTAGTTTTCCTTCACAGTAATTCTGATTAAATGCAAATAAGTATACATACATTTTCTTTTTCTTTTTGAATTTTTGAATTTGATAGCCTTGTTTAATTATTCAGATTTTAGGTATAAAAATTGGTTAGCTATTGTAGTTCTACAAAATGTATATCACTTATGATGACGTGTAGCCGGCACCTATCATCGTTTTTGAAAGTGGGTAGGGGGAGGGAGCAGCAGTCTCTTGCCATTTCACTGTTAATTTCCTTATATTCACTTCGGGGATTTTTACCTGACAACACCAAAAACGTGTGGGGGGATACATGATAATTCAATTTTCTATATGTAAATTTAAGACAAATATTTGTTCAGATAAAAGGATGCTACATGCATGCGTAATACATACATAGTTTGGCGTATATGATGCAATTCTAAAATGATGAAAATAATTTTCGGTATGTCATTGGTCCCATACATGTAATTTGACCTTCAACTTATGATAGAAAATGGGTATCAGATTGTCCAGTCGATTACCAGGTATCTGCTATAAAAAGAGGGTGCTGCAGTTCCTATTCTATATTTACCTAAAGCAGATAAAATGGAAAAAATCAAAGTAACAGAACTCGATGTAATTTTTTCTCATGCAACTTTGTTCATAAAGCAGTGAGAATTTTATCTTTGAAGTTAGTACATATACTAACTTTTATAAGATTATGAATTTGAAAATGGTTACACACACAAATGTGGCAGTTTTCACGCTTTCACGACAATTCCCTGAAAACTTCCATTTCCGATTTTTTTTCGAAGAGGCATATTTTTTTAAAAATCGAACTTTTGGAAAAATGATTGATATTTTTTAAATCTAAGAACGCAGTGTTAAATTTCCCCGTTTTATGTAATGTCTAGAGTTGTGGAGTGGTTACACCATTAGAATAGAGTAAAATCGACTCCATTTTTTTTTATTGGGGTTCGAATCCCGGAACAGTTATTTAAGAATGTCAGAATAAACTTTTTGAAACGTTTATCAATGTAATATTTTGCATGCGTGCCTAATTTTTTCCAACAGTACTTATTGAGTGAAGTCCCCGTTATAAACTTGGATAATCATTATAAACCTTTCCACCTGAACAAGTTATTATCATCATTATAAACCTTTCCTTCTGAACAAGTGATTCCAAAACAATGTACCCAACAGATCCCCCCCCCCCCTCTTTTTATAAAATAATAAGGGTATGCCGTTTTTAAAGATGCATGAACAGGTTTTTATAAGCAAAAATAATTTATTTTAAAAAGTTTGAATCGGTGATGAAACAATAGGTAAATGAAAATACGTACGAATAAATTTGATCCACCTTTTTATCTAGACTATAGACGTTTATCCAAATACTATAGAAACATGCGACGTTTGTACGTATAACACTAACGGTTTTGAAGAACCACAAGCAGAATTATTCATGTGATATTTTAAACACGCTGGACAGTAGAAATCAAATTGATATATGTTATAACATTAAAATACATACTATTTGGTCATCTTCCTAACTGTATTTATGAAAATCAAATGATGATTGTCGTGTTCGATATAAATTCGTGTAAATTTTTGTGTATTTTGCCTGCATACGGAACATACCCGCTATGTAAATATAGTCGTCTACGTAATGATATGACTCTTCAAGCGAAAGGGATATTTGAAAAAGGTGTATTCCACGTTAGGTAATAATCCCGCTTTTTGCAACACCCTCTTTAGAATCTTTTAATGCATTTAAGGTAAGGTTTGCGGTTACAGGGAGATAACTCACATATTTTCATTGTGACGTAACACTAACTACCCTTTATTTCAGCTATGACGTCAAAATTTATATGACGTCATAATTGATTTCAGGTTCTTTTTATTTCGCGGGGTTTTTCAGTTTCATTGAAAAAATAACAGGACAAAGGCATTTTATCAATTTCCACAAAAACGAAGTCCGCATCATATGGTTTTGAATAGTTTTTTAGAAACATCAGATTACACATATACTAAGATACATTTTTCGTGAAATCGGTGGACTTGGAAAGGTTTCAAATAAGATGTGTTTGTTTACAAAATAGTAGTCCAAAATTAAGACTTTTGTTGCATTTTATTCTAGTTTTAAATATTTCATGAGAAATTTTAAAAAATGAATCATGATATAAATAGTGACATTATTTTCGAACATTTTAAGCATAAATAACCCCATAATAGTCAGATATAAAATGTACATATTTTCACGAAATTATTTACATTTCATTAACATGAAAATTTGAAATCATGAACTTTGACCTTTTGTAGTTATAAAACGGGGCCGGCAATATCATTTAAATTTCATGAGAAAAAAGACTTTAGTATAGTGAACAAAATGGTATGTAACTTTGGTACAACTCCTAAAAAATGCGAGCCGCAAACCTTACCTTAAATCAATTTTAACATTTAAAAAAACATACGTGTTTTATGTCATTGAATCTAGTCTTGTGGACGAATTTTTTCAGAGATGTTTTTATCAATTGCAAAGACATATCAGCAACACACAAGGGTCATTTCACAAAGTCACATTCAGAGAAAAGTCAGATTGATTTAGCATTTGCGTTAAAACAGGCAGAGCAACGCTTCGTCATGTATCGAGTACAAACTCTAATGATAGACCGGGGAGGGGGTGTTACGTCATGTATTCCATCCATGATAAAGGTGGTCCCGAAACTGGTCGATGGTGTTTGAGGGTGATTATAAAAACTCACTTTCCAAGTTTTTCCCAGGGATGCTCAATATAAGGCTCAGGTAGGTATTTTTTTCGGCCATTCAATCATCGTGAATCATTAATAATCCGTCCACAATAGGGTCTGGCATGGTCATCTTGAAAGACGGTTTCCTCCAGCCCTTCAAGAACAAGAAGTACTTTTGGCTGCAAAATACATGTACCTGCCCACACCATCATTAAACGTCTGTCCTAGCAGTCATGTTTCCTCAGAGTAACGTCCGAAAAACTTTCTCCGGGACTGCGGTACATACGTATTCTGCCATTATTAATTAATGCAAAGATTGAATCTTTTTTTTTCATTAGAAAAGAAAACAAGAAAGTCATTGAGCTCAAATCCATTTCAAGTTTACTTGCACCAATCAAGATGAAGACGTTTATGACATTGGTTTGAAGATATCCTTACTGCTTGACGTCTACAACGTAGGCTAGCGGCGTTCACACCTTCCTGTACAGGCACGTAAAATCGTGTTTAAAAGAAGGGGTGCCTTATCGAAAATCAAGCAAGATAATGTTTAAGATAGACTGAGTACAATATAGCCTTGAGAAGGACAAAAGATAATCTTACTTAACGCTTACGTTACTTTTGAGTAAAGTTTGCGATTAAACTACGTTGTAAAATTACCTCAACAATATACTCTGTATGTATAAAGCTAAATGATTTTGGGCCTGTCCATGAGAACTATATGAGTTCAAGATCAATGAAAAAATTAATGTTCATCTGACCCCAAAAATGCAATTCATAACACATTTTGAAAATAATTACCCATGTTGTTTTTTAAAAGAAGTTAAAATGTTCAACTGTTAACGCACGACGATAGACAACATGCTACGACGGACGGTTACAAATTGCAGTAGGTTATCTGAAAACATTGAATTATTGGATTTTGATACAGTCCCTGAAACGTTCTACATCATTTTGCGTTCGCTCACTGTCCGATCAGCTTGCGCTCACCGTTCGCTCACCGTGCGTTCACCGTTTTCTGCTCTCCACTCCGCTCCATCCGCGCTCACCGTGCGCTTACAGTACGTTCACTATGTGCTCAGCGATCGTTCAGCGTTCGCTCACCGTTCACGTTTAATTCATCTCCACTGCCATTCGGAATTCCGAAGTGGAAAGATCATCTTAGAAAACTTGAAAACAAAATGAGCATATATTCTTAAAATGACAAGAAATTTTAGTGTTAATGTCGTTTTGTTTTATTAGCATAACGACAATCCGCAGTAAGTAAATGAATTCGATTTGAAATGATTCGTTAAAGTTCTCTTATTTTATATATATATATATATATATATATATATATATATATATATATATATATATATATATATATATATATATATATATAAACCTCGTCACCTCTTGTTCGATCTGAATTAAAAGATCAAACTTCGCAATGACATTAAGAAAAATACACGAAAACAACCAGTTTAAATGAATATACATGTATTTCAAATATCTAAAATAATGGACCGAAAATAATTCAGAAACTACAGGAAACTATATTCTTCATTTGGTAACATTTCAAAACTGAATGCCCGGTCACCAAAAGATTGGATCGACATTTTAATATCACACGTAAATAAACAAACTGAATTACAAATACTAAGAAAAAGCAGTTAAAATCCACCGCATACGATTGAATATTTCTAACGTACAGGTAAGTAAACTAGTTTGTTCATAAGAATTTCGATTTTTTTCTCTCAATAATTAATTCCAAGTTATCAGATACAACTTTATTACAAGCTCTTATTTTTATAGATTAATAAATTTATTTTCTATTTCTAAATCAAATAAGATAAATACTAGAACAAGTCTGATAGAATGCAAGATAAAATTGAATTGTATTTATTGGTTGGATTCGTTTACGGGACACTGAACTACTTGTGACTTCAATAAATAAAACTCATTGAGCACATTGAAATTGAGTATAAATATTAAAATGCGTTATTTACAAAACAGTAAAACGGAAAAGCACGCGATTCCATGAACTCGGTTAATTAGTTTCATGCGTAGAGTGTTGTTAATCAAGCACGGGTACAGTCAAGAATGTAAGCTGTGATGCATTTATAGGACAGGTACAATCATGGATGTTTTTAATCAGGCACAGGTACAGTTTTGGATGTATGTTATAATGCTTTTATAGGTGTCACTACAGTATTAAATTTTACTATATATTCTTACCAAAATTGCGCAACTTTAGATACTGATTAAAAATTCAAAACGAACCTCTGGGAAAATAATCCTCTTGACCTTTTTTCAACGCTTCATTTACAATTTTTCTAGAAAAATACACACGTGCATCCTGCAAGGCGTGAAACTTTGTGCTTAAAAATCAAGCCCGGGTCCTTTATCCCCCCACCCCCCTCCGGAATCAACACGCTTCAAAAATTCAAATGACCTCGCATTGTTACAAAACTTGGATAGTCAGACATATTACACCTTGTTTTTCATCTCATAAAAAAATCAACCCCTTTAGCAGACGGAAACACCCCCAATTACAAGGGAACTCCATGTTTTGACGTGAACCAACGATAAAATACTGTTATGACACTTGTAGAGAACAGGTACAGTCATAGTATGTTTTTAATAATGCACAAGTAAGTTATTATGCATTTATAGGACAGGTACATTCATGGATGCTGTTAATCAGATACCGGTACAGTCGTGGATGTAAGTTATAATGCATTTATAAGACAGGTATAGTCATGGATATTGTTAATCAGGCACAGGTACAGTCATGGATATAAGTTATAATGCATTAATTCGACAGGTACACTCAGGGATGTTGTTAATCAGGCATAGGTACAGTCGTGGATGTAATTTATAATACATTTATACGACAGGTACACTTATTGATGTTGTTAATCACGCACAGGTACAGTCGTGGATGTAAGTTATAATGCATTTATAGGACAGGTACAGTCAGGGATGCTGTTTATCAGGCACAGGTACAGTCGTGGATGTAAGTTATTGTACATTTATAGGACAGGTACACTCATGGATGTTGTTTATTAGGCACAGGTACAGTCGTGGATGTAATTTATAATACATTTATACGACAGGTACACTCATGGATGTTGTTAATCAGGCACAGGTACAGTCATGGATATCAGTTATAATGCATTAATTCGACAGGTACACTCAGGGATGTTGTTAATGAGGCATAGGTACAGTCGTGGATGTAATTTATAATACATTTATACGACAGGTACACTCATTGATTTTGTTAATCAGGCACAGGTACAGTCGTGGATGTAAGTTATAATGCATTTATACGACAGGTACACTCATGGATATTGTTTATCAGGCACAGGTACAGTCGTGGATGTGAGTTATTATGCATTTATACGACAGGTACACTCATGGATGTTGTGAATCAGGCACAGGTACAGTCGTGGATGTAAGTTATAATGCATTTATAGGACAGGTACAGTCATGGATGTTGTTAATCAGGCACAGGTACAGTCGTGGATGTAAGTTATAATGCATTTATACGACTGGTACACTCATGGATGTTATTAATCAGGCTTAGGTACAGTCGTGGATGTAAGTTATTATACATTTATAGGACAGGTACACTCATGGATGTTGTAGATCAGGCACAGGTACAGTCGTGGATGTAAGTTATAATGCATTTATAGGATAGGTACACTCATGGATGTTGTTAATCACGCACAGGTACAGTCGTGGATGTAAGTTATAATGCATTTATAGGACAGGTACAGTCAGGGATGCTGTTTATCAGGCACAGGTACAGTCGTGGATGTAAGTTATTGTACATTTATAGGACAGGTACACTCATGGATGTTGTTTATTAGGCACAGGTAAAGTCGTGGATGTAATTTATAATACATTTATACGACAGGTACACTCATGGATGTTGTTAATCAGGCACAGGTACAGTCATGGATATAAGTTATAATGCATTAATTCGACAGGTACACTCAGGGATGTTGTTAATGAGGCATAGGTACAGTCGTGGATGTAATTTATAATACATTTATACGACAGGTACACTCATTGATGTTGTTAATCAGGCACAGGTACAGTCGTTGATGTAAGTTATAATGCATTTATACGACAGGTACACTCATGGATATTGTTTATCAGGCACAGGTACAGTCGTGGATGTGAGTTATAATGCATTTATACGACAGGTACACTCATGGATGTTGTGAATCAGGCACAGGTACAGTCGTGGATGTAAGTTATAATGCATTTATAGGACAGGTACAGTCATGGATGTTGTTAATCAGGCACAGGTACAGTCGTGGATGTAAGTTATAATGCATTTATAGGACAGGTACACTCAAGGATGTTGTTAATCAGGCACAGGTACAGTCGTGGATGTAAGTTATAATGCATTTATAGGACAGGTACAGTCATGGATGTTGTTAATCACGCACAGATACAGTCGTGGATGTAAGTTATAATGCATTTATAGGACAGGTACACTCATGGATATTGTTAATCAGGCACAGGTACAGTCGTGGATGTACGTTATAATGCATTTATACGACAGGTTCACTCATGGATGTTGTTAATCAGGCACAGATACAGTCGTGGATGTAAGTTATAATGCATTTATAGGACAGGTACAGTCAGTGATGCTGTTTATCAGGCACAGGTGCAGTCGTTGATGTAAGTTATAATGCATTTATACGACAGGGACATTCATGGATGTTGTTAGTCAGGCACAAGTACAGTCGTGGATGTAAGTTATAATGCATTTATAGGACAGGTACACTCATGAATGTTGTTAATCAGGCACAGGTACAGTCGTGGATGTAAGTTATAATGCATTTATACGACAGGTACACTCATGGATGTTGTAAATCAGGCACAGATACAGTCGTGGATGTAAGTTATAATGCATTTATAGGACAGGTACACTCATGGATGTTGTGAATCAGGCACAGATACAGTCGTGGATGTAAGTTATAATGCATTTATAGGACAGGTACAGTCATGGATGTTGTTAATCAGGCACAGGTGCAGTCGTGGATGTAAGTTATAATGCATTTATAGGACAGGTACACTCAAGGATGTTGTTAATCAGGCACAGGTACAGTCGTGGATGTAAGTTATAATGCATTTATAGGACAGGTACACTCATGGATATTGTTAATCAGGCACAGGTACAGTCGTGGATGTAAGTTATAATGCATTTATACGACTGGTACACTCATGGATGTTATTAATCAGGCTTAGGTACAGTCGTGGATGTAAGTTATTATACATTTATAGGACAGGTACACTCATGAATGTTGTAAATCAGGCACAGGTACAGTCGTGGATGTAAGTTATAATGCATTTATAGGATAGGTACACTCATGGATGTTGTTAATCACGCACAGGTACAGTCGTGGATGTAAGTTATAATGCATTTATAGGACAGGTACAGTCAGGGATGCTGTTTATCAGGCACAGGTACAGTCGTGGATGTAAGTTATTGTACATTTATAGGACAGGTACACTCATGGATGTTGTTTATTAGGCACAGGTACAGTCGTGGATGTAATTTATAATACATTTATACGACAGGTACACTCATGGATGTTGTTAATCAGACACAGGTACAGTCATGGATATAAGTTATAATGCATTAATTCGACAGGTACACTCAGGGATGTTGTTAATGAGGCATAGGTACAGTCGTGGGTGTAATTTATAATACATTTATACGACAGGTACACTCATTGATGTTGTTAATCAGGCACAGGTACAGTCGTGGATGTAAGTTATAATGCATTTATACGACAGGTACACTCATGGATATTGTTTATCAGGCACAGGTACAGTCGTGGATGTGAGTTATAATGCATTTATACGACAGGTACACTCATGGATGTTGTGAATCAGGCACAGGTACAGTCGTGGATGTAAGTTATAATGCATTTATAGGACAGGTACAGTCATGGATGTTGTTAATCAGGCACAGGTACAGTCGTGGATGTAAGTTATAATGCATTTATAGGACAGGTACACTCAAGGATGTTGTTAATCAGGCACAGGTACAGTCGTGGATGTAAGTTATAATGCATTTATAGGACAGGTACAGTCATGGATGTTGTTAATCACGCACAGATACAGTCGTGGATGTAAGTTATAATGCATTTATAGGACAGGTACACTCATGGATATTGTTAATCAGGCACAGGTACAGTCGTGGATGTAAGTTATAATGCATTTATACGACTGGTACACTCATGGATGTTGTTAATCAGGCTTAGGTACAGTCGTGGATGTAAGTTATTATACATTTATAGGACAGGTACACTCATGAATATTGTTTATCAGGCACAGGCACAGTCGTGGATGTGAGTTGAAATGCATTTATACGACAGGTACACTCATGGATGTTGTGAATCAGGCACAGATACAGTCGTGGATGTAAGTTATAATGGATTTATAGGACAGGTACAGTCATGGATGTTGTTAATTAGGCACAGGTACAGTCGTGGATGTAAGTTATAATGCATTTATAGGACAGGTACACTCAAGGATGTTGTTAATCAGGCACAGGTACAGTCGTGGATGTAAGTTATAATGCATTTATAGGACAGGTACACTCATGGATGTTGTTAATCACGCACAGATAAAGTCGTGGATGTAAGTTATTGTACATTTATAGGACAGGTACACTCATAGATGTTGTTAATCAGGCACAGATACAGTCGTGGATGTAAGTTATAATGCATTTATAGGACAGGTACAGTCATGGATGTTGTTAATCAGGCACAGGTACAGTCGTGGATGTAAGTTATTGTACATTTATAGGACAGGTACACTCATGGATGTTGTTTATTAGGCACAGGTACAGTCGTGGATGTAATTTATAATACATTTATACGACAGGTACACTCATGGATGTTGTTAATCAGGCACAGGTACAGTCATGGATATAAGTTATAATGCATTAATTCGACAGGTACACTCAGGGATGTTGTTAATGAGGCATAGGTACAGTCGTGGATGTAATTTATAATACATTTATACGACAGGTACACTCATTGATGTTGTTAATCAGGCACAGGTACAGTCGTGGATGTAAGTTATAATGCATTTATACGACAGGTACAGTCATGGATATTGTTTATCAGGCACAGGTACAGTCGTGGATGTGAGTTATAATGCATTTATACGACAGGTACACTCATGGATGTTCTTAGTCAGGCACAGGTACAGTCGTGGATGTAAGTTATAATGGATTTATACGACAGGTACACTCATGGATGTTGTTAGTCAGGCTCAGGTACAGTTGTGGATGTAAGTTATTATACATTTATAGGACAAGTACACTCATGGATGTTGTTAATCAAGCACAGGTACAGTCGTGTATGTAAGTTATAATGCAATTATAGGACAGGTACACTCATGGATGTTGTTAGTCAGGCACATGCACGGTAATAAATATTACTGAAATATGGTGTATTTTAGGACAGGTAACGTTATAATTGTTATATAATTGGCGCATATTCATCTGCAGATGTAAATAAAGTATATTTTTTTTAAAATTATAAACTGATCCTTCTGGCTGTGTAAATGAGACACACTTCTCACTTTCACTGTATACTAACTGATGGATATACTTATTTTTTTATTGTAGTTCGGGGTAAATAGAGACATTGATGCTGTTTGCTCAAATATTTAAATTTGTTTGTCGGTCTATTTATTAACAAACCTTAAGAGTTTTTTTTATTTCCAATAATATCTTATTCAATAACGTTATATATTGATTTTCAATACATTCTTTACATTTGGTATAATTATAGCGTTACACTGTTAATGTTTCCCTTTTTGCGTTAACGGTGTTCCATACAGCAGATAAGATAACTCTACAGGATTCTTTGTGTGTATAAATATTCATTAGATATATTTTCTACCATTAAAGTCTACAGTATAGATATAAACATATTTTATACGACAAAACAATCCGGATATTCCGACTTTAACATTAGCGTGCAGGTACAGTCATGGATGTCCGGTACCAGCATTGCCGAGTACAGTCGCGGATGTTAGCTGATTGACCCCACTCGGAATGTATCTACTAAAAAGTAGGTTTTCCATGGGGGTAATCTGGCTATAAAAGAGGGGAAACCCCACTATATAGTCAGTTTTACGTGGGGGGAAACTGCTATTTAGCCAATTTTCCGGGGGAAAACTGCTATATAGCCATTTTTCCGGGGGAAAGATGGCTATATAGCCATTTTTCTGGGGGAAAGATGGCTAGGGGGAAAAGGCACTATATAACACCGGAACTATACCATAGTGTAAGCACGCTTTGTTTGAGTTTGAGAATCATTCACTCGAGACAGGTGCCACGTAAAAAAAATCATGCCGAGCAAAAACTGTTGCGTTTGCCTTTCCAGAACATCTACTAGTATAGAAATGGTACAATTGTGGGAGAAGTACTGCAAAGTAGATGTAGTTCGTTCTTTGCAAAGAACGTGTTCATTGGTGACATTTTTAGCAAAAATGCAGGAGGAAGCAGTGGCGTAGCGCCCTTTACGCAAAAACGCAAATGAATACACAGAATTTTGCAAAGCATAAGTCTTTAGACTTTCCTTTTGTTTGCACGTAAACACATCGAATTGCCTCTTAGGCTCCACGGAATAATCTGTATATTTAAGTACCCAACTTTCATCGTAAACCTTGCAGTTCCTACAGTATAGTTTGAAAACAGTCTTTGTTTGGTGGTTAAACCCCTGAGTGATGGGTTCCTCGGTCTCGGGAGCTCTCGCGATTTCAAACAGTTTGATAATGAATTCTGACGAAAAACACACTTTTCTAGTCCAAACGCGTGTTTTAACACAATCCTTATAATCCTTATAAACTTTGAATTTTGGGGTTGAGGGAGTAGGGGGTAGGTAGGGTAGGCACCCCACGCCACGCCGGGTTGAGGGAGTAGGGGGTAGGTAGGGTAGGCACCCCACGCCACCCCTCATATCTTTATATGATTTTCATTAAGACCTGAACATTTACAAGGAAAATAGAAAATTTACAATATAAATGGAAGTTCGTTTGAATCAATATATGGACGAACTATTTTTTTTTTTTTTTAACTGAACTTTATTTATTTTACAACGATTGATAAACAAGTTCTACAACTTATATTAATATCTCTCGTTGGTACGGATGTTAGCGCGAGGGGGTCATTGCTGTGGGAGGAAGCCGGAGTGCCCGGAGAAAACCCACGTGTCCTAGCGGGCGACCACCATACCCTGTCACATACAACCACTGTCGATCACGGGGATCGAACTCGGGTCGCAGCGGTGAAAAGCGAGTGCATTGTCCACTGCGCTACTTGAACACCCCAAACTATACCGCATTGACCTTCATGTTATTTGCTAAAAGAATGATCTACACTAAAATTATTGAAATGAGATGAACAACTTTTAACTCCTTTTCAGTTTATAAATTCATACTAAAATCTGGAAACACAATAAATTTTGAGTGTATGCCTGCCTGTTTGTCCGTAATGTATTCTGCCTATACTTAATTTAAAGTCGGCGGATGATTCAAATCTGAACAAAGTCACAATAATAAACTTGATCAAAAGTTTGTCATCTAAGGTTATGTTTTGTTTTTGAAAAATAGAGCTGTTCCAAAACGCCTTAAATCAAAAGTCATATGCAGTTGGTTTCCGCTGGGGCATCCGTGTTTCATATACACATTCTTTTACAATTCAACATTTCCCTTACACATACAGTATGTAAAATTGTAACATATTGAGACAATATCTCATCATCGAAAAACCTGAAAATCCAAAAGCTAAAACCTAAACTCAGGAGCTTCCGGGGGCTCCTGCACTC
This sequence comes from Magallana ariakensis, assembly GCA_020458035.1. Classification (NCBI taxonomy): domain Eukaryota; kingdom Metazoa; phylum Mollusca; class Bivalvia; order Ostreida; family Ostreidae; genus Magallana; species Magallana ariakensis. The sequence continues at coordinate 62,106,673 of CM035814.1, read as the reverse complement.
CCTGCGATTTTGAATACACTAAAAATAATCATAGCTACGCCACTTGGAAGGTTTACAGATTAGACACAAATAGGTGTGGGTCAGTTTGAGTTTTCCGTTCCCTTGCCATTCCGGCATCAGGCAAGTCCTCTTATACAAAGGATGCAGCTGTTAATACGGAAAAGAGTTCAGTTGAATGTACAGTAAACGATGATAGTGTTCAAACACCTCGTAAAAACCCTTCCACATCTACAAACATCACTCTTCCTGTTATTTCTGTTGGAAAAACTAAGGCGACGTGCAATATTTGTCGCAAAGAGTCAGAGGGTTTGCTACCTTACATTGAAATCGCGTCACGCGAGACTTTCGATAGTTGCTAATATGTCCTTGGTTGTAAATAAAAACATATTTATAAGAACGTGTATCGTATTATAGGATGTAAACTCAAATTAAAAAAAAAAAACCCCTTCAAAACTGGCACTGCTCGGACAAAGACTGTTAAAACTTTTTTTCAATAACTATTCATTATGAGAAATAGAACCTAAGAGTTTACTGTGTATGGCCTAAAATCAAGAAGTGGAACGGAAATCGGTTTGCTTTTTGTAAAGACAAAAACAATACCAGGAGATCAGTACAGTTTAAAATGGCCATGATCATCGAACCCTCTTAAACACAATAATAAATCAAGTACTGAAGCACTGACTGGAGTTGATTTTATTGATTATTGTTTATTTTAAAATCAACGATAAGTAATTTCGCATGGCAAGTATATGTAGTTTCATAGCTGTATTTGAATAATTTCGCACATTTTTCCGAGCTATAGACGGAAAGCCCCACATGAATTATGTTGTGTAATATTTAAGGACTCTACAATGCATTATCGATAACATTATGTATCAGTAATCGAAATACTTGAGAATTGTATTCCAGCAATATTGAACACTGGCGAAAGAATACATACGACTACAAACAGTATACAAATTGTTCGTACCATTTAAAATCTGATTATTTTCAACTTATACTGTACTAAGTTTTGTCAGCGGTGATGGTGTGTGCTTACATGTAGGTCCAAACACTGTGTCAGTTCCAGTTTGCCTGAGTAACTGCATATATAGGAGAGTTTATTTAAATCAACTCCCCCCAAATATCAGTTGAACTTGCCTGTACGAGATTCCGTAACTTTGGTGCAAATTCAGCGGGTATTATTTGCTGTTGTACAAATCGATACGAATGGCATGTGAGAGAAAGAACTAATCTTGGCCCTACGGGCCTCAGTTCTTTCTCTCACAGAATGGACAGTTTGAGGCTTATATACATATAACGTCAATGTTCCTCCATAGACACGAAAAGTATAGACTAGATTCTTTCTTGTTCTATTTTAAAAATAGATGCCATACCGACTGATAAGAATAGGGTTCCCTATTTTGAGACAATACTACAAATGTGCAATATTCAACCTTTTTCTCAACAAATGGTTGTAGAGTGGACACCAGTGACCACCTTTCATATTTTTCAGATTTTTAAATCAATTTAAGTCGGCAGCCGCGCAGTTCTAAGTGATTAACAAATATGGTGTTCTGTACTTGTGTAAGCAATTTGCGTGCAAAACAACGCGCAAAACCTCATATTTATTGCTTTTGTATCTTTTGACATTATTTTAGGTCAGTGTTTGGCAAAAACAAGTCAGTTAAGAAATGTTTACATTTTGGTCCACATGTGTTCAAAATGACCGTACATACCCCTGAATACAGAAATCAAAATTTTAAGATACAAGCACCATTTACAAGCATTCTTTTTAACAATAAGTTGTATATCCTATCTTCATTGAATTACTAGTAAATACTTTTTTGACCGGAGGAGGGGGGGGGGTAGGGGGCTAGGAAAGTTATTACACTAAAACACACACAAATAGTAATTAAAAAGTTTCTCCATCTCTGTTGTTTTTAGATGCATCTGGCAAGATACCGTACTGAATCCGTATCATTTTATATCTCGGTTAAATTAAGCGTATCTTTGACACGGAACTGCAAAGAACTTCATTTTGTTTCTACAAACCTCCAGGTTAACGGACGGGAATTCTGTACCATGGTAAGTGATATTTTGGTGTTTAAGTGTTGTTTTTCTAAAATCACTTTTGTATTTCAAGTTAATGCGTAATAAACTTGCTAATATAATACTGAGTCAGAAACGCTTGCTTATTATAAAATAGATAAGCTTTTTGGATGCCAAGAAGATGTTTCCAATGCATGAAATTAATCCACAGCATCTTAAAATTAAATTCGAAAAAATCAAAACAATAATCGCTTTTAAATAGCGTCTTTTATATTAATAATATATTATGATTTATGATAATAATTATTATAAACTGTGTTACTCTGTAGAAGTCGTTTATGTTCTTGGCCCTGCTTCTGATGGCGGCTGTGAGCGGCAGTGAGGGGCGATACAAAGGTCTGGCCTGCTACAAGTGTGACTACATCATGAGTTTCTGCACCTTCCGCTGTCGTCACCAGCCCAGCGTGGCCCACAGCTACTATTGTAACGACTTCTGTGACCGCAGGAACGAGCGGTGTTACCTCGAATGTGTGGAGGACCGCTACGGACACGCCTCCTGAGGACCGCCATTAACAGTAGAGTGACGTCATAATACTTGAAGTCGGACAGAACACGATGTTAGTGTCTTGTGTGTCATTCATGTAATAAAGGGTCCTCACGTCGAATCTCTTTGCCTTCGTCACTATTATCCGGTACCCCCATGTATGTAAAGTGACCAAAATTATATTGGTACCATTTGAATGATCCATCGAATAAACATGAATCATTATGGGTATTTCTAATTTTCAGCTGTTTGAGTTATTGCATATTCAAGTGTACATTAAGGTTAACGGTAAAACTTTTTTTAGTTAAAAAAATATTTAATCTTTGTTTAAAATCATTCTAAATTGAATAAAGAATACGTTTGTTTTCAATCCACTACAATGAAATATATATTTTAAAGATTTAACAAAGAAAAAAAATTAAATTCTAAAGTTTTGGTGGTATCGAACCCTAGTTTTATATAGTAACCTAATGGCTGGTGTTCTAACCACTGAGCCATTTCAGTCACAACAAACTACTTTGATAAATGCTATGTGCAACTACAAGCACGAATTTGCGGACTTATATTATTTTTCTAAAACGTTCAATTTTTTGGATACAGAATGACATTTTTAAAGTATAATGGGTCATCTCTACACGTTTTTCTTGATTGAAATTGGTTTGATTTCCTTTAAACCTTATATAGACTATGACAAAAATATGGCGCTCAGACCCACTCTACAAAAGAAAAGGCAGTAAAGTTCTAACAATGGCACTATTTGGAGGATTTGACACGCATACGCCAGTTTAAATCAACCTATTCCAAGTACATGTATTTAACATGGGTTATAAATCGATGTTATGATAAATATACATTGTTTTCAATAATTTAGAAAAAAAATTATCAGATTTTTTGATACATGTATTTTAATTTTACAGTATCTTATCTATCCTCACAAATAGACATTTTACACGCCTTATTCACCCATCTTCGTTAGTGGTATCATCTAAAACGCAAAACAATCAATCTCAAAAATCTTAATGGTTATCAAGTTAGAAATCACAGATTAAACCCCCCCTCCAAAAAAATGACGTTACTAGACTATAATCGAAACACTCAAATTTGCTCCGCCATTAAAAAAAAAGAGCAAGGATAATTAAGAAATGAACTCAATGTATACCCAAGTTATACGAGTATAACCTGGGTTTGGGGAGTTTACGCTTTTTAATCCGCGAAGCGGATTATAAAAAGGCGTAAATTGCTCCAACTCAGGTTATATGAGTATAACTTGGGTAGATAACGAGTTCATTCCTTATGATTTAATTTTCTAGCTGTAATTAATTATACGAATTGAGTGTTAAAAATGATATTAATCTGTTCAAAATTCAAACGTAACGTCAAGCGGATTAGTACGTTTTTGACCTTGGTGTATTGTGATGTGTCTTGTGACAAGCAAACCAAGTTATACAAATTAAACCAATCTAATGCCGCGTTACAACCAGAATTAAATATTTATGAAATATGAAAGCAAACAATGTACATATACATGCTTGCACCATAGTGGAATTGTTTGCGCGTGTCGTGCAACAATAAAGGGACTGTGAAAAGACGTTTGTTGGTATGAAAAACAAAATCATGATTTATAATCCTGGAAATCCCTGAACGAAGAGAGGAGGCAGTACGAGTTATAGCCCGTCATTCTACATTTTCTTTGAATACGAGTTCACGTATTCTCGTACAATCAATTACTCTGTCTTTTGTGTTATAATCAGTTTTAGGTTTTCCAAGTAAACATTTTAATTACGGTGTATTTTGGGTAAATAAGCAAACCTTTTTCATTCAGTACGTACATGTAGGATTAAGTTTTATACAAAAAAAAAAACGTTTACTTTAGGTCCCAAGTAATGGAAATATCACTGTCTGTGAAATTCTACCATTTAGAATTATATGTAACATTTTAAATATAAATATGTTTTGCTAAAAAGTTTTTTATCGCTTCCAAAATATATAATTATATATTTGTACAGACGTACTTTACAAACTGAGATAAATATAAAATCCAGTTGTGCACTATAGTATATATACTTATCTAATTTTATAAAGGTTTTTTGCTTAGGGCACGGTATGCATGTAAATCAAATTATCACATTGAAATAATTTATGTCCGATGCGAGTAACCTTATCAAAGAATCCAAATCAGTTACTGTAGCCGTGCCGTTGGATCCACTCGTGAATTCTTCTCTGATAAAATCAATATCCGGCAAAGTACCGGGCACCTGTTTATTAGTAAGCAAATGTAGTTCTTTTCATCAGAACGTTATTGAAATGTTTAATTTTAGCTAAGATTTGGTTAAATATAGCAAATAAAGGCATGTTAATGGAAAAAGGTGGCTTTGTGATTCACAGAAAGAGTGCATGACACCGTACTTTGTGTGAACAGAAATATCACTCCGCTTAACCCGCCATTGCAATCACAACAGAAAACACAACGGAGAGATGCGATGGTTGAGTGAACCGGTGTGTATTATTTTTCAAATTCCATGTGATTCTTAAGATGTCGCTGAAAAAGGGATGATGGTTTGAATGTGTTGTGGCTATCTGAATGTGTATGAAAATGTTTTTATGAGCCAGAAAAGTGTTTACCTGGAATATACAGGAAAAAATACCAGAAATTTTTTTCCCGTTACTTGGGGGAGTACAAAGCAAAAACCATAACAGAGGAGAAAGTGACGTAACTCCAGAGATCAGAATACATTCGGGGGAAAGACAAAAAGGACTGATGGTTTCCTACAAGTGAAAAAGTTGTGTGTCTCCAGGAATAACGTGTAGGGAGAACAACCTATCGAGTTGAAATTCCATCGCACAAGACATGAGTGAAAATCGTAACATCGTGATAGGGGGGACGTCTTACCCAGCGCCAGGAGGTTCAATGCTGAACCAAACAATCTCCCAGATGCACATGTCTCAACAAATAGGAATGGGGAACGCCCAAATGATGATAGGGGGGACCCACGCTAGTTCATGTATGTATTCAGGCATGGTGAAACCTGGTTCGAACTATTCTAGTCCACGCTCCAGTGTGGGAAGTGGAGGGGATTCCAAAGGGTCAAGTCCACGGACTAGTCTGACCAACCCGCCCCCTCCTCCTCCTTATGACCAGAGATTCGGAAGTCCGCGCTCCAGTCTGGCCAGTCCAAGGTCTAGTATATCTTGTACATCGTATGAATCCAAATTATCCAGTCCTAGGACCAGTCTGGCTGGGATGTCCGGAGTGATGCTGGACAAATTCCCTCCCAGCCCCCGTAACAGTTTGGTCCTGGATAACTATGGACAGTATCACCCAAATGTTAGTCTGGGACCCACAAAGAATGTGTATCTATTGAATGACAGTCGCTTTAACGAGCCTGCACCTCACGCTCCACCTGCATATGCAGACCCGAGACTGAGAATGCATGTGAGTCCTGTAAGTGTGTCCCAAATGAATAATCAAAATCTCAATGGATCTCATTTTCACAAGCAGATGAATGGTAAACTGAACTATTCAATGTCTGGGAGTGGGAGCATGAACAGTTTACCTGGGTCCCAGGGGACGCCGCCAGCTATTCCAGCTAGGATCCCTTTGAATTCAGCATCCAGCAATAAGAACTTCGAAGTAGAACTAGCAGTGTTAACTCAACAACTGGAGGACAGTATGAAAATGACTGGATCTCAGAATTTCCCTGGGGAACAGACAGTGCATAAACAACCCCCTCCCCCTTATCATGGTCCCCACAAGACAGAACCTGTCCCTAGTCTACCACCCCGAAATCCACGATACACGACCGCCAGTCCTAATTTCATTCACACTTCTCAGCATCACCAACAGCCCTTGACGTCCACCAGCCAAACCGGGTTCGTGACCTCAATGGTCCCCACTCATGGGAAGAACCCTCCCTCCGTGGCTGTGAGACCCCAGACCCAGCAGATCCCATTCCATGTGACTGCCCATCACGGAAAGTCTGTCACGGACAGCATTGAACAGAAAGTGGCTGCCCTCACCCAGCAGTTAGAAGATGACATGGAGAAGTCCCCCCAGGGGGAGTACTTTGGTAAGGCAAAGAGTGCATGTTAAAACTTATATATATAAATGTCTGCTTAAATGTTTCTGCTGTGTTTGTGATATGCGTAAACACATTGTCAGTTATCCATGGTATGGATTTAACCTACCCTTCAATCTAGATTTAACACTATGTAAGTCATGGTTTTAAAATATGTCTAGTATCTTATCTTCTGATCTGGTGTGTGTTGAAAATTGTCTGCGTATTGATGCACACAGTTAACGATAAGTAGAGACAGACATTCACGCCACGTGCAGGCGACCATTGTTAAGATTTTCTGCAGCAGTCCTGAATTTATTGATTCTTTGACCTGCCGTATTAACTGCCAGGTATTCTAGGAATGCTGAGTTAATCCCTGTGTTTGATGTTAATTCACCAGGCCTCAATGAGCATTTTATTTATAGAGAGCTGCCTCAGTTGCTCGCTGTATGCTGTGAGTGTGCTCCCAGTACGCTGTACAGGTGTTTTCTGATGGAAGGGATGTGTGCTTGAGAAAGCACATGTACACATGTACAGCTACATGTGCTTGCTTTTCTGTCTTGCGGAGTAAAGCTTGTATTTTCAGTACCTTACTACCTGTTGCAGCCACCTGCCCTGCTGTTTTTATGATTCTGTCCCAAACTCACCTGGCGATGAACTAGGAGGAAACTTGGCATTGTCAAGATTTTCTCTTTTTACTGTCGCATGTTTTAGATGTTTGCTTTGTATCAACTGTGCAGCCTTAGGGATTTTAATGTGTTCTTCTTAGAATTACTTGAAGTTTTTTTTATGGATTAAAAAGCATTAAATTCACATAAAGAGTTTGCAAGAATTCCTAAGTGTTTGAATATTTCTTAGGGGTTAAGTGGTGATGTTGAAAAATATTTAATAATTTTCTGTTTAAACATGCTGCATTTCAGCTTTTTCTGTGTCAGTTATGTTTGTTCTTGCACCAGATTTCATAAAAGTGAAAAGAAATATTTTTCTGTCCGCACAGTACTTTAAATCTTCAATTTTTTGAACAGATTGGTTTAGGGCACATTTAAGTTTCTAAACAGCATTAATAAACAACACATGGTAAACAAAACAAGGGATAATATGTGAAAATCCTGTTGACATGTATGTTACTGCAAAAGTAGACAGGACAGCATTTATACCACCGGCAACAAAACATTGGGAAGCAGTGTGTAACTTGTTTCTCAAAATACCATTTGACTTCTTTTGTGGCTACTCATTTATGTAGGAAGAAACTCATGTATGTCTATATATAGGGTAGGGACAATATGGTTCTGGCAACATTAGATTCTGATTGCTTATTATTTTGGAACTTTCATCTCAAGGGGAATAGATTTTGATACTAACGTCGAGTATGAGTACTTTCTCTTGCCCGGGTTTGGAGAGGTCACATCTAGTTATTTCTCTCTGTGGGGACCATCTTGTCTAGACCTCTCCACATTTCATCCCCCCAAACAACAAAAGAATATCTCGTCCAAGTTTCTCCCCATGGGAAACCCCTATTACAATAATGTCCACCCATTGATGCTTTGTAAAACTTCTCAGGCCCCATTTGATTGGAGGAGAATCTCGCTGCGGTGGGGTCAGCAGTTAAGCGCCCTATTTCCGACTGGAAACAGCGGGGCAGGGTGATTTGTGAAGCCTGACTGGGTCTGTACGGCCGAGGAAGGTGAGAAGTCACCGAGCAGTCAGTGTGTGGGGACAATCAACAGAGAAATAGCTGTGTTTACATGTCTCCTAAGACTCTTATACAGTGAATAGATTTAACAATGGGAGAAGCCATGTATATAACTGCCCCTGCAGGGACAAACTGGATTAAATAACTATGAGGTCTTAGATAGAGCTCTCCTTATAGACTAACCTACCTCCTAGAAAAAGTAGCCTATTCATAGCTAATGAACGAGATTCAACTATGTATACATAATTATTATAAGCGGATAATGGCGTTTTGTCTGCAGTTTTAATAGCAGCAGAGAAGAGAGAAGCCAAAGAGTAAGTAAGCAGGAGCTCTGTATGATCCTTGGTGTGAATACAATTATAAAAACTGTAACATCTCATCCAAAAATTGGCGATATTAAGAAGATAGGTGTTTGATGTCTATTTTTGAGCAATCTTTCCTTAGACATTTGGAGAAATCGCCCACTCTTCTTTGTTCCACCACCAGGGCAGGTTAGGTACAAACAACAAGAATTTTAAATGCAGCAGTTTTTAAAAGGAAAATTAAAAAACCTTACATCCCTTAGATTAAAGGTTCCACTAAATGGGGACCCTGACACAGCTGACATTTTTGTGGTGTTCTGGGTTTATCCTGTTCAGGTTATACCGTGTAGATGATGATTTCAGATCAGGGGGTGATGACAGGAATTTGGTATAGATTCTTCCGTCAGGTTCTGATGATCTCAGAGTTTGATGTGGTCTAGGTACAAGCAGACTTAGACTTGACACATCCCGTCATAGGTCTGTGTATCATATTAAAGTAACTAGGTATATTTCTGGCGAAACTTTACAAAATATTTGTAAGGCTGTGGTTTGGGGACCTTTGTAGCATGGAAGTTGTTTTGAGAGGCAATGAGAGATTTTGAGAGAGATCATTGGATTAAGTGTGGCCCTGTTAGGTGGTGTTTGTGAGAGGGGTTCAGATACAAGGTATTTAATGAGTCACTTCAGGTAGAGTGCTTACCTGTCCACGAGACACAGGAATTTCTCAAAGTTCATGTGCTTCAAAGTGAACAATTTGAAAAGATTGGTTAATATAAGTAACCCAACTGATCAAGAACCATTTGGTAGGACTTGCTAGTAACTTATGGGCCAACTCATTGTTTTTCACCAGCAATATGTTGCAAATAATTTGGTTGCATGAGGCTATAATTATACACACATATGGTCATTTTATTAATTTTAGTGACATCTTTGATATTTGTTTGTAAACCTATTCTGATTTTCAAATTCTGCCAAAACTTGTAAATGTAGATAGATGTAGATGCACTTTTGGGACTTCCCCCTAACACACACCTAATTTAGAAACACTTTTGTGACCTGTCCTTCCCCAAACACTTCCAAATACATGAACCCCTCATCCTCTTAAACATCACTTCCATCACCTCCCCTCCAACTTCATTACAATACAACCCCCTTTCTATTCATGGTATTAAAATAACAAATTTGCAGCAATAAAGTGAACACAATTGTAAACAGAGCACACTGATTCAGCAATCAAGGCTCCCTCGAGGTCGTAGGAATGTTGGACAGTTATAGGAGGTGGTACGAGGGAAGCTGTTGTGCATGTTTCTTCACTGCTTGTAGACCCCAAAAATAAAGATTTTCATTAGCATTGTCACTAGTAACAGTCTATGTGTTGAGGTTTTTCTATCCCCATATTGTGATACTTTATTGTGTGTACTGTATTGTTAGCCAGTATACCATACCAGTACAATCAAGGCCTTGATAAAAGATATCCTATCTAATAATAGTTTACAGTATTTAAGTTCCCGGTACTTGTCTGAAGTTACTTAACTGCATTCTCTGTGTGCCCTTTGATGGTCGTTTGCCACCTTTAGTAGTACCTGCAGGTATTTGAGTAATCTCTTCATGGATAAGAGGTACTTCATTTTGACACATATTCTGCATACATTGCAGATAAACTGAGATAAGCACTTGTAACTAGTTTACTTATGATAAAACAAAAGATATACACTGATATACTTAGCATACCTATAGCGCCACACAGCTGATGTAATACACAACTGGTACATGCTTTGAAGAGTCTGTAAGGTCAGCTGAGGTTTATGAACATGGTTCCTAAATCTTTTCTCTCACCCCCTCATTGAGGACTTTATTTAATCCTATTTTACCAAACCTTAGTGTTAGACTTATTGTCAAACTGAAGAAATAGGGTGAACAAACAGGGAAATGAACCGTCGATGTACCATCCATTTTGTTGTGCTGGTAGTTCACAGTATTATGTAATTTGTTCTATTGAAGGTGTAAACATTTGCAGTGATTTTTCCACAGCCAATTTTGTTCCAAGTTTTGGCCTTTTCCCCTTGAAATTATTAGAGATTTTTCCCCAAATGAACCTGCACTTTCCACCCGAAATTCTAATGCAAAAAGAAGAAACATGCATTTTTTAATTTTATAAAGTTAAAGAGAAAAATACTTCAATAGTTAATGATGATACAATGTACAACAGATGGAATTGGAACAAATTAGTTTGATTTACTTTATAGTTTATCTATGAATGCAGTTATACTAGTTTTTTCCCAATTGACCAGAACATCAATGATTTTTCCCAATTCAAAAGCCACAGATTCATTTTAAAAAACAGTGAAAAATCGCTGGTTTGTGGTGTCTGGGCAGCTGTACGCTTGTGAAATGTAAGATAAGCATGTTATGTAATGTTTCATGTACAATATATGTGTAAAGAAAGCAATTGGTGACATATAAAATTTAAGTGTACATTTCTCTTTGTCTTTATACTGTTAATAAAAGGAAGATCTGAGCTGGGGCTGGGCCTGATGTTGTCCATCTTTGTGTTGTAGGTCAGTGCTTTACGTGTGGTGAGAGGGTGGCAGGTGCTACGGAGGCGTGTCAGGCCATGGGCAATCTGTACCACACCAGGTGCTTCGTCTGCTGCTCCTGTGGTAAGTGTCTGACCAAAGGGACAATATGTCTGTCCTGTACTAACACTGTAAGTCTTACACTGTCAGGAGCTTGTCTATAGCCAATACACTATTTGTAGCCAATACACTATCTGTAGCCATTCTGCTAGCTGTAGCCAATACACTATTTGTAGCCAATACACTTTTTGTAGCCAATACACTATTTGTAGCCAATACATTATTTGCCAATACATTATCTGTAGCCAATACATTATCTGTAGCCAATACACTATTTATCTGTAGCCAATACACTATTTGTAGCCAATACACTATCTGTAGCCAATACACTATTTGTAGTCAATACACTGTCTGTAGCCAATACACTATCTGAAGCCAATACACTGTAGCCAATACGCTATCTGTAGCCAATTCACTATTTGTAGCCGATACACTATTTGTAGCCGATACAGTATAAGCATAATCTATTGCTAGAGCAAGAGGCTTTCACACTTGTAGCTAATACAAAACTAGTTTAGGCATCATACATGTTCATGTAGCGATTAAACAGCTTGTTATAGGCAAACATACATTTCTAGCTAATACACTGCTATAAGAGATAAAAGGACAGGTAACTTATGTATACATTGCTATGGGGAGGCAAACACACAAGTAGTTAATGCACAGCTAGCTGCAGGTCTGTAGCTCTCAGTCTGAAAAAACTCAGATGGACGACCTGGGTCTGAAAAAATGTGGAAGGACAACCTAACCAGGAGCTACAGACCTGCAGCTAATGCACAGCTAAAAAAAGTATGCTAATGTAGCTAGCTCATGGCAAGCAAGGTATTTGTATATGTCAATGTGGCGTATAATTGTTGGTGACTTCTGAAGCAGACAGAACTGGCCTTCCTTGGTTTGAATGGAGTCCTGACATCCCTGATAGCAGTGAATGCTGGTGTACATGTAAGACCTGTTATAGCTGGGTCTGTAATGAACATGTCAACTTCAACAGGTAAAAAGCATTTGAACAGGGAGAAGACAGATAGAAGTGATACAATCACCACTATATGTTCCACCTCAGTTGATTTACCATACATAGAAGTGAAAAAGTTTGAATAGAAATAATACCAGCATAATATAATGTCTTACATAGCTGGACACAGTCATAGAAATAATACCAGCACAATATAATGTCTTACATAGCTGGACACAGTCATAGAAATAATACCAGCACAATATATTGTCTTACATAGCTGGACACAGTCATAGAAATAATACCAGCACAATATAATGTCTTACATAGCTGGACACAGTCATAGAAATAATACCAGCACAATATAATGTCTTACATAGCTGGACACAGTCATAGAAATAATACCAGCACAATATAATGTCTTACATAGCTGGACACAGTCATAGTAATAATACCAGCCCAATATAATGCCATATACAGCTGGACACAGTCATAAAAATAATACCAGCCCAATATAATGCCATATACAGCTGGACACAGTCATAGAAATAATACCAGCACAATATAATGCCATATACAGCTGGGCAAAGTCGGGCTGAGCATGTACTTTTGTATTCAGGGACTCAATAAATATAGGATGCTTTTAATTTTTCTTCTCAATACATGGCACACATGTAGTTGCCTCTCAAGAATTGAAAGCATGCAGTGGAATTCTGAACATGTTGGCGTGTGGTTAACGTGAACGTGGGTATTGGAACAAGTTGAATAGAACTTTAAAGGCATCCATTCTGATAAAGTTTAATTTTTCTCAAAGTGCATGTCATAATTGAAAGAAATGAATAATAAATTACATATTTCACAAGTAAGATATTTGAATTTAACCAGAGCGGAGCTCATGATTTACGAGTGGGGACCACATTCTCAGAACGAGAACAAAGCACTTGCATTTAAAAGACCTCAGTTCATTATATGGACACTTTGTTAGAATATTTGCAGTGCCTGGGTAGTGCTGATTTGGCATGTGCTCCCTTTGAACAGTCTTTAATGGAAATATTTAATATGTTTTCCCTTTTTGACAGGTTATTGAGTTACATGTGGTCTGGTTATATCATTGGCCAATGGTAGAAATTCTGAACCAAAAACTCTCCACCCTTGTTGAAAGTTCATAAATATACACTATTTGTAGCCAATACACTAATGATAAATTGGATTCTTTTAAAGACAGACTATAGGTCATAGATACAAAAGATCATTTGAATCTTGTGTTATTGTGAATCAGCCAAAATAATATACCCGTAAACCATACATTAAATTTGAAAAATTATAAATACGTTTTAAATGCATATTTTACTTTACCTAGCAACTAGTTTACAATACAGATCAATCTAGAGATCTATTATTTTTTGATAGTTCATGTACCAGTAAAAGCCTGCTACTCTCAATTATCAGATTGTTTTTAATGTTCATTTATTCCAGTAAGATTTAGATACTGATAATTTAAAAAGAAGGCAAACGGTGTTAGGATATTACAAGGAATCGGGAGGCAGAATAAACGCAGTGAACTGATTGGTGCGAGGGGGACACGTTATCTAGAGGCAGCCAGTGATGGACATAGAGCCCCCCTGACCTGTTGTGTGTGTTTGTGTGTGTACTGTCACAGTCTGTCATTTACTTGACAACAATACAACAACCAGCTATGCCAGGAATCTCTTGGTCGGCACTTTTATCAGACTGCGGTTAAACTTTGAAGTTTGTGCCCCCAAACTGATGGTTAACTCCAGAGATGACTGATTATAGTGAATAAAATTTCAAATATATATACGCATCATTCATTTTGAATTGATCTTTTTTCAGAACTCTAAGAAGAAACAAAAAATCTGATATCTATTGTTTAAATTTATGGGAAATATTCAAAAACTCACTCCACATACCATTTCTATTTAATAATTTTATAATGTGTGTATTGATACGTTAAACTGTTCAGAAAATGCAGTTTGAGTTATGATTAGGTCATGATATGCTGACAGTCTATAAACAGACAGACAGCACTCTGCTGTTTTTCATGTATGTTTGCACAGTTAATAGAAAAGCTTTCATGCAGAGAAACTAACTCTTGGGCATATGAATTATTGAAAAAATCATAAAACTGCATGCAGTATATTAATTTTTTAATGCACACTTTGTCATGTCATGTTATTAAAAAAATAAGATGTGGACAGATGATTAGTGATGACAATGATTATGGATGACAGAAGCTGGTGCTTGTTTCCTGTGCAGTCGCTTGTAGAAAAATGATGAGTTTAATGGGCTAGCGTGCTCTTGGTAGTTGACAAATTATTTTACTTTGTAAAAAAGTAGTCCCTGATTGGTGATTCATTTGGCTTCCTGTATGGTGGGGTGATAAATCCAGAAATTCTTTGTTCATGTTCTGTTGCTTCGTATTATTTAAATGAAGACCCGGCATTCCACATTGCTGTAGAATAAACAGAATAGTTCACTCTATCACAAGGTAAAAAGCAAAACAGGTAGTTATTTTGCTTTTCGTGCTTTTTGCAGTGTACCCCTAAAAATTCTTTTTGTGTGACTCACAGGAGACCAGATATAATAAAAGGTTATTTATTGATAATGACAGCATAAATCCAATCATTGGAAGGGGAAAGGGGGGTGCTACAATTTCTTATCCCAGACCCTCACAAAGGAGTTAGCTGAAGGCAGGTGAAATACATGCTTCATTGGTTGCAAGCTATTCTCCTTCCAAGTGACATAGAGATTTAAAAGCAATTTGCTGTTAATGCAACTTTATAGACTATTAAGAAAGGCTGTGTGCATTTTAGAATTGATCCTGATTTTAGATAAATCTCCTGTTTGTACATGGATACAGTGTCTGTAACCAAATATTTAAATTGGCGTCTTTTTTTACATTGTATCACTCATTGTTGACATGAAAAAGAAAGGATAGTAACATGGAGGTTATAGATTTCTTTCTTTCTCTGTTTATTGTTCCGAAGGAGCAATCCATCAATTTGCTGATAATCCATGTGTGGATGTTAACATTTTTAGCTCACCTGGCTAAAGCATTCAACAATAATTAAAATAAAATGTCAGCAAAATGGATACAAATGATAGCCTTTTGTCCAAAATTAGATTGTTATATCTTTACCTTTTTGCTTACATTTGTATATTTGCCTTTTGTTTGGAATAAGAACGCTAATGTCTTAAGTTTTTCAATATCAAGTTCACCAAAGAATGTTGACAAAACTTTCTTAAATAATGACTTGTGTTCAGAGCTGAACTTTCTCTCTGTGTTTTTTTTTTGAGGAGATTGTGTTTGGGGTGACTCACAGAGAAGTAATTCAGTCACAAGGGTTCCACCATTGTATACCTTCCTGTCTCTCAAGTACATCCTTATATCCCTCTTTATCCCATTGTCTGTTGGTATTGTGTGCAGTGGTGATACTTTTGGGAAATGAAGAAAAACAAACAGGACATACCCCTCCATGTTCACAAGTACATCCTTGTGTTCCTCTGTCTTGTCTCCTTGGGCGAGAGTCATCGTCGTAAGTGTATACCGCCGCCATTTAAAGTGGACAGGCCCGACGGAAAGTATCCCTGTACTTTATTGGACTGTAAGGGGATTAGACAAGATGAGTGTTGTTGAAATAAATTGTTGGGAATGTTACAAAGTAAAAAGTTAACACAATACTATAAAATAAACATGTGCAGTATGATATATTGTACACCTGCCCAGCCCATGTTGTAAGATTCTATATAGTAGTACGCAGATGTAGAGGCACCTTCAAGTCCAGCTTCATCTTTTGCTAGGGGTGATAATTCAGCCTTTTGTGCAAAACAAGAATGAACTTACATTATCAGTGGCAAATATTTACCAATTTTAAAGAAATTTTAAAGAAAAATCTTTTAGAAGTTCTGATAGATTATTTAATACTCTCATGTTTTGTGGGTTATTATTTTATATGTTGTATGGGTCATCATAAAACCATGTTGATTGTAATATTTTGACTGTTTCAGGTCGTACATTGCGGGGGAAGGCTTTCTACAACGTCCATGGCAAGGTGTACTGTGAAGAAGATTATCTGGTGAGTAGGAACTGTAACTCTGTCTAGTACTCGCATATTGACTCCTCAGACGGGCAGTTGTAGTGAGATTGTCTACTTTTGAACCCATCAGACCATAAAAAGCAATCTAATTACCTCTCTTTAAGTGCCTGCAATCTAACTGCAATCATAATACTTGTCTTTTAAAAATGCTCAAGCATTCTGCTGTCTTATAAATGGATGGTTATATCTTTAAGATTTGACAATTGCATCTACTATCAATCCCATTATACCTATGATTAAGTGTTATCTGAAAGCGGTTTAAACTGCAGATAAAATATAACTTTGTATTGATATGATACAAGGTGAAGTGGGCCCCAGCCTTGAAATATCCTAATGCAGGTTAACATGCAGCACACAGATATGGATGCCTTCATTCTATCTAAGAAGTTAATGTAGCAGAATTGATAGTAAACATTACTGTGACAGTCATCAAAACAACAAAGGTTTTTTACTGACTTGTCAACACTTTATTGTTCCCCTAAGACAAAACTCTCCAACGCTCCGATGACCTTCACAGCTAGATCTTTTTAGTGCACTTAGCAAACGATGGGAATTAATCACCCTCAACCTCACAAAAAAAATGTGTTAAAGAACTGATTAGAATTCAATAGGTTCTTCCAAGGAGTTAATTACTTAGCTTGGTCTATGTAACTTGTGTGGTATAGATTTTGCCTTCTTTCAAGGCAACTAATTGTCCCGATAAGGGCACTGACAGATCAAAGATCTTTAATCTCTGTCACAGATTAGTGTAATCCTCCACAAAAGTTTAAAAGTACACTCTAGACATTAAGTTTCACAAAGAGGGTATGGAAGTGGCTGATTATAGTGATAGCTGCTATACACTGTGTGTGAATGGACCACAATAGGGGTACTGTTCTTACCTGGTGTCACCTGTACAGGTGACAACTTTATAGCATCAGACAGCAGGTAATTATTGCACAATAGCTGCTGCTTCATCCCCTAGCTGTTATAGATTTAGTAGGTCACATACCAGTCTGTAACCCCAAAGTCTGAAGCATTCCAATTAATTCAATTAACAGGATCACAGCTGTACATGTGATGAATTGGAACACATTTTATGCATCAAATGCCTGGAATTTGCAAACATTGATGTTTTTGTTGATGAATTATAACCAAAAACAATTATGTATAAGTAGCAGATGTGTACAACGGAAAAAAAACCCAGCCCTCACTTCAATACCTCCTCATCCTGTTGACCCACAAATATGTATCATTTTATCACCCCTGAATATATATCAAAACAGTCTTAATATACAAGTAATTTCTAAAAAAAAAAATGATGCATGCATTGTAAGGACATTCAGTCTCTGTATAGACTTGAAGTCACTGTGTAACTGTGTGTTGAGGTTCTCCTTTCATTCCTTTCAGTACTCTGGTTTCCAACAGACTGCTGAGAAGTGCTGTGTTTGTGGACATCTGATCATGGAAATGGTAGGTGTAAGTCTTGTAGTGTGATGATCATGATGTGTGATGTAGAGTAAAACTCATGATGTGTGAGGTAGAGTAAAACTCATGGTGTGTGATGTAGAGTAAAACTCATGATGTGTGAGGTAGAGTAAAACTCATGGTGTGTGATGTAGAGTAAAACTCATGATGTGTGAGGTAGAGTAAAACTCATGATGTGTGAGGTAGAGTAAAACTCATGGTGTGTGAGGTAGAGTAAAACTCATGATGTGTGAGGTAGAGTAATACTCATGGTGTGTGATGTAGAGTAATACTCATGGTGTGTGATGTAGAGTAAAACTCATGATGTGTGAGGTAGAGTAAAACTCATGATGTGTGATGTAGAGTAAAACTCATGGTGTGTGATGTAAAGTAATACTCATGGTGTGTGATGTAGAGTAAAACTCATGATGTGTGAGGTAGAGTAAAACTCATGATGTGTGAGGTAGAGTAAAACTCATGGTGTGTGATGTAGAGTAATACTCATGGTGTGTGATGTAGAGTAAAACTCATGGTGTGTGATGTAGAGTAATACTCATGGTGTGTGATGTAGAGTAATACTCATGGTGTGTGATGTAGAGTAAAACTCATGATGTGTGAGGTAGAGTAAAACTCATGATGTGTGATGTAGAGTAAAACTCATGGTGTGTGATGTAGAGTAATACTCATGGTGTGTGATGTAGAGTAATACTCATGGTGTGTGATGTAGAGTAATACTCATGGTGTGTGAGGTAGTGTACTAATCATGTGTGAGGTAGTGTACTAATCATGGCGAGTGAGGTAGTGTACTAATCATGGCGAGTGAGGTAGTGTACTAATTATGTGTGAGATATTGTGCTAATCATGGTGAGTGAGGTAGTGTACTAATCATGGCGAGTGAGGTAGTGTACTAATCATGGCGAGTGAGGTAGTGTACTAATTATGTGTGAGATATTGTGCTAATCATGGTGAGTGAGGTAGTGTACTAATCATGGCGAGTGAGGTAGTGTACTAATCATGGCGAGTGAGGTAGTGTACTAATTATGTGTGAGATATTGTGCTTATCATGGTGAGTGAGGTAGTGTACTAATCATGGCGAGTGAGGTAGTGTACTAATCATGGTGAGTGAGGTAGTGTACTAATTATGTGTGAGATATTGTGCTAATCATGGTGAGTGAGGTAGTGTACTAATCATGGCGAGTGAGGTAGTGTACTAATTATGTGTGAGATATTGTGCTAATCATGGTGAGTGAGGTAGTGTATTAATCATGGTGAGTGAGGTAGTGTATTAATTATGTGTGAGATATTGTGCTAATCATGGTGAGTGAGGTAGTGTACTAATTATGTGTGAGATATTGTGCTAATCATGGCGAGTGAGGTAGTGTACTAATTATGTGTGAGATATTGTGCTAATCATGGTGAGTGAGGTAGTGTATTAATCATGGTGAGTGAGGTAGTGTATTAATTATGTGTGAGATATTGTGCTAATCATGGTGAGTGAGGTAGTGTACTAATTATGTGTGAGATATTGTGCTAATCATGGCGAGTGAGGTAGTGTACTAATTATGTGTGAGATATTGTGCTAATCATGGTGAGTGAGGTAGTGTATTAATCATGGTGAGTGAGGTAGTGTATTAATTATGTGTGAGATATTGTGCTAATCATGGTGAGTGAGGTAGTGTATTAATCATGGTAAGTGAGGTAGTGTATTAATTATGTGTGAGATATTGTGCTAATCATGGTGAGTGAGGTAGTGTACTAAATATGTGTGAGATATTGTGCTAATCATGGCGAGTGAGGTAGTGTACTAATTATGTGTGAGATATTGTGCTAATCATGGTGAGTGAGGTAGTGTATTAATCATGGTGAGTGAGGTAGTGTATTAATTATGTGTGAGATATTGTGCTAATCATGGTGAGTGAGGTAGTGTATTAATCATGGTGAGTGAGGTAGTGTATTAATTATGTGTGAGATATTGTGCTAATCATGGTGAGTGAGGTAGTGTATTAATCATGGTAAGTGAGGTAGTGTATTAATTATGTGTGAGATATTGTGCTAATCATGGTGAGTGAGGTAGTGTACTAAATATGTGTGAGATATTGTGCTAATCATGGCGAGTGAGGTAGTGTACTAATTATGTGTGAGATATTGTGCTAATCATGGTGAGTGAGGTAGTGTATTAATCATGGTGAGTGAGGTAGTGTATTAATTATGTGTGAGATATTGTGCTAATCATGGTGAGTGAGGTAGTGTATTAATCATGGTAAGTGAGGTAGTGTATTAATTATGTGTGAGATATTGTGCTAATCATGGTGAGTGAGGTAGTGTACTAAATATGTGTGAGATATTGTGCTAATCATGGTGAGTGAGGTAGTGTACTAATTATGTGTGAGATATTGTGCTAATCATGGTGAGTGAGGTAGTGTATTAATCATGGTGAGTGAGGTAGTGTACTAATTATGTGTGAGATATTGTGCTAATCATGGTGAGTGAGGTAGTGTATTAATCATGTGTGAGATATTGTGCTAATCATGGTGAGTGAGGTAGTGTATTAATCATGGTGAGTGAGGTAGTGTACTAATTATGTGTGAGATATTGTGCTAATCATGGTGAGTGAGGTAGTGTATTAATCATGGTGAGTGAGGTAGTGTACTAATTATGTGTGAGATATTGTGCTAATCATGGTGAGTGAGGTAGTGTATTAATCATGGTGAGTGAGGTAGTGTATTAATCATGATGTGGAAGATAGTGTTATAATCATGGTGTATCAAGAAAATGGAAGATGTTTGACTGTGTGATGATATATAATAATCTTTGTGTGAAACTGTGATGTACCATAATAATTATGGAAATGCTGGATGTGAGACTGTTTAATAAAGTGTAACAGTCATGTGAAACTGTAATAAATTTTTCCAAGTAACCTCCTTTAAAACTCTCTCTCTTTATGCCAACATAGACCAGGTGCTCTAACAACCAACTGTACAACACCACTTGTAGGAGAGAGAGAAGGGGCTCCATAATAGCTGTTCACTTAAATAAATGGAAAAATGGCAGTTTTAATCACCTGATCATATTGACTTTGCTGAAATAATCCTGCTTTATGGACTCAAGATGTTTCTGATATGAAATTTGTGTTTAGTTATAAACCAGCCTATACATATAATACTGTAGACTTTTGATATTACGTAAATAAGATAGGTCAAAATGACATGAATTCTTGAGACATCAATCAGAATTACTTTCAAGTATAGGTGTTCAGTTGTTTGAGTGCAGCCTTCAATATTTACCTGCTGTATAGTTGTAACATTTAATTGATGCCTGAAACAGTCTATTTGTTTGACGACCCGTGATGATGTAATCATTCGACACTGATGTTGTAATCTTTTTCCACAGATATTACAAGCCATGGGGAAGTCCTACCACCCCGGCTGTTTCAGATGCTGTGTGTGCAATGACTGCTTGGATGGAGTACCCTTCACCATCGACGTAGACAACAAGATCTACTGCATCGCAGACTATCACAGGTACTGTGGTTTCATCAATATTCGTTGAATACCAATTTTCGTAGATTTCGTTGTTAAGTTTATCCATCAAAATAAATGTTCATTGAAGTGCAATTTCTACTAACAGTTTGTATTGATAGTGTCATTGGCCACGAATTTACGTATCCTTGAAACTGTGATTTTCACTTTAACCACGAAAATTGATACCCTTGAATATTAATGAAACCACAGTAAACAACTCCACTGTCTGCATTGTGGACCCCTAACCAGGGGTGGGTGGGGGTTGGAAATGGAGAGAAAATCACTTCTATGAGCTTCCTTGTTTCTAGAAATCAGCACCCCCATACAGTGTAGTAATCTTCATTAATGTCTGAACATGCAAGCATGTACTACCTCAAAATGTTAAGTCCTGTAATAAATCAATAAGACATCATTGATCATAGAAACATGTAAATTATTGGCATTAACTGTCATCTGTTCACAACTGTTAGGATTCAATGCAAAGATTAAAAAGAAATATAACACCATTCCCTCAATCAATGCAGTAATGGGGATGTAAATTGGGATAGTTTTCTACAAGGACTGGTTTGTGTATTGAACATTTATAGTGTTTAACTGGAAGTAAATAGATAGCTTCAAATAATCATCGTCATAAATTGTGCCTTGAAATCTCTTTAGTGCATTAAGTATGTAGAATTAGACAATGCTGTGACAGGTATGAATGTTTGACGAGGTATGAAATGCTAAAAGTAAACTGAATTGACAGATGTTCAAGGAAAGGTCACCAATTATGAAGTATAACATGCATATTTATGCATATGCTTATTACAGCTCGTTAGTTAATGATGTATGATAGGGCTCGGGCCCGGAGATCTACAGTAGTGACAAGATGCGAAGCTTGACAACAAATCTTGATTAATTCCATAAAATACAAAATTAGCTAGAATCTTGACATTTACAGAGTTTTGAAGTGTATATAAATAAATGCTGATGTCATCAGACAAGCAGCTATTAAGTTGAACATGATACATGTAAACAAAAACAAAAAATTAGAGAGAGATAGGGAGAAAGTTAATGATATGACATGTACCTAGATTTGATGTATTCCTTTATATGTTGGTAATGTTAGGGGTCAGCCAGGTTAATGGGGGGATGAGGATAGTTGACCGAGGGTCTCGGCTCAGTGTCTGCTCACTTAGGAAGTGGTGTTTTCATGTTTCCTGATGTGTAAAGGGTAGACTGTTTATGAATGACAAGAGAGTAGAAAGAGTGAATGACAGTCGCGGCCGGTGATTGAAATAGACGGTGATTGAATTAGACCGAGCTGTGACTCGGAAAGATCGAGTCTCTTACACCTGTCAAAGGTATGAGTGATAAAAACCCGAGCTAGCAGTGTAGAGAGAGAGATTACCTATGAAAGGGGGGCTACAAGGATGGATGAATCAGTGTGCTGTTAGTCATGCACATAAGATGTCATCCCTGATTATATAGATGCATACTACAGTTATACCTTAAAGCTTTGTGATCCCTTGTCTGATAGACAGGTAATTGTTTTAAAAGGTGTGTCAAAAAAATCTTACACACATTATCAATTTAACTGGCAGCATATTTTTGGGGTGAAATAATTTGAGAAATTTCCAGGATGATGGATATTTTGGTAAACCGACAAGTCATGCGGGATCAAAGCTCTGTTATTATAATTAAGAAGTTGACTAGGCTCACATGAACTGACGCCATGGGCCCTCAATTATAATAATTCAGCGAGTTAACACGAGGGGCCTTATAATGATCGCAGAAAGAATGCTGAGAAGTGAAGGGGCTGGAATTTGCTGTATCAGCCCAGCTCTTGAAGTGGTCCCTTACAACTTGGCGACAAAATTTAGGAGACTTGTCTGGGCTGGGGTGATTTTCCTCATTAGCTCAGTATTTTAATTTGCTTATTTAAAAGCTGGTTCTTTAATTATGACATTTTGTAATTCATATTCAGCTGATAAGATCTTATTTCCCCCCTTAAGAAATGAAATTTAAGTGGGCCTGTATACACCAAGATTGCATACAGAAATGTAGAATATGATCAAACATGCATGTTCAATCATTGAAAGGGGAGGAATGTGGTTGAACGGAATCTCCATACCCAGCCCCTGATCAGAGATGTGTTGTAATGATTTTTGTGGTCTGATCTGACCTGTGAAAGGTGTGCATCAAATGAAAGCATTGACCTCTGGGTCACTTTTGTCATGCTAAGCGTGGAAATTGTTATGTTTTTCAGTGTGTAATAAGATCGTAGAGGTCTGACACAATAGTTCCAAATATGAGTGCTCCAGTGGATACAAAGAAACATGGGCTATTAAATTTTCGTCACTGCTAGATTACCCAACATTAAGTGTTGTTTTTTATGTCCTAAGAACTCATGTCAAGCATTTGATACTACATTAGTCATATATTTATAAAAGAGTTTTTAAGTTTAAATGCCTTTAATACATCAATTAAATATTTATTGGTTATAAATCTAGATTTTTAAGATTTTTGAAAAATTGATTTTCATTTACCTATACATGAGTCAGATTTATTTACCGGTACTTAAAAAAAAATGGTCAAAATAATTTATAAAAAGGTTGTTGGTGGGAAAAGGGCAAGGAAATCTGAAAAATTGTTTTGTTTTTTAGTAAACAGGAAACACTGTCTTCATAAACACCAGGAGTTTTAGAATTTGGGTGATGAAGACCAGATTTCACTGTGTCTTATATTTCCTGTTTGGGGTTAGAATGGCATTCTGAGAACTTAGCAAGACAGGAAAAGTCATGTGGCATGGTGTTTTTATGAGGGTAATATTGAGTTTTGTTGTAACACATGCCTTCAATTGATAGTGTGATTATTTATTTTCAGAGTGTATGCGCCCAAGTGTGCAGCATGTGGCCAGGCTATAACCCCAGTAGAGGTGAGTTTTTGGAATCCAGACTTTGGATCCTTATAGTTTATTGTAGATCATTATGTTCCTTTGAAGAAAAAAAGTTGTCATGATGTCTACTGGTAGAGTATTTCAACATAGCCATCATACACTTATAAGTCAGAAACAATATTTATATTGAGTAGTCACATGCAGCAAAGAAACGTGTGCAGTCCCATTAATGGTGTCTGGTGGTGACCAGTGTGTGTGATGTCTGTGATTCACTCAAATGCTGATTGTTGCACACTGGCTGACTGCACCATCCCAAGCAGTGATCAGTCTCTAGAGGCACCATTGACCTGGGTCCTCATCTCAAGAGACATTCTACTGCACTTTACAGAGGAATGCCGTGATTTCCTGCCTCCCTGTCTCTACTTTTCATTCACTGAATTCAAATGGGGGGGGGGGGTCCAGGCAATACACAAACCAGGATACGGTGTAGAAAGCGCGGGAGGAATGCCAGCCTATAGTACTGTCAAGTCCCATGTTGAGGGGTGCATGGAGGGGGGTGTGGTTACACAAACCAAGATGCACAAGAAAGAATGTCAGAGTGTCAGGTCCCACAGCACTGTAGACTGTGGAGGAGGGGGGGGGGGCTTTTATTTAGGTGGCTACCTGTAGACACTTCATACATGTACAGCTGTAGCTGCAATACACATCAAAGACATTGTTGTCATTGTTTGTGATCGATTGGCAGATCAACAGAAACCTAACCACTGGAACTAAAACAAGCTGCTCTAGATTTTATGACTGCTTGTTGTTCAGTATAACCCTAGGATATATAAAACCATCACAGATTAAGAAATACATGTACTCCACATTCTGTACAGTATTTGACAGAGAATTTTAATAAGCATGTGGTACGTGAAGTATATTTGATTCTCTTTGAATTTGATAAAGTGTATGATATCTTTATTTGAAAAAAAAAAAAAAACCACAACAACTTTCAGCACTTGATCCAAATCTTTTAACAGGGTTTACACAACATAGCTCAGGGAAACTGAGGGGCATATCTTTAAAGAGGCTGAATTTATTATGTGTTGATTTATTTGTTTGATTGATAGAGAACTGACATTTGATTTTGATTGACAGGGTACAGAGGAGACAGTGAGGGTCGTGTCCATGGACAAAGACTTCCATGTGGATTGTTACCATTGCGAGGTAAACAAGCTTGACAGAGTTATCTCCCTCATTCAAAGTTGTATTATTTAAAGTCCAAATGTTCGTTGTCATCAAAAGCCCATAGATTATTATTATCCAGGCTTTGATTCTTCGCTTTGAGTATGCAATACAGATATTGAAGTTGGTGCATGATATTATTATTTTTGATGCGTGTAGCAAATTGGTTGCCATGGTGAAATTCTTTAAATTTTAGCCCTCAAAGACTTAGAGAACCGACAGGAGTAAGCAATTTCATTTTATAGCTTTCAGTGATTGTTTATGATTTCTTTTTGCATCATCATATTCTGTTTTTTTTTCTTTGTGTGGTTTTATTTGGTTTGTTGTACATTAATTTAAAAATCTTTCACTTTATTTTTGACTGTTTTCTGAATTGTTTGCATTTCAATTGCTGTTGTGCAATGTAACATCAACAAACCCTTGTAAAAAACAAATTCTGCTCTAAAAATCAAGAATTTTTTTTTTACAACAAAAGAATAACTTTTAGTTGTGTTTTTATATGGATAAATGAAACAAATTTTTAATGTATTTCAAAGAAATCTTAATTGGTGCCGACTCTGTAATATAGAATTGTGATGATGCATGACTGGTAGATATAAACAGTCACAGAGCTGCATGGGCAGTAACTCTGCTTGTCCAGTCCAATCTCTGCTTGACTCTAGAACTGAGTGACTTAACGAGTGCTGGAAAAGTGTAGGGAGTGTGTCATATTGAAAGACTAACTCGCATCAAATGGTCAAAACATTCCTCAGATTTTTTATTTCAGTCTCACACTTGTCATGATTAGCTTTTGATTAATTTTTTAATTTTTGAGCAGACCTTTTTTTTATTATTAGTTTTTTATTTTTATTTTTTTTTTAATAAAGAAGTGGATCAACACCTGCTAGTGGTTTTTAATTTTTTTTTAACATTGTGAAAAGTAACAAAAGAATTAAAAAAAATTGCAATAACATTTAACAGACAAATTAACAATAATAGAGAAAAAGTCCTCCCAAGCAATTTCTGGCTTTTGATAGTGTACTGCACTTTTGGAATGACAAATGGAATTAGGCTAAAACAGCATGAATGTAGAATGGTCAAATTCTCAAATTGGATTGAATTTTGTCTCTTTGTGAGTTTGATTCAAAATTTAAATTCACTATTTTTTCTTCTATTTTTGTATTCTTGCAAAAATCAGGATATGTTTGCCAACTGTTAACATTATTTAAAGAAACGTGTTGCGTTTGGTGACAGTACCCTGCACTGTGCGCTTAGATCAATTGTTATACCAGATTAGTGAATTCTTTGCACACTTTAGAGTAGCGAGAAGTGAGACGCTGGAGTTTTCTAAAATATTCTGTTTCTGTTGACAGGACTGTGGAGTTCAGCTGACGGATGAAGCCGACAAACGCTGCTATCCACTGGACAATCACCTGTTCTGCCACGGATGTCACATCCAGCGACTGCAGACACAATTCCCAGACGAACATTTTTTCTATGATCCCGTGACCAAAAATATACAGAACACAGTCACCAAGGATGGAAAGCAGCGAAACAGCATTGCCATCACCCCAGCTTCTCTGGAATCCTACCCCCAGAACCTTCCCGCGTCCCTCTCCCACCCCCAAACCATGTCTAAATCGGACTCTCCTTCTTCCTCTGTCCCAGCCTCCCCGGCCATAATGAATGGGGGGAGCTACAACTACTCGGGTCGGTATGATGGATACCGCCCCCAGCCCGGCCCCCAAGTCCCTAGCTTAAAGCCCGGGGCCACGCGGTACCAGGTAACTGATCTGTAGCCGCCCAGGGAGAACGTTGCCCTAATGTACCTACTGGATAACATTCTGAAAAATTATCGAAAGATTTGAATCACTTTGGCAAGCCAAGTGGGTACAAGACATTTGCTGTTTTGTGATTTGTTACGGTTTACACGATACATTTTGTCTCACTGCTCACTAGCAGTCAAGTTTACAATTCATTATTAGTGCTTTGCTGCTAAAACTATTTTTTGTCTCATTCTTTTGATATAAAAAGGAAACATTCCAAAGAGAGATATTTGCTTACAGGTTTTTTTTGTGCATTTATTTTTCTTCTTCGAAATCTTGTAACCATTAGACATTGAGAGTTTAGGAATCGTTTTAATATGTTTCAGTTTGCTTTATGACTTATCTGTAGTATTTTGTTGGGTAAAATATTGTGTAACATTTTTTTTTTAAATGTAGATGAAATCAATGAATTAGAAATCCCTATTTTTTAATGAAATATTATGTAACTGGTGGTAAATAAAAGGGAGACTATTGCAGTTTGTTGCAGCCTCACTTTGCAATGTTTACAATGGGTACTCAATGACAGTGAAAGCAATTGTTGACTACATGTGTTCAGTATTGCAATAGTTTAGAAGTAGGCAAATTGTATCTCTTCCAGATTGTGTGGAGTGTTCCAGGGTACCTGATTTTCATCTTTTATTCCCTTCACCCCATTTTTTCTCACAAGTTTGACGCCATTTTCTTTTTTTAACTCGAGCTAGTCAGTCTCCGTATCCATGACCCTATAACATCACTAATGTATTCATGTCCGACATTGTTCATCATCTCATTCAAGTCAGTGTATAAACCTTATCAAGTTCTAATCCTTCTTTTATTGTCAAGACTTATGTCCAGTATATGTTGTTCAAGGTGCAAGAAAACAATACCTTATTTTTGTATAAGACAGCTGTTAGATGATTTATTTTCTGTCTCAGTACTGATGGATACTGATAAATGTTCATGAAGGAGCAACCATTTCTTGCT
Organism: Magallana ariakensis; assembly: GCA_020458035.1. Lineage (NCBI taxonomy): Eukaryota > Metazoa > Mollusca > Bivalvia > Ostreida > Ostreidae > Magallana > Magallana ariakensis. The sequence goes on along the minus strand of CM035814.1, from coordinate 62,078,502 downwards.
TCACTTAAAATTTACTTATTTTTCTCTAACTTAGAACAGACTGCTTCCATTTCTTTTGGCTCTGTATGCCTTCCCTGCTTCAGCATTCAGCAATGACCTGTGTTGGGTGGGGAAGGTAATTTCATCCCTCCATTTAAAGCTTGCCCTATAAAAGTGTGTACTTGGCTGTATATTTATTTGTATTTTGGACTGTTCAGTGTAGATATTAGTTGTTTATTTATATTTTCACATACTTTGTGGGTTGTTTATGTATATTTATTTTAATTTTCTTTGCATCAGATCCTTTGACAAGAATTCCCGCTTCCACGCCTCAGTACTTTACATTGGGTAGAACTATATGTCCTGCCTAAATCTAGGGCCTTTGTTTTTTGTTGTTTTTTATAGAGATAAGAATTTATTTTTCAATGCTTTATTTTACATATATGTAAAAGGAACTTTTAAAAGTGATAAGGGATAGGTTTTGTGTCAATTTTTTTTTTGAACTTTGAAATAAATGTCTTCCTTTTAATAATTTGATTTAGGGAACATTTTATCCTGTTTGTAAATCAAGAATTATGAGAGTGTCTTAGATTTAAAGGGAGAAAATGGAATAAATCTATAGTGCAAAAAAAAAAAGAAAAAGAGAACAAATCTTTAAAGCCCCTGACTGGTTTTATTGCTGAAGAGTGGTCTATGGAAATTTGTTTTGGGTTACTAGTTAAACAAACTGAAGTCTGATTTTGATTGCATATCCACTGGGTGTTGAATTCACAAAAATATGACCATTTTTGATAAAAGAAAAAAAAATTAAGTTTTTAGGTGCGAGAACTGAATGAGATGAGATATGTGTGGAGACCCATTATTTGTTGATGGCTCTGTTTCTATGTCCTGGGTCATCCACACACTGAATTATATTTTCTTAGATCTGAATGACAGGCTGTGTAAACCCCCCTCTGTCCCCTCACCCGGGGGGAGGGGGGTGTCTGACCGCTAGAACGCCTCTAGAGCATAAAAAAGGCTACTTGTGATAAGAGTAGTTGATATTTTGAATAAAAAATCAAAAGAAAAGTCGTCTGTTTGTTTTCATTTAATTTTACATAATCCACATGCAGCATCCCATTAGAGGTACTTGTCTATGTAAAGAAAAATTACAATAAGTTAACCCCAGTTCACGTTTGTGGAATTTGGACTGTAAATTGTGTTGTCAACGATGAATGAAAAATCAATCGCGAAGGTGGTCCCGTGAAGCGGCTGGAACATAAACTCCCGAGATTGGTTCACAATATATTATTAATAAAGGAATGATACACTCCGGTATTATACCTTTGTGTGTGTTTTCACAAATAATCAATTTTTCTGTCATAATTCTTGGCGGAGACCAAGGAATCGGTGCTCTTCGTGAATGCTGGGACATTTAAACATTATTTAGCCGTGTTGACGGTATCGACGCTTCGCTCCCGCCACTAGATGGCGGAGTTTCCACCGGCCCCCTGATATTATCTGTGAGGTGTCTATCTGTTCAGGTGAGACACAAGATCTTGTTTTCTGGGATACAGTTGTTGACCCGTGTCCCCCAAAACGAAACTTCAGCAGGTAAAAACAGTGGGACAGAAATCGGATATTCCCTTCTCCTGCGTGAGTAGCAAACAATACCAAGGTGTAATACCTTTTTATTTTTTTTACTCAAATAAATCTCGGTAAACAGTACTTGTTTATTAAGTGCCAATCTGTGATTTAAAATATACTGAGCCTTAGCAACAAAACATTTAAAATTCGATACAGAAATTGATAAGCCGGTTTGGGTATCATGACCAATGTTTTTCCAAGCGATTACCATTACTTAATACAATTAGAGATGAATATGAATGAGCGTTTGTTTTCATTCGAGTAAATATTCGTGTTCAAACACGAACAATGGCCATTTAATATTAGTTTATGGAATTGAAAACAAGAGGGAAATAATTGACATGAAAAACAGGCTGTGAAATGTGAACTAGGTGTAATCGCTAGCTGTGACATTTTGTGAGCGGGTCTAGTGTAAGAAAGGTTCTATTGACCGAAGGACAGCATAGAAGGATAGGTGGAATCTTTGCTTTTCATTTGATATTCAGATTGTGTAAAAAGGTAATATTTGCTCATCTATACACATCTAGCTTGTCTATTATAGCAGAACGGATTCCGTTTGATACGGGAATTAAATGGATTTATAGTGGTTATATTTTTTCTTTTGCCAAAATGAGACGGCCAACTATTCACCTGTTCCTCTCTTGAATGAAAGGCAAAAGTTTATTATGCTCAAATATTAGGTTTATTTACTCAGATTGTAAAAAGATTTGTTTCCAACCAAACATATCCTTCAGAGCGAAGGGTGAAGAGTTTGATTTTACGTTTCCTGTATGCTTATATGCATGTTATTCAAAGGTTATCGGTTTCCATTAAAGCACAACGTAGATGTAGAAAGTAGAGGAAAAATAAACCCCCGAACGATTAGAATATCACTCCTGATTGAGCAGCCTACAAGCGACAATTAAGGCGTCGAATTTGTTCCACCCATCTCAGAAAACTAATCGACTTTTTATGGATGAATTTCCCCAACGCATCATCACTATGGAAACACCCCAAAGATGGCGGCATTGTTGCTTTCTCTGACTCCTTAGTCCACAAAAAACCACTATAAAAGGGATCTGTATAAATTTATATAACGTACGTTTTAAAAGTCAGAGCGTGCGCGGATTTGGAAGGATAAGAGGAGCAGATTATTGACCGAGGCTCACACTGAACGTGCCGCATTGATCCGATTTATTTTCTTTTCCAGAATTGCATTTAGTGACGATACAATATGGACAAGAAGAAGGACCCACAGGATTTCAAGGTAATTCATTGTACCGTCGGACCAGGATGCTGCTGTTGAGAGCTTTATATAAAATGTATTGCTGTCCCAGCAGCAGGTCTGAAATATTGACGTGTAATAGAAGGCATGTCTGCTCTCACTGCAGCAAAGCCGTTTTAAAATTACCACGAGGCCCAAGGTCGTTTTAGTCGTGTACCAATGTGTTACTTATTTGTACGGAGGAAGCTAGCTTGTTTGTCTGTCTGTTTCTACACTAAATCCTTCCTTAGATTCGAGAGACCACATTTGAGTGAATGGAAAACAACTGTTTAATAAGATATTAAATAGAAATTAAATTCTAAACCTCGAGACTCGTGCTTGTTATATTTATTCTAAACGAACGAAGCTGTCTCAGTAGTTGTTGTGTACATGTAATATATATAGTATCATTCAATTACGATTACTTGCGTGATAAAGCGGTGCTTATAACAATTTTATACATATTGGGTGCGTTCATAGTTCTGCCGTTGGTAGACAAAAGTTGCTGTTGGTAAAATTAACTACCATTGGCATACCATTGGTACCAATGTTTTTTGCCAATGGCATATTTTTCTGCAGACGATCTAGAGTGTGGGAAGTATTGGTAAATGACGTCACCACTGATTACAAACATGGCGGCGAAAATCAAGACATTAGTTCCCGGTTTTGGGAAAGCGATTTTCTCTCTAACTATGATAATTGGGGTGCAATATATGATAAAAATGTTGATGTTGTATAATTTGGGCTGAAAAAAAGATGTTTGTTCTTTGACATGTTTACAAAACTGTAATCAATTTTACCAATGTCTCCATTGGACCCCCATTGGTAACATTGGTAAAATCAGTGACATTTGTATGCCATCAATAACAAAACTGTTCAGGGTTTATTGGTACAATTGGTACCATTGTCATCCAACTGCAACATTGGTTATTTGAAAGTTGGTACCACTGGTAGAACTATGAACGCACCCATTGAAATTTTGACAGAGATATTTATAACAGAGGTTTTCTTGTCTGAAATGTTATTGCTTCCAATTTCATTTTTTCCCTTCTGATTAAATCAATGTACACTCCCTGTAGTATATTGACAATAATATAAATAGCACAAACAAGCAGCGTCATTGCACTAACGTAACGCCTTTTAAACGTCTCTGTTGTCAGACTGATATACAAGGAGTATTAACCTTACAGTTATTTGTTCATACAAATGTGAATTTTTCTTCTTCAAGGGCCCACGGATTTTATAGGTCGGATCAATGTTTTCTATCGTTATTATCGATTGATTTACACCGATATGTTATTTATTCGAAGAAAATAAAATAAAGTTTGAAAACAATGGCGTCAGAAACACAAAATGTATATATTTCAAATCATCGGTTCCTTTATTGATTTTTTGTGTTTAAAATCAATCTGCTATTGCTATTAATTCAATACATGTATATAAGATTTTGCACGGAATATGGAGATATACATGTAGTACTAAAAGAAGAGGAAGAAAAAGAAAACCAAATTTACGGTAACAAAGCAGAAAAACAAGCAAAAAATTTTGCCAGAACGAAAAGCGTACATGTAAGGAACGAGACAGTTTCCGTGACTAAAAGATGTGAAGATAATCTTAATTGAGATCCTTATTTAGATACATTTTAAAAAAAATCAAGGATCGATTTTTGTATGAAACACTATATACATGTAAATTCAATAAATATTTATAAGATGATTATATATTTTTTTTGCAAATATTCAATTCTAGAAGATATAAGTTTCATAATTTAATTGTTTGCTTCTTTATTTTTTTTCTCACTACTTAGTGAAATTAATCCAAAAGTATGTGTTGAACAATTTCGTACACATAGTTGCCAATATGCTCTTTCTTGCCCCGCCGTCACCAAAATTTCAAATCTTAGTTCTCAACTCAAATCCTTTGAAGAAAAGTGCATAAAGCGGTCGATACTCAGACTTGAGGCTGAGTATTGACTTAGGAAAGTTTGCGACGGCAGGACCAGCTCTTATAAAATCTTTCAACTTTATTGCTTATACATTTATGTTGAAAAGATAGGGATAAGCCTTCTTCTTGTATATGATTAACTTTGTTACGGAAACAATTACATATCCCTCAAATCTATTGACGACAATCAGAAATGTGCAGGTTGGTTTTATATTTTAGACTTGAATTGTAACCGATCTTAACTTTTAAATTTATTCCCAACACTTAGATCATTCCCAGCAGTGAGGCTGTGTACATGATAATCAGGTTCCGGGATGAAATGGAAACAAGAATCAGGAACGCCCTGGCTATTTCCAAACGAGCCGTGGAGAACTATCACGGCAAAATCATCGGAATATCTGGAGAAGTAAGTCAGATAAAGCACCACCTCGGGAACAGTAGTAGTTAGTGTCTCAATTATCTGAGAAATCAATAGAAAATGTTTATGTGGATTACAAAATTTGTGTAATAATAGAAGAGTAAAATTGCAGAATCAGAATGAGGTATTAACAATTTGCTTTTCACTTAAAACATAATTTGAACAAGTTAAAAATTTATCACCGGTCATAAATTCACGAAACCGTCAACTGAAAACAATTGTTATATTTCGGTATTGGGCAAAAGTGTGAACACGTGGTAGTGATATTGAACGCATTACTTGTACCATCTGTTACCATTTGTCCCCACACTTTTCTAGAAATATACAATACCTTGACCTACTTACAGGTGAACGTGTACGAGGAGGACCTGAGTAAGTGGCCGGCTGACCGCCGCATCCTCATCATCTACTTCTCGGACCAGGCTAATGCTGTCAGGTGGCTCAACAGTGACAAGTACTTCAAGAACGACGACTTCCCCCAGCCCAGCGACACCTTGCAGATCTTCCTGATCCCCGTCCACTACACGGCGGATAAAGGTACTGTTCACTGACGTATCTCATAACTATATACCTTATATCTAGCAGCAACCCACAGTTACTTCTTAAAAACCCTTGGATTTAACTTAACTCTGTCCCAAGTTTCTGCTTACATCACTTTTTCCTTAAAATTTCGACAATCATAAAGTTATTTGCCCAAACTACAGTCATCCACTAGAATGAAAAAAGTCAAGATTTTCTGTTCTGAAACGCCCCCTCTACTGTCAGTTAATACACAACCAAAAATAGAAAGCTTACGGGGATTTTGCATTGCAAACGACATGAAAAGTACCCGGATGATAACGGTGTCCCGATTATATCCGAATGGAGAAAAGATGTACACATTTCCCATTATAAATCTGATTTCGATCTTGTTAATTTCTCCGGGTAAAAATAGATGAAGTGCCAATCAAAAAATCTTGAGTTTTCCACCTTGCATCGATATATTATTAGAACCGATTTGGTATGAATTTTCGGATCGCGTCGCGTTCAATACTATCAGCTACGTCATGCATAAACAATACCCGTACCTTAACCACAAACTTTTTTATTGGTGGATTCAGCTTAACGCTGATTGGCTGCTGGTTCAGACTAAATTATGCACGGACAGAACAAAAACTTTTCGGAGAATGAAAATTCACCGGGATACTCGTGATTGACGAAATTGGGGTATTTTTCGAAAGTGTACACTTGCAATAAAACATACATACGGTACATATAGCTGTAGCTCTTCGAGGAAAATTTGAGTTAGTAAATATAAAGCTACAGTGCATACGATACTTACGAAAATCTTGCAATTTACGGCGCACGAAAATGACGCTAGTTTTGAAAAGATTAACATCATATCATACCACATTTTGTGCAAATAATCAATTTAAATAATTCTTCATTTAGTTTACTACAGTAACTGTTAATAATTGTCGCTTTACTTGCCCCAAACTTTCTCCTACTAAACAACCTTTTAGGCTTACTCGGAAAGCGGATCAAGAGCTGTCATTTTTATATGTAAACAAACCAGTGAAACCACGCCACTGTACAGAGCTTGTGATCGGTGGTTCAGAGACAAGTAAAATAATGAAATCTGCGGTAAATTGTTTGGGGATATTTTTATAAAGTATATGTATTTACACCGAATGTGGTAGGGTAACAGAAGAAGAATTGAAACGAATCGGACACTTGCCTAGTGAAGACGCACATATACATGTATATACCCCGTTGCACTTTCCATTTCCGTCTCGTTCTTTCATATCATCGTTCAATTCGTTTATTGCCGATCGAAAGGTGTAATCGAGGAATTCATTTCTATCACTTCGTCTGGTGAGTTAGTAGGTAATACATGTACATTATACATTTACGGTATATACTAGTACATGAAATGAACGCGGAGCACATGCACTTTTAAGTATTATATTTTGTTTAACGCCGTACTGTAGACCGTAGCTTGAGACTATGGTTTAACGCCCGTTTACACACACAGAGAGAGAGAGAGAGAGAGAGAGAGAGAGAGAGATTTGCATGAATTTATTATAAACATACATTGTAGAGGATTGTCGATAATAACTCCATATTGGGGAAAAATGAACTGTTCTGAAAAAAATCCTTCAGCTCTGGCATTGCATAAGCGTGCACTGATAACTCCGCCTAGGAAAAGGAGTTGACCAATCATAAAGGTTTTACACCGGCGGCGTGTATTGTTTATGGTTGACGCAGCTGACAGAATTGATCGTGACGCTATCGGAAAATTCAAACCAAAGCGGTTTTGATAATAAATTGTACTTCTTTGAAAGGTACATGTATGTGTATTCTCGTTAAAATTCATCAATAAGTGACGGAAACAGTAACCTGGGACAGACTATAATGATATGCACACCATAAACTCTATAAAAATATACCAGTAGTCAACACTTTTATTTGGTGTTTTACAGCAAATTACACATTTCACCTACAAGAGCTGGGAAATTGCAAGAACTGGGACAAATTGAATGACGGTTACGTGAAGAACGCGGCTAAATGTATGGATGGTTTCAAGGTCCAGCATGGAGCAGCTTACACGACGGACGCCGAGGGACTCCGATGTTCCTTCGTCAGGAAGGGGAACCTCGTGGTTCTACATAGGTTCCAGTCCATAGACCACTTCGAAAGCTTTTATTATTCAAGTGAGTTCTAGTGCGATCTGTTTTTGGTAAATAAAGGGATACCGTTTATTTTTGTGCCATTTTCTGGCAGTTACAGCTATAAATGGCTGACCTTTGTCTTATACTTAATCTTTTTGTTTTGATAGAGGCCTATGATACTTTGAAGCAGTTTAGAAGAAGTCTGTGTGATTGCAATTCTGTCGTTTTCACCATTAACCCAGATCTAAGAAATCCGTGAATCCCGGAAATGCAATGACGTCAAAGCAATACGTGTACCCATCATTCTATTCGCCGCTTTTTCCGTCCCCAATAGAGATAGCAAGGATATTATAAACTGGGTTATGTCCCTTTTGATTCTGCTTATAAATGGCAGCCTGATTGTTTACTCATCATTCTATGTTGACTGTGATAGCATGAACGATTCTGTCCTTAATTCCCGTCCCCGGGTACAGAACTGACTGGGGACAGCGGGTGTCTGATACTGATCGTTGTTATATATTTACTGTGTCATGAACTGTATAAGCTGTAATATTATATATCTGTTCGATTGTTGCTTTATTTCTGTGATAGTCAAAATATCTAATCAAATAAATATAGTAGAAAATACTCTGTTGCATAATAATGTCTTTTGAGTGTTTTATTATTGAATGTTCACCATATGAACACACCTGTATTGCATTTTCCCTCCCCCTTATATATCAGCTCATGTGAACTTTTCTGTTCACCTGGTGTCTAGCTTCATTCGTTTGTAAACTTTCTCAATAATCACTGGAACAATTTCATCCCAACTTTTTTGTATACAACATCTCTGCAAAAGAAACATTAAGTTATTAAGTTCGTTAAAAATGAAAAGTCACACCTCTTGAAAGTGAAAATGGTTAAGTAAAAACTAAGCAAATGAAAATATGATTGGTGTCTTTGAAATCTTCTTAGGTACCACTGGATCAAAAATGCCAATATTTTTCAATCATTTTTTATATGCTCAAATCGTAAACCCCGGACCAATATACACTGAAATAATTTATGAGTAGAAAAGGTTCTTCTCAATAGTTACAATACAGTTTCAACTAGGCAAGCATCTATAACCGAATACAAAGCTTGGTTCAAAATGCGAAGTTATAATTACGCTTACTGGTTGGAGAACACGATATGCGCTTAAGTTTTGAGATCGCTTAATTTTAATGAAATTAATAGTGCCCTATACTCCTGCAACCATTTTATTCCTGTATAACCATACAAATGAATAATTAGAACCATTTTAACAAGAGCTTGGACTTTGGGTAGTTGTGGCAAACAGCAATGTGACGTATGCCTGTCTATTTCATTGCCCGCCACTCAGCCAATGCTCTATGAAATCAACACGATTTGTCTGGCTTTTGAGCTAGGACTACGCAATCTGTGTATATTTCACTTGAAACCAGCGTCATTTAAACTTGTTTTGACGCAAGAAATAGATAGTTACGTCCTATCGAAAGTCCAAGGTCTAGTTAAAATGGTTCTAATCGATCAGTAACTATCTCAAAAATTCCTTGTCAACTATGTTCGATTTTATACATGTCGACATTCAATGAACTATGCTCATGAATTATAAACCAAGGCATTAAATCCTTCATAAAATCCTGCATCTTGTATCAGCATCATGGTACCAATTTGTATGATCTTTAATATAAGATGTTGAAGATGAATGTCACTTTCTTACTGACTGTCCATTATATAAAGAAGAAAGAAATTCATTTTTCCATTATGTCTCAATACTTAATATTTTTTTTATACTTTTAACAAGGAAAGACAAATTTATCTGGTTAATGTCCAAAGAAGACAAAACAATACTTACAAAGTTAAGTGAATTTTTATTAATGCTTCAAAAAAGACAGAATACTTTGAGATCTAAATGAACTAGTGTAATACTTATACAGATCATGATACCATCTTTATATTTGTATTAGCTACCTTTATGACTACATAGATATGTATATTGTTAATATGTTATGACATACTGATGTACATTTGCCCGGTTGTTACATGTTCAAGTATGTGTATGAACTATTTTGTATGTAGAATCATTTCTCTCTAATAACTGTAATCTTGTATGCCCTCTGGGCCCAAAATTGGAAATAAAACTATTATTATTATATTATAAGGCGGGAGGTAACCCGGTTACCTTTAATACTCTCGCATGACGATTTAAAACTTTTAAAAACTCTGATCTGCCATGAATGCTTTTTAAAATTAACAAACTTTTCACATAGCATGTGCAGACTGGTATATCTATCGTTACAAGAGGAGATCAAACGATATTAGATATAAGTTATGTAGAAAAAAATCGACGTTGGCATAGTATTCATTTTACTCCAGAAACATCCCTGAGAAATGTGCAAATACTTCCAATGTTCACACCAGTAGTATGATCCTTTCACATATGAGCAAAAGTGGCTATGAGACCTCAAGTTACATCATAAGAAAGTACACGTGATGCACAGTTACATCATAAGAAAGTACACGTGATGCACAGGTTGTATCTTATAGTTAATCTATTGGGAGGAAATAATTAATTTCTTTATTACACATCTGATCGTTGTGACCCCCTTTTATCGATTTCCTATCTCACTGCTTAAAGTTGATTTATATCAACGATTAATATTCATCTCAACTGTAATTTATACCCATGAAAATTTTGTACAATTACATCCCAAATGCACTTAATTACCTACGGTACCCACAATTAAACGTTATTAAATATACTGCGATCTTTAATCATTTTTTGAAAACGTTTTATCTTTGGTTTAAATAATCTAAGGGAAAATTTACGTCCAGTTCATTTAAATGTTTTTCTTAAATGCCGCGACAGAATATATCCATAAGTGTTATTCTTCAACTTTTCCAAAAAGTATGAAATGTTACTCACAGATACGGTTGAGTCAATTTTATTGTAAGAAAAACATTATCATAAACATGATACCATACGTTAAACAGAAATTATCTAAGTACTAAGAAAATATAAATTTACAGTCTGGTACAATTTCATAAACAGTGTAAAAAAATGGACTCACTTCAAACATAACCATGCTCCTTAGATCATCACACTAACACTGCATGCAGTGAACAGAAAAAACCCTGAAACTAATGATGTTGCCCAGTGGTACATACACAGCACTCGATTCGATTCCCTTGTTCAACAACGCAAGATACACAAAAAGTGTCAAACAGTGCAAATCAAGTTAGTTTTTATAAACTTTTGAAAATACTGTAGATAATAACGTTAAGTCTTCAGTATTGAAAGTGTTTTTACAATGTCCAAATCCTTCATCGACGGTTTCTGAACAAGAGTGAAAAATGCTTAATAAGATACAATAATTAATTAAATAGGCCCTTGTACCATATTCCTATATCTTATTTGGACCCCCCCCCCCCCCGAGCCCCAGTAATGACCCCTGGGCAGATGACGGTTAAAGTACCCACAGACCATTATATTTTGTATACGTCCTCTTGCATATTCAGTAAGGTTTGTTTAGAAAGAAGTAGAAAGCCGAAAACTACTTGCAGTCAATGTCTTTATAAAGTCAATCAATGCACATAGGGGTTTTAAAATCTCAATTGAACTTTGGAGTATAATATGAAGTGAAGGTAAAGCGTGTCTACAATGATTTGTCAGAATCATTTTCTAGGACACTATTCACACGGATCCTCACTTGTAATGTTGTAATCCTTACCAGTGGCAATTGATGAGAGGTGTCATAACCACAATGCATTTGGAGGATCATTAAGTATTGAGAAGTAAATTTAAAAAGTCCTTTCAACTTTTAAAGTTGTATTGAACAATTGAGTAAATAATAAAGAAGTAATCTTATTCAAGTTTTCAAGAAAAACAATTTTATTGACATGTTTGATACATTTGTATTATGTAACCAATTCCAAAATAAAGACGTTTTAATTTTACGTATAAACCCATAAGAAAATTGTTTCCTCGAATTCTATTTCAAAGTTACAATATCTAAAAAGTACTAATAAATTTGAAATTTTGAAAATACACAGAGAATGGTTTGGTCTATACAAGAAATGTTTTATTTTTTTTAATAAACTGTTTTCTATGGAAGGTGACCTTTTTGTACTTAAAGGTAACGTGTTTAATCAATAAAAGTCTGAAACTTATGCATTATTAGATTTCTTACATAACAGGTGTTGAACAGTTAAGCAAAATAACTTCAATTTATCAAGCACATCTTTATAGCCTTATGAACCTTAAATCATTATTGAATTTGAAATATACAATAAAAATGCATGTAACGAAGTATTTTTATTTCTTAAACATGACAATTGTGGCAATATCTTTTTGAAATTTAACATAAATGAACGTTAGAGGTAGGAGGAATTTAATTTAAATAATTTATATTAACAATTTAAAAATGATATCAATCAGCTATTGAACATTAAACGACCTTTAAGTTTAAGGGACGTTCTTTAAGGCTTAACATTTGAGTTCTAAAATACATGTTCGAGTAATAACTGAAGAAAAAAAATAACTCATGTCTCGAAAAACATATTAAAAAAGCACCCAACATCATTCATTGTTCCAAAGTGTTAAAGGTTTTTAGTATCATTGACACTGTTTATAGCCAACATGAAGTTTGTATTATTTTGCCAGACCATTTCAAACAAAGTCAACAAATAACTTTATTTAGGGTCTTAAGCTCAAGACATGACATCCAGTGGCAAAAATAGTAACGACAAAGTGAAGTTGAAATATTAAACCAATTGAATAATGTGTAACAAAAATATAAAATATTTCAAATTCTTGTACATGTATTTTCAAAAATCTCATTTAGTCAGAAATATGTATTTTTTCGTAGTTAGTAGATAACACTATGCGTGATAATTATGCCAGCGCCAAGGTGGCATTATATATAACATTAAGGTTCATAGATACTCTGATAAGAGAGATAACTTCCGTAAAAATGCTTTTGTGGATTTTGTGACACTTTAAGAATTTTTTTTTAGAAAATTCTTTTCAGAAAGTTAAAAGTCCTCTATGGAAAGGTTGGTTTCTAGCATTTTGAGCATCACATGCAATGCACATACAATGCGCGCGGTCTCTTGAGGACTGCAAAATGTTGCAGCCGTTCATAGAAATGCCGATTTGTAAAATACTGATTCATTTTAAAACAAACAATTACTACTGAAAATTCTGTCAGAATTCTTAGTCTTCAGCGTGACAGGGAGTTGAATTTTAATACATTTTGATAACCCTTGTTTCAAACAATGTCATTTCCCCCCCCCCCCCCCCCCCAAAAAAAACAAAAAAAACATGGCAAATAAAATTTTATCATCAGGTATTCCTTTTCATCATTTAGAAATAGCATTCAGAAGACATGACCAAGATAGTTGTATTCATAGTTTATTTATAAGGAAATAAATGATAATGAAATGGAAAATTCATTATATATGCTGTTAATCTTTTTTTTCATGAAAGGTAAATGTTGCAAAATGAACTTAAATTTCTCATGTAGAATTTTTAAGAAATTTATCGTGACAAAAGAAGCATTCTATTCATTGCTTTATATTCTCTTGATACTATATAAATAGTGCCTGTTTTGGAGGGTAACAGTTGAAATTGACACCCCGAGAAAACCATTTTCAACCGACGCGAAGCGGAGGTTGACAATGGCTTTCGAGGGGTGTCAATTTCAACTGTTACCCTCCCAAACAGGCACTATTTATTTTATTATACTGAATGTCTTAATTTAAAGAAAATTTTACTGCTTTTATATAGAAATGACGTGAATTTAACGGCGAACCGTACGCGCATAGTTTACGCGCATGTAACAATTCGTTCTGTCGGCCCGTTGCCAAGCGTGTTGCTAACGCTGAGGTTAAGAGAATGGATTGTCAACTGCGCCTAAACCAATCAGATTTCAGTATTTAACATGAAAGTATAATAACATACTTTGTTGTTCTATATGGTATATATTCTCTGATAAAGACATATAGTATTTTCTATAATGCAGTATTTGATCTTGTCTTCATATCATGATTATGTTCATCATCAATTTTTGAGAATATGAAAACCGCACGAGTCATTCAAATAAATTAATGTAATACCACAGGGTACAGGGCTTTATGAAAATATACACCAGATGATTATGAAAAGTTCTGACGTATTTTGAAGCAGAGGGTTCATAAACCTTGACTACTGAGCACACCAAAGGATGATATCAACTTTTGTGAAATACACGTAGATATAAAAGAACAGGAGTCGTTAAATTCAAGATATGACTTTTTTTCTCTTTGAAAATTGACTTGATATATAGCTCTATTTTCATCTTAAGGGCTGGTTATAAAGACACTAATATTTTACAAGATAAAAAAGCATTGCTTAAGGTTCAAATTGTTTTAATTTTTAATTCATTAAATCCTCAGCCACAAAAATAGTTCGCTAAATCGTTATTGGAGAGTTGTATAATAAAAATATCAGTTAATGTAATCAACATATTACCATACATCCTCAGTAAATGTAATCAACATATTTACATAACGTCCTCAGTTAATGTAATCAACATATTTACATAACGTCTTCAGTAAATATAATCAACACGTTAACATAACGTCCTCAGTAAATGTAATCAACATATTAACATAACGTCCTCAGTTAATGTAATCAACATATTTACATAACGTCTTCAGTAAATATAATCAACATATTAACAGAACGTCCTCAGTAAATGTAATCAACATATTAACATAACGTCCTCAGTAAATGTAATCAAGATATTACCATAACGTCCTGACATCAACTTTTTAATCCCTTTAGGTCAACGGCTACATTTATTACAGATGATTGTTTGTTATCATAAGCTGCTTACTGATAGCTCACTATAGATTTTGTGGATTAGCATTCATATAAATAAGGAACTATTACAACCTACATAAATACCGTGATACTAGTAGCTAGAGTACTCCGAGGGCATGTAAATAAAAAAAATTCTTATGTAATATTTTGTATTCAGAAAGTTAGAATAGATTGGAATGAAGTGAGGGACGACTATACTGTTAGGGTGATACATGTATATCTGAAGTGAAGGTGAAGCAGTTCTACTTCAGTAGAGTAGCCAGGATCTGTCAAATGAAATTCTAAGGCACAATTCACACGATCTTTTCTTGTAATGTTGTAATCCTTACCAGTGGCAATTGACGCTTTGATGAGAGGTGGCATGACCACAATACACTCTGTGGATCTTTAACTACTGAGAAGCGAATGTAAACATTTCCTCCAAGGTCCTTCAAATAATGCATGAAAATAATAAAGATATTATTTTACTCAAATTTACTTCCTTTCTTTAAAACCAGACACAAAAATGTCTTATGCATGAACGTCCATAAAAATATGTTCAATTTTACATGTCTATCATTTATGAGTTTCAGTTTGAAATTTCCTCATATTTTGTTATAGATGTATGTTTTGTCAAACATGTATTATTATTTTTAAAAAACAATATGATACCGCAAATAAAAATCAACATCAACAAAGAGGAAGATTTTTTTATCTGTATAACTTTTGTTTCAATTAATACAATTATAGATGTAATATGCGAATAAAAGTTCAAATATAAATCCACTAACATTGCAGTCTTAACATGTAAATAAAAAAAACCAAAACAAAGCAAAAAAATTCACAAAAATAAACATTACTGACAAATGCATAGATCATAAATTTTATAGACTGTTGTATAGTACCAATGATTCTTCAAATCAAGGTACATGTATATCTGTAGATTTAAAAGGAACTAAGTACTAGTAGGGAAAAAGTCTGAGAACATGTCTTTTTAAAATCTTTTGTATTCATTTGAAACATACAAGTTTTTTTTTATCTCTAAAGAGATAACAAGAAAAATCCTTATTTTTGAATTTGTACTCTTTTAACACTTTTGATATGCTTCCTTCGGGTGCTGTTGCAAAATCTTCAACACGTCATCGGCAATATCTTACACAA
Source organism: Magallana ariakensis (assembly GCA_020458035.1). NCBI lineage: Eukaryota > Metazoa > Mollusca > Bivalvia > Ostreida > Ostreidae > Magallana > Magallana ariakensis. The sequence goes on along the minus strand of CM035814.1, from coordinate 62,062,636 downwards.
AAAACATGCTACTTACTGATTTATGTATCTAATAGACCCTTATTTTTGTTTTCTCGTGAGTTAACAAACCTTGACATTTTCAAAAGTCTCCACACATACCAGTGTATTCACTCAAATATTAAAAACAATATGACTATTCAATGGTAAGTATTGAGACCGTTCATAGACTTCCTTTAATGTTTAAACACATTGTTTTTATTTGAATCAAACATTGTTTAAAAGGTGTCAAATATGACAAAGTGAACATAATCCGGACACATATATATAATAAGTAAAAGTGAACTACAAAGACCATAACAAATGAAACATAACGCTGGACTTTAGCTATTCTTTAGCTGACCACGTATAATTCATCTAAGAAAAGACAACTCTTTCTTCCGTCATAGGACTAAATGGGATACCGACCATGTATATATGAAGAACATATCAACTAAAGGAAAAACCGACAATGTTTAACCAACACAGCAACCAAAGCAAACATTACACCTAGTAAAATACTGGAACTATATGAACAACGCATAAACCCAAGCAAGGGTCATGTACATGTACATGTATGTATTTATGAACAACTTATCCACCTTAACAAAATGCTGAACATAACTAGTGGACATGTGGTTATATACGGCACCTCTTTTATTAAACTTTTCATGAAATAGTGGACAAAATACATGTATATTCAAATGACTTCCTGACATTAGCTTTTAAACACATGAGGTTAACTTCAAAACATATCATCACGTGACAGTGCGGTATCATAAGCTTCTTACTGTTAGTTCACTGGGGATTTGTGGATTAGCATTCAACTATGAATGAAAAACTGCTTAGTCTTATTGATACAAATTTTAAAGTTCCATGTTCAAAAATGTACTGTAAAAAGTTACACTTACATATTTAATTTGAAATCTCTGTTCTTCTTGTTATGAAAATAAAAATCAATATCCTTAATAAACGTATATGATTATTACGTTTGTTGTGGAGAGAGAGAGAGAGAGAGAGAGAGAGAGAGAGAGAGAGAGAGAGTCGTTCTACTCCCACTCATGGTTCTAGATTTTCCCTGTACAGGATGATTACAATGTAAACGCGCTGACAGTTTCAAGTGATAGTTTTTGTAAAGGTTCTGACATCTTAAGCTGTTTGTTTTATCTTTTGTGCACTTACAATGTCACTCTCATAACAACGTCTGATGGTAATGTTTAAAGCGTATCTTAAACTGAAAATCGATTATAAATTATCCTTTTTTTAAAACCGATTATCGATTAAAAGTAACCATGATTTTTTTTTTACCGAATTTTCCAAAGCTTTCTATATTCAGAATCCTTAATAAATGAGTTTGAATCAAACTATTTGATAACTGAATTATTATATTTGTAGGTGTCGATACTATAGTAAAACAGTTATAAGAGCTCATCATTTTGTACATCATGAATGAGTTTGCACTGATTATAATGTATATTCAATAGGTAATCTAATCCTGCAAACAAACGATTACAAACAGAAAACACCTTCCGTTCTATTTTGAATCCTTTTAAAGGCAAAACTGTTATCTGCTTAGAATAAGCACCAGAGATCCATTCGTGGTGTTGACAAACAGGGAATGACGACCTCCCTCGCTGGTAAACGATTACAACCAAATCTCCCGTGTACTGAAGCCCCACACGGGGTGTTTCTGGAATAAAAAGACCCCGGATCTACACCCCGCTTAACCTTACTCTCACTGCAGAGCAATCGACAGCAAATATTGAATGGCTACACAAACTGTTTGATAAACTGACGGCTCCTATACAGTTATTTCAGAGCAAATACAGGCTTTCAAAGAAGCGAATGTTTCCATATTTCCATTAAATGGATAATCAAAATGTTTTGAAAAATGTTATTATACAGATATTGGAACTCATACATTCACAAATGCTAAGAAAAAGGGAGGTCATACCAAGAAGCAAATAAAGACAAACCGAGGCGATTCTTCCAGACATCTTTTACTTTATTCAAGCCGAAGTATAAAACAACATATATAGAATACTCTTCACAAAACGTCCACAATTTCAATCATTAAAAAATCTTACGTTTACAACGAAAATCAACAGCAATCTGAATGTCCATGTCTACGTGCTGATATCCCAGATGTGTTAAGGTTAAAAAAGTTTGTCAAATTTACAGCTACAATCTTTTTAACCATGCGAACTTATCTTAATCCATGGAACCTATCCAATATTTTCTCTCTTTCAAAAACTAGCAATTCCCTTGTAAACACGGGGTGTATTATTGAAAACAATGACAGAGGTGTATCAATACATAATATCGTTTTGACAGAGTTTGCCAAATCTATTGTTATTCATTCAAATACTGCGAGTTGTCTGCCCCTTTAAATAATTTATATTAGCGACGCTAGATTTACTTCTACAGAGAGCATATAAGCCAGTAGGGTAAACATTGTTTTTCAGTCAATAGCAGTTTCTCTCTCATATGTTTTATCAATATCGTTTAGCAAATACGGAGTTCCTATTTTATGCGTTGAATATTTGAACCTTCGGTAAGGCTTGCAACACCCAATATTTAAAAAGTATTTATTGAGTGTTAATTTGCCGTAGCCTTGGTGTTCAATCGGTCGTGACGAATTAGCAGTTAAAGAGATATTACTTTTTGTGTTTTAGTGTGGATCGAATAGATAGCAGTATTCTCTGACACAGGGAAAAGGCGGAGGGTGAAGCTCTAGAGAGTAAGTACTAACTTTAATTTTACAACCCGGAAAGTTTCAGGAATTGTGTATTGGGTTGATTGACAATCGCTGATTTAGACATTGAGACATTGTTTCTAGGGACGGGACAATGGGTAGTCAGTGGTGTAGGTCATTTACTTGACACCCCCAGATCCTATCGCTACCCCACCGGTGTCAGATAGAAACACTCTGATGACATTAAATGGGGATGAAAAATGACTTAATCACAATGAACGCTCAACATGCATAATTTAAACATCTGGAGCCGGGAGAATGTAGACAACTTGGAAACATAATCATTTTGTCGCCGAACTTTATTAAATTTCAATCTTTCCGATCTAGAATATTGATTTAAAAGCGTTGTGTTGTAATGTCGTTTCTAAATAAGGAACACATTGCATGCTTCGCCTAAGGGAGAGAACAATACGGAACAACAAACAGACCTAAGACAATAGACCGCTTCAATGTTAGCTTGCTAATTGAAAGTGAAATAATTGCGCATGCGCGTTGCTAAGAATAACGATGTTAAGCTCCAGTTTTACTGACTAAACTTGCTAAGATATACTAACTTTTATTAAGGCAGGTTCGGAATTTTAATTCGATACAAAAATAGGTCAGCCACGACAGAAATAAAGAATAAAAGTTGAAAATTCGTAGAGTAAATATTTAGGATTGATTAGAAGTCAATCGGAGGAGAATTAAAGTTCTAGGATTGTGGGATTTAAGGTTTTAAAGCTCAGAATAAAGTACATTATAACTGCCTGTCGTGGATACAGTATCAGTTACTTACATAACAATCTTATCAAATAAAAAAAGACAGTTACATATTCGTATATAATACCAAATTGTCATATCAGTATTCTTTTGTGTGTAGAATAATGACGTCTTTCACGGCATTTGCAACAAAAGACATCCACCCGTCAATTTTTGTCTCACATTAGACCCTGTGATCTGTTAAACAAAATCAGGATTTTAAACTTGTTGGACCTCATTATAAGGAACTGTTTGTTAAAAATCTGTAAAATAGATGTTAAAAACAGAATCCATATCCAAAACCCAATGTCATGAAACCTATCCGATCACACACTCTTCTCATTTAAGAAAAGCAATCAAAAACAATTTATCACGTCGCCTTGACAAAATTTAAATTAGGGGTCGTATAGCAGAGATTAAAACCTTGACTGTATGGAGGGCGTATTTACTCTTCCCTCCTAATAATGGAAATCTTCGTGTCAATATTAGTCACTATGTAGTGATAGCCTTAAACACCAGAACACTTCAAAAAGTGTAAAATTTCTACTTGCAATAAATGACCTAATGTCGGACAGGGCTCTGTGATAATCGATCTGAAACCTTTCAAGGTACGTAAAGCCAATAAAGCCTTTAACAAAGTGAAACCCTCGGGATAAATCTCATAAAGTTCAGAACAGTTTACTGCATTTTCAAATGTTTCTTGCAAAAAATGTATCCTAACCGGTTCATTTGTATACTCAGCAAAAGAATATTGATGACAACGTAATCGTAGTTTACGATGAAAACGAATCGATTTTTTGGGGAATTTTATTAAGAGCACTTATAGAGAAAACTCCAGTGTTTACATTAAACCAATGAATCTTGAGGGCGAAATTATTTCAGATCTTGCGTAATAATGGTGACAAGTGGAGTCACGGTTTTCAAAGCAACACACATATAGTTTAATCTTGTACAAAGTAGTTTGCAATGCGAAGTAAATTTAAATATTTGGCGATAAGAGATTCCATATATCCTTGTTTGAGAGTTACTTTATCTATACTTGGTAAACGACCAATACCAGTCTTTGAATTCAGAAATTGTCCTCAGATAGGCAACGGATTTGAAACTGTTCCAAAACAAATAGTTATCTTCATCAACAACTGGGTACCTGTATTATTTCGTACGTTTGACTCTGACCACTGCATTACAGTATTCCAAGTCTCGAGCAAATCTCGATATGTGCGATGGTTTGATAGCATTGTCAGATAGATGATAGATAATTCCAAGGGTAAAGAATCGGTTTGTTTTAGAACTGTTATTCCAGTCAAACCTACATTATCTTTACATCTTTTTTTATTTTACCTATATCTCAACTGCATGGCGAGAGTCAGTCCTCACAAATATACATGTATGCATGTTCTCTTATAAAATTCCCATACCCTAAATATTTGTCAAATAACTTTTTTATGAACCGTGAGGTTAATATTTGCACAACACCCATCATAATTGTAATTTATGATGCTGTCATAAATGTCATGATGATATTTTAATTTATTTTAGGACCCGACGAAGCAATCGAGATGTCATACGTAAGTATTATACTAACATGATTCTTGAACCAATGTTTCATTCTTTGACATAGTTTATCTTGAATAAATTCCAAAATTGTCTTAACCCCCATTTCTTAGTCTTCCCTTTTTGTTAAGAGTTTTGAACTTTGGTATTCGGCCATTCGTTACCACAAAATATATATCTAGTAACCATTGTATAGATTCCTTAGAAACAGTAACTCCCAAACTATGATCTAATTTCAGCCCGTAGCATTATGGCCAATGACTAGGGTAGGGATACATCTTTAGCAACACCCTGTATTACCTAAAGCCAGACCTATGAAATGAACTCACTTTAGTCTTTTTATTTCTTTTTTAGAAGCTAGCCACAGACGTTGTAAATAATGTACATTTCTAGAAGTGTATTGGCGTAGGAATATTTAACTAAAGCTAATTCATGCAGCTCATAGAGTTATATGTATATCTAGAAAGGCATTTAATATAGTCAATATTTTCTTTTCATCAGCCCACTTTAAGTAGACTTTCGCTTGCAGATATTTACCTTGGCCCTAATTTTTTTTCTTATGCGGTGGTGTTCAAGTAGATAACCACGGCAAGAAGTCGACTGACGCCCGAATGACCTCTTGATTTTGACCACTGTTCATGGTAAAACAAAATATTAACAGCACAGAAAAAACCGTCCTTTTAAAAACGCACTTTGACATAGGCATAAAATGAAATAGATTTTAACTGTTTATAATTGCACAGAAAACGATACTTCTAACCAAAATTAGAATACAAAAACATTGTGCTTGTCTTTTCTTGTCTTTTTTGGCTTCAATACGGAGCAGAGACGGCCTTAATTGGCCTCTGTTGATCGACATCACCTCCAATTAACAACCATTATAGAACCACCGAGTCTTGTTTGATCGTTCAAGTGCTGATAATCAGATTTAAATCTCAAATTTTTTCCTTGGCAGTTTCTGAGTCGACTTTCGTTAAGTTTGTAGAAAGGCTTAGAGACGGTGAATTAATGTATCGACTGACTTTTCTGAACCTTTTATGGTCAACAATTTTATAGAAGCCATGTTGACGATTTGGCTTACTAAAATGTATTTTCAACGAAAGACAGACATGTCAAAGGAGATCTAGAACGTCAAGTGATTAATTAACAAAATACATATCGAACTTAAAATAACTATATATTATTGATTGTTTGGGGTGAACATGGAAGTCAAGACTAAAACGGTGGTAGTTAGATGTCAAGTTTGTGATTTCCATGGTAACCATGTATGAATATGATTGACAGGAGCAGAACGCCAAGCCGTGGTCCGGAATGGTCAGTAAAGCCTGCCTCCCCACTGTGTTGTTATCTCCCCTTGTCACAAACTCTTCTGTTCACGCCTCGATCCTTCCTAAATGATATATTTGAAGATTTTTATTATATCTTTTTGAAATTAGAAATATAAAAAATCAAATTATAAAAAATTCAGAATACATTCCCACATATTTTTTTTAATTGAAAATTTAAAAACAACTATTATTTAATTATATATTTTTATACTATTCTGTCATATAATTTACAACATTTGAGATTCTTATTATCAAACTTCTTACAAACTTTAATTATAAAAAAAATAGAAATAGAACAGTTACAAAATTTAACTTATCATCGTATGTGTATATGTAATAATTTGATCCTTGTATTCTACCCTCAGACTTTGATTTTATATCATTCATGTTGCTAATTTATTATTTTGTGCTGAGGCGTCACAAATAGCTTCAGTCACGCAACTTTTTCTTGTGTTCTACATTCATATTTAAGATTGTTCTAATAGATTTAGCTGCTTCTGCCAGATAGTATCAGAAAGAATAGAATTATCTTGTATATATAGTGTGCCGTGCAATAAACGTTTGTGATTTTTATAATCTTTGAAAAATCTACGAATTGTAAATTATTATGAATGTTACTTAATTACATCCATTGATCATGAAAATTTTTCTGTACATATATGTATAATTGGGAAGGTTTTAACAATTTTATTTCTTATTTTTGGTGCATATTTGTCAAATACATATAATTGTTTCTTAAAGATGTTTACTGTATAAGATCATCAAATACATCATTTTTGTAGTTCTTATCAAATTAACAGACAAATTATGACTTATTTTGAAACTAGGCCAAACTACTTTCAACATCATTTAATGTTCTTGACCATTATAAACCAGCAGCTGTTTAACAAGGGGTCTCTTTTGTGTCTTTTTGCAGTACATGCAACAGTCGACGTACAGACACGACTTTGTACCGACGAACGGGGTAAGTGCCGGGACAGCGGGCGTTGACCTTTAACCTTTTGTCTTTCAGTACATGCAACAGACCACTTACAAACATGATTACAACCCAGCAGGAGGGGTAGGTACACTAGGACCTTCATCTCTGATTGATCAATTGAACAGAGCTGTTTATTGAAAAATAAAGCATCAAAATTAAAAATAGAGATCTTTCAAATTCTTAAGAGGAAATGTCATAGCTCTTTTCAGATTGACAATAGATAGGGCACGCTTCTTTTTCTAAGGCTATGTATTCTATCTGTGTGTCACCTTTGTGGAGTATAGTATGTAAGAACTTCAAGATTTGTTGCCTTTTCTCCAGATTTCTGTCATCCTTCACATTTTCGTTACAAATTCCTTTGTATATGACAATTAATTCTCTCTCGTCAGTATAAAACACAAGTATGTATGCCGTTTTGTTCGTATAGTCATTTCGTTTGAAGATGTTATCTGTTTTCGAAATTGCTATTGCAGCTTTTCAAAATTGTGCTTTAGTGTTTTCTTTGTTTGTGTGTTTCTGTGGTCGCATAGTTCTATGATTATATTTGTGTGTTTTAATTATGCCCACAACTTAGAAACGCTATTTAGTCCTGCTACTTAGGAATGCTGTGAAAATATATCGATTTCGATGTCAATTCCAGTTAAAATGCTGGCCCTTCTAGGGTTTTAAGTATCCTATGATAGACATAAAGATGATTTCCCATCGAAGACTAACCTATATAAACAATGCGTTGACTTTACCCTTTTAAGGTTTATTTACAAACAATATCAGAGACAATATCACTGAGGGACAATGTTCTTTCAAAACGGGTAGGATGATATCCTTCAAGTGAAAATCGATTGAAAAAAATCTGATGACCAGCAAATTATCAGAAGATTTTAATAAGCAATCCTAAATTATTAAATGTAGAGACAGGAGATGCAAAAATGCAAAACAGTTCTTTCTTGATACGCGTTACAAAGTAAATTATGGTTTGCATGGCCTGAAACGTAAAAGCGTTAATTGCGAGCAGCTAGAATGTGTTATCATGGTACTGATGTTCCATCAATTGTTGGCAGGGAAATATATATCGGTAATCAGCAAAATTATAAGACTATAGGTAATGGTTAAGGTCGATATATCATTATAGGTAATGGTTAAGGTAGATGTATCAGTTCTGAAAACTGAAGTTTGTCTCAATTCAGTGAACTGAAGGACTTTTTGCACTATTTTTCTCTTGTCAGCTGATATGTTTAATGAAGCCAAAATGTTTTTGCATATTCTTACGCAGTTTTAGAGTATTCGAGTCCGGTAAAGTTCTGCTATCACACGAAGGTCTTACAATGGCATTAAAGAAGATTTTATTGTTTGATTGAGATAGAATTGGTTAATTCTATAACACAATAAAACTAAGCTATGGAATCAGGCAGGTAATTACAGAAAATCTACACACTCGTAAAATCACTGGTCTCGTAATTTACCATATATCGGGTAAGTATTTGGATGACCATGAACCCTCTTTTTCGATTTCATTCAGTTTAATGCACAGTCAAGTGAAATCATGTCCATATAGATGGAAATATTCTCATACAATTAACTATCTAGGATTAAGTTGACATTTCTTATTTTTATGCAATACCTTTCGCAATTATGTTACCTTTAAATCTTTGTGCAAATATTGAACACGACGTTAATGTCAGTAAAGGATACCTGTTAGTTTAACGCAATGAGTTGTGGTTGTATTTGTTGTTCAGTAGATCATGAGAACTCTTTTTCATGCCGGTAGTGAGACTGTTATTCATGACTATATGTCAATGTATGATGGTACTGTCAATAAATAAATAGAAATTATTGTTATGAGTTGTAATCTTAAGTTAAAGTCTGATTGCTGTTTCACAGATCTCACCTAGAAACAGACAGACCAACTACCCGTACGGAGCCGACGCCCCCAAGGCGGACATTCCCGGTCCTTACAACAACTTCCGGCCCAGATATGGCGACCCCCTTCCCCAGCATATCAGAGATGTAAATACAGTATTTATATACTATGTACAATATTGTTTTTAAGTTCACCAGCATATTGATACTAATGCACAGCAGATTTATACCTTTTACAAAAGAAACCTCAAACTATATTGTAAATGCTAAACAGAAGACTCCTTATTATACAATCATCAAAAAACACCCATAATTTTTTAACTGATTAAATATTTAGCAGCTCGGTAATTATGTAAGTATGCTATTGGAGTCCACATATTATGTAATGGCTAAGAATCATAAAATCGCATGCAACATGGTTTAAATTGAAATCAAAACTAGAGTTAGAAATGATTAAGAAAGGTCTGGATTTAACCATAATATTTAGGATTTCTTTTTAATGCATGCTCATGGTCTCTGCAAAAAATAAACTTGTGGTCGAGTCTCTTATTAGACTAGTGTCTAATTAATCAATAAATAATTGAATATCTATTAATCTTGTATGGACAAATAACTTTCTGTAGTTATGATCTCTAATTAATGATGGCACAGGGAAAACTCAAGCTGATTAAATAACAGTCTTACAACGCATACAGTTCAAAAGCAAATCTATGAAACTGATAACAGGGACTACTAACTATAACCAGAAACTACATCACTGGAACCAGCAATGTCCTACTGAAATGTAACATGATATAATAAATAATAAATAAATAATGACAAAATTGATATACATGTACATGTAGTTAATTAATAAAAACAAAATAAAAAAATCCAGAAAATGTAGGGTCCAACATTTTAAAGTAAATAAAGGTTTATTTAGCATTGTTCATATCAGTATAGCGATGTTGACGATAAACAAAAGCACGCTAACAATTCAAGTTCAGTATTATGTGCTCCATGTAAACAAGAAACCCCCAGATTTAATATTGTACTATCGATTTGTGTAGTTGGACGGACAAAGATTTGATGACCAGCCTCTCACCGACAGGGTAAGACTTACGTCAGTACTCAAATTTCATAGTACTTTTACTCGATGAAAGACACATTTCATTTACACCTAAACCTATTTTCTATTCAGCAGAGAATAAAAAGGGGAGAGGAATGGATAGGAGGGGTGAGTACACTTACTATACACAAGACCTGGTGTTGTATAGAAAGAAATGAGCAATAACTCTTGCTTTACACGAGGACGTTTATTTTACAGAGACGTTACGATGAGCCTTTGACGGACCGAGGGGTTGGTATTCTACTTGTACTAATATAGAAAACGTTTGTACCTCGTCTATTTACCTTGGATGTACTAATTGCCCTGTCAGAATTGATCTAAAACGCACGTTATTTCACCCTTAATTGCTGTAGGTTTACAATCCACCAAGAAGGGTAGGTTTTGCTTCACAGTCTTTGTATCTTCTACACGTAGATGTAATCTAAATATAACAGTATTTATTCTGTCTCTACGGGATTGACAGTTTTGGCTCTTATGTAAAAAATCTTTCTTTGCTTTGGAAAAAATCAACTATTTTCAGATTTACTGAAGTCAAATAGTCCTTTGATTTTGTTTGAAAAAAATATTTATCTGGTAACTTTAAAATACGACATAAAAGTTTTTGCATAGTCGAAATCTTCTTTTATTTATTTATCTATCTAGATTATATTGCTAGCTATTCCATATAAAGTAAACATTAGAACAAAATTAGATTTCAAATTGAAAAATAACCTGCTACCTAATTTTTGGCCCCAAAATTCTATAAAATAATAATTTTTTTAGAATAATTATAGTAATGCATTTTCTGACTAAATCGATTAAAAAACAAATTAACTTTGATATAAGGAAACTACACATTTTACTATTAAATATGGCCGTAACTCTTTTTCTTTTTTTAAAAGTATTAACATATTCTTAGGAGCCATATATTTGTTCATGACGTTAAAAGCACCCCGCTGTTCCTTGTCCCTGTGTTAATTAGTTGCAAAGATTCCCCCTAATTGTTTAACCTGACCTGTCCATATGCTAACACATTGCCTTGTTTTCTACAGCAGTATTACGAGAGGGAGAGAGGCCGGGACCTGTCGCCTTACCGGGTAAATATAGACTCTATCCACAGCACGGATACTGGTTCTCTCTTTTATTCTATCCATGAAATTGTCAGGAACCATATCAAGCTCCCTTAAATAAAAATAAAATCGCGTAGTTATTGAGTAGAGTTTTATCGGACAACACATTGCTTTTCAAAGGTAAATTATTAGCTGCAGTTTCCATGATACTCAAAAGCCACATTCATAAAGTTGAAAATGTCATGTTTCAATTTTCAGGGAGATGACAGAATTTATAATGTGTTGGATGATGGTCGAAGAACCTCTTTAGATAGGGTATATATATGTGTCTCTTAACCCCAGTAATAATAGATTGTCGATCCGCTAAACCAAAATATTATGTATCATAGCGATAGCAATCTTAACAATAGTTATATATTTATTTACGTTTCTAACAATAGTTCAAAAACAAATAAAATTGTTTCAATAGGAATTGGTTTTAAACATATATTGCAATCCTTTGCAGCCGATAAATAGGAACAGGGGCAATGAGTTTGAAAGGGTACGTTCTTTAATCTATAATGTCGCTAAAACCTATTAATGGCTGTTAGCTAACCCGACAACGTATAAATTTGTATTTTCCTCTTTCCAGCAAAATTTGAGACTTGGACGCCATACATCCCTAGATAGGGTATGCTGAAATGAAGGCTTAAACCATTCAGTTGCTTATTTGTTTAATGCTTGGCAATTCATAACGAAACTAAAAAAAAGGTCGTTCATATTTTAAGAGAAAATATTAAATCATATGAAATAATTTTGACTGTAAACAATTTGAAAGCACTTTAAATATTTGTGAAAGAAGTGTGACAAATGATTTTAAATTTTCAGTACGATTTAATGGATAAACGAAAAGAAAATCTGAAGCAAGTACGTTGTCCTTTCACAAATTTCAATAGAACTTACTATTCTACAGTTTGAAATTCCTGCACGGGAAAATGCAAGTATAGAGAAAGTTTGTAGAATAAATAAGCTAACTCAAAACTAATGACAACAAATAAAAAAACAAATAGCATGTAGCATGGGAAATGTGATTTGAAAGTAAACTAACCAATTTCTTGTAGCGGTCTGAGAATTGATTGATTTACATCTGCATGCATATTTGGTTTCAGTACATCCAAAACAGGAAGAGGGACCCGTTTGAGGGGCTGGTAGGTTGGGGCTTCCTCGTATAAAACCAGTCATTTATTGTCGATCTTGTCTTGTTCAACAAGTGGCGACATAAATGACTTGTTTTACTCTTGAGTATTACTGCTTTGTTGGCTTCCAACCATTTTTTATCAGTCTTGTTTTTGCCTTTTTCTTTCAGCCATTAACAATATAACCACGTGGTTTGAGTTCTGTAGTTGTGATTACCATGTAATCGTTTTGGCTGTAGCTTTTTAGAGTTGTTTTTCTTTGTGAAGAAAGCCAGTCTTAAAGTAATACAAATTCTTCCTTTCTCTTTTTGCAGTATCAAGATAGAGGGAGAAACGGGTCACCCGAAAGAGTAAGAAACTTTATAATTTTTAGAAAAACAAGCTGTTTTAAAGAAACAATGGATTGCTTTCCTATACTTAACCATCTTTTTTTCTGATAACTAACCAACTGATCTAATAGAGAATACGTATATAACCAATTGTAAGATCGACCACGTCAGGGTAAGCCTCAGATTTTCTCCAGATTCTGGAAGGCAAATATTGCTTTATGAGCAAGTCTTTGATTTGACCCTTCACATTTTAATGATTATGCAACCATGTAAGAAAAAAAAGTGATTCTATTTAGTATATAAATACGAAAACATGAGTATTCGATTGATATGAATACTTGTTATTAAGATGTCCGTTTTTTTGTTACAGTATTACGACCGCGGGAGAGACAATGGTAGGGGCCGGGACTTTGACAGGAGAAGAGACGAGTCCCCAGGCAAGGTAACTGTCCCCCAAAGTTAATGATACTGTACCCCCACCCCGTCAGTGTAAATGATACTGTACCCCCCAGTGTTAATGATACTGTACCCCCACCCCGTCAGTGTTAATGATACTGTACCCCCCAACGTTAATGATACTGTACCCCCACCCCGTCAGTGTTAATGATACTGTACCCCCTGTGTTAATGATACTGTACCCCCACCCCGTCAATGTTAATGATACTGTACCCCCCAGTGTTAATGATACTGTACCCCCTGTGTTAATGATACTGTACCCCCACCCCGTCAATGTTAATGATACTGTACCCCCCAGTGTTTATGATACTGTACCCCCACCCCATCAATGTTAATGATACTGTACTCCCCAGTGTTAATGATACTGTACCCCCACCCCGTCAATGTTAATGATACTGTACCCCCACCCCGTCAATGTTAATGATACTGTACCCCCACCCCGTCAATGTTAATGATACTGTACCCCCCAGTGTTAATGATACTGTACCCCCACCCCGTCAATATTAATGATACTGTACCCCCACCCCGTCAATATTAATGATACTGTACCCCCACCCCATCAATGTTAATGATACTGTACCCCCCTGTGTTAATGATACTGTACCCCCACCCCGTCAATGTTAATGATACTGTACCCCCACCCCGTCAATGTTAATGATACTGTACCCCCACCCCGTCAATGTTAATGATACTGTACCCCCCAGTGTTAATGATACTGTACCCCACCCCGTCAATGTTAATGATACTGTACCCCCCTGTGTTAATCATAAATGATACTGTACCCCCACCCCGTCAATGTTAATGATACTGTACACTCCAGTGTTAATGATACTGTACCCCCCAGTGTTAATGATACTGTACCCCCACCCCATCAATGTTAATGATACTGTACCCCCACCCCGTCAATGTTAATGATACTGTACCCCCACCCCGTCAATGTTAATGATACTGTACCCCCACCCCGTCAATGTTAATGATACTGTACCCCCCAGTGTTAATGATACTGTACCCCCCAGTGTTAATGATACTGTACCCCCTGTGTTAATGATACTGTACCCCCACCCCGTCAATGTTAACGATACTGTACCCCCACCCCGTCAATGTTAATGATACTGTACCCCCACCCCGTCAATGTTAACGATACTGTACCCCCACCCCGTCAATGTTAATGATACTGTACCCCCACCCCATCAATGTTAATGATACTGTACCCCCACCCCGTCAATGTTAATGATACTGTACCCCCACCCCATCAATGTTAATGATACTGTACCCCCACCCCGTCAATGTTAATGATACTGTACCCCCACCCCGTCAATGTTAATGATACTGTACCCCCCTGTGTTAATGATACTGTACCCCCACCCCGTCAATGTTAATGATACTGTACCCCCACCCCATCAATGTTAATGATACTGTACCCCCACCCCGCCAATGTTAATGATACTGTACCCCCACCCCGTCAATGTTAATGATACTGTACCCCCACCCCATCAATGTTAATGATACTGTACCCCCACCCCGTCAATGTTAATGATACTGTACCCCCACCCCGTCAATGTTAATGATACTGTACCCCCACCCCGTCAATGTTAATGATACTGTACCCCCACCCCGTCAATGTTAATGATACTGTACCCCCTGTGTTAACGATACTGTACCCCCTGTACAGGAAATTACAAGAAAAAAATCCAATCAATTTCACCGCAAAAATACCCAAACCTTTGATAATTTTTAGATGACTTCAAAATGACCTTATCTGGCTTTAACAGTGTCTTGTTACTGGTGCAAATTAACCTAACTTTTGCATATACATAGTTTTTAAAATCAAAATATCTAACTATATAGTAAAGCATTAAGCCAAGATGATTTTTTATTGGTAAGAGGTATATGATGGTTAATATATCCACTTTGTTCATACTTCTTGAACAATATAAGATTAACCGCACGATTGCTCTATTAGTTTAGAGAATGGGATCGAGATCGGAATGGTTATAATGGTTATAATGATCGGGTATGTATTGTAGTTCGTGATCATTATCTCACATTATTAGATGCCTATTAAAATTTTAAAATAGAACAATATTAAAAGTAGAAGTAGGATTTCATTATCACACAAATAAAAAATTAAAAAAAAAAATCAGAGAGTAGAATTCTTCATTTAGATTTTTTTGTGTAATGTAAATTAATTAGAAATTCAATGTTACGTATAACATAATTCATAATTATACATGTACCCGTATCTGTAAAAGGTAATTCATAATTATACATGTACCCGTATCTGTAAAACGTAATTCATAATCATACATGTACCCGTATCCGGCATCTTGTGAGGACACTTGACGTTTTGTGTTACAGTACTCTCGCCAATTACGTGACAAGTTCAAATATCTCGACTTGGTATGCACAACTTGCTGTTAGATCATGGCGCAACTTTTAACAATCAAACTGGAAAAAAATGTTTCTAGTCATGTCATAACAATCATGATTTGATTTGAAGCATTATTATCATGATTAACAATTCTTGAATATTCTTCATTTGTTTTTGGGGCTTGGATAAAATCAACGCTGTTTCTAATTGCTATTTTAAAGAATTTCTTGATTTTTTTCACAATATTACGCATGCATTAACTTTAAACCATGTTTAATCATATAAAATATTTCTTTTCGCAAAAAGAAAAAAAGTAATTGAATAAAATATTATGATAGATGAAGACAAAGCGAATAAATACAATTATATTGGTTCGAAAAGAATAAGTGATAATGAAAACTCTTTAAAACATTTTTTTTTTTGAAGAAGTGGCTATTCTTGGCTGAATGCGGCATTACATATTGAAATTTTGTGTTTCAGTACGAGAGGCCACCACAGCCAATGATTGACAGCTACGCTGACCATCGGGTGAGCTCTCAGATATAACCATATTACATATCTATTAGCTTTGAGAATAAAAAGTTTATCATAATCTAAGAAAATCCCGTGCTGTAGCAGGTTTACAAATCGATGCTTATTCTTTGTATCAAAACCACTGGTTATATTAACTGGTTTATAATTTCCTTTTGATACTCAATTTGTTTTCGTAAATCAGTTTTAATCAATAAAACATGTCTAACGTTTTTTTCTTCAGAAAATGACCGACAGAACCACATATAAGGATTATGGAGAGGTATGTGTCTATAAACATCTGACATTGTATTGATTGAATTACTTACAATACCTGTTCATTGACAATCTTTGCTAATTAACCGCCCCTCTATGAATACGTTATCATTGCTTCTATTATGACCATGTCATAACACATGTATTCTTATCATGTTTTAGTTTCTGCAAGAAAAGATAAAATTGGATGAACTTAAAAAGGTAGGACTTCTATTCCGATTGTTCATTTAATACGAAATGAAAACAATGCTTTTCACTATGGATTGTTATTATTGTTAATCTATAGATCGTATTCGTTCTTATATAATATATGAATTTCTTTAATTTCAGCAACCTGTAGAGTACCCGGCCGCTAATCTTGTAAGTAAAACAATAATTTTTAAGGAGTTATGTTTTCTTATACACTTTGGTTTTTTCTAAACAAAGTTATCTTTCTTTACTTTCAAAGACAACCTATAGAAGTAGATATATGGTGGTTTGTTTGGTCAGTACCTAGAGTGTTGAATTATTTTGTCCTCTACCTCAATACACACAACTGTGGCTTGTTTACTTTTCTTGTCTTTGGATTTTGTCCGGGGTTGAATACTTGAATTCGTCGTTTATCGTTCAGGCTTTCATTCGTAAACAAAAGCAATGATTTTATGCATTCACCTGTGTTAGACCTTTGATCCATCTTTAAACATATTATAATAATCGATCAGTATTTACCAAATAAAAATATCCCGGCTCCTCTCAGCGAAATGATTTAAAATCGATATTGATTGAAAGGACCTATATATCGCGTGCATCTCCAAGTCAATAACTTCTATCTTTATGTGAAGCGCTAAACATGCGCCAACACCGACAGCCAGTTTTAAATGAAATAAGTGAAAACGACAGCCGTCATTTTACATTCATTTGATTTAATTTCTACCAGTTCAGAGGCCCATTTTCTACCAAATCCTAGTAGAGACCTGAATGTGTTTGCTTTTGACTAAGACTGAGTAAAGGATTAATAGATGCCATCATAGCCTGTCTTTTCAAGTGATTCATTGTCAATTTCAAAAGCGATCTACATATATTGTTGACACTGTACATTGCATACCGATCACATGGCTACCAATGATTCCTTCCGATACACAAACAGCAAGCTAGACACGGTAGAGGCGGGTATAGAGGTCGTGAAAGCGAAAGTGGGACTAGTGGACGAGAAGGTCGGAGCCATGGCTGAAGACTGGAAAACTTACGGATCTAAAATTCATGAACTGGAAGATAACATCCATTACCATGATACTAAGATGGATGAGTTCAGAACGCGAGAGGAGATTCACTCTGCGAAGCTGCGGAACTTGGAGGATGAGTTGTCCAAATTGAGAGCTCAGAATAGCAAACTCCAAGATGATCTCTGGACGATGCACAAATCGCCTAGGTTTAATGAGGATGATCGTGATAGGGCCAAGTATTACTCACCCAATGATAAAAATGATACTGACAAACGAAATGTGGATTTTCAGAGGGATCACCTGAGCCATAGGGAGACATACAGGGAGCAAATGCATGGACCGGAAATGGTGAGAAAACCTTACAACAGCCAGGATAAGTTTCTGGAGAGAGAACGGCAGCTTGAAGCTCAGATCCGTCGGGAAATGGAAAAAATCGAGTTGCATGACGGGAATTTCAAACCCTGGGCGAGGGATGCTAAGAACCCCACGCATCACGTGGTAAGGTAGCACTATGACCATTAACCTACGTCATCAGCTTTATTTACGTCATCATCCGCTGTAACTTTTTGTCATGATTGTAGAACTGTAGTAATATCTATATGGTGTCTTCCGACAGTGTCGTGTTTGTCTTGTACTATTATCTATCAGGCTATATGGCGTCTGGTTTTATAGAGGCTTATTTCACCTATTATTGAGTGCTTTCAAGAGGCTTACATTTTCTTAACACTAATCACACAATTAGTTGTAGTGTTTAGGGCTTCAGTGAAGGCCGGGGGAATAGTTCGGTCGCTGTGTACCCAGGCTTACGCACAAAGACAGATTTTGGATGTTGTTACGAATACCCGTTCTTATCCAACGAGCAAGGACCGCCGAGTTTATTTATACATCTGCTGTTGTCATGGTATACATTATTGAACAAGCCCTTTTATGAATTGTATTGAAGTAGTCCACAAAACGGTTTTATTTTGATTCAAACCTTACGAAAGCTCTTTCAGTTTGCTTTGTGTACGTTCATGTCGAATGCCGAAATACATCCTACATAAAAAAGGTTTATTAGTGTATGAATTATGGCCTTAAGTAAACTACGCACGTTCACACATTTCTTTGAGTTGAGAAAAGGCATTTCCTCTCTATAATAAATTTTCCACAGGAATCTTGCCAGAATAATTGAAAAGTTTAAAGGCCCCCTCTTAAATATACGATGAGGTACATACGATTTACTCATCAATTTCACAAGCTATTAATTATGAATGTTTAGATACTTTTCATTTCTAGATAGTTCTGTCATTTAATGTAGATACATTAATTTACATATTGAAGGATCAGCAATCTAATTTCCCTCTTGCTTGTTTGCATACATCATCTCAGTGCAAGTGGTACCGGGAATCGAATTAAATTTTTTCTGAGTTAAGTATTGATTTTGCCTGGGTTATTTCAGGACACTAAGTTTTAAATGTTATGGAAGTCATCAATAAAACCCTGAACGGCATAGCTTGTCTTGTAGGTACCTTACTACGAACGAGCAATATTTCGGTTCCAGCGAGCGCCAGGTTTGAAGGTTGCCGTGAGGGTATGGGTCATTTTTCTGTCAAACAATTATCTGAAAAGTTATCTACATAAAGTCGCACCAGCCTATGGGATTGAATTTCACGTTATGTCCTCAATCTACTTCTGGAATTATACTTTATATAATTCCCTGGTCTCGATTTTGAACAACCCTTTTCTTATGATTGACCAATTGTCGGCATGGCATCGTATATACATGAAAATTAAAAAAGGGACCCAGACTGCTCTCTCTATTAAAATACAGTATATTGTCATGAATATCCGAGCAAGGCTGAGATATTTAACATTAATTTAGTGCAGAGCTCCATGTATGAAATTCTAAAGGGTTGTCATTACCCTGTTTTGTCATCAGTTAGCACCAATTGGAAGACGAGAATTTCCTTAGTTTATGTTTATTGACACATTATTCAGGGGCGCTTGTGATAGTGATTGGACTATCTGAATAAAACAGAAATGTAAATTGAATTTAGAAATTCAAGTTTTTTACGGTAATATTACATTTGTAGTTTAGATAATCCATATCTTTAACCTACACTGCAGGTAATCCGTGATAGCGGTATTCTGTGTAATCTATTTAAAGTAATATGAGCTGTATTTTTTAGAATTTTATTTCGCTGCAAAAACCTGCTAGTATGATAAATCTGCATGTAACTTAAACTTTTATGATATATAAGATTTGAAAAAATCATTAATTTATTTCAGAAGAAAGATTTCTTTTCAAAGGAATATATAGTAGTTCATGATCAATTTTTGTACAGGACGATAATAATTCAATTTTTCTTCAAATTAAGGCTTCTTAACGGCTTTTCCCACAAAAATAAGGCTAACAGAAATTAAAAACCATGATGTTATTTTAGTAGAAAAAAACATTTTCGTAAAAAAAAAATTCAGAATGAAAATTTCAGCTCATATTGCTTTAAAGAATTAGTTACTTTGATGAAAGGCTTGTAATACGCAAGTTCTAAATACCGATTTAAATCAGGGACATTCCATTATAAAATGTTGTGGGGACAAAACGACATATTTCCCACGTACTCATTGTTTACTTAAGAGAAACCAAAAGTTAAGGTAGTTCACATTTTGTAGGAAGTTCGACCTCAGACAGTGCCTTCAGGTCAAGCGTTGCATGATGAAGAGGTAACAGAGTCACTTGTCAGCGCTGTTTCACTCGTATGATACCTCTGGTTTTGCAATACACACACTTTTACATTTCAACATTCCATGTATATATCAGAACTATATACTATGTTCGGCTGGTGAAAGCGTTTCCGCACATTTTTGACTGAAGTATCAGGTGACTGGGCGTTTGAATGGGATCTAGTGGTCACGAGTGAAGGTGGCAGACTTAACCGATCACTGCCGGAACCAATAGCTGATAGTTTCTGTGTTTTACTTGCAGCCCAAGTCCACCAACAGTGGAGTCTACCTCTTCATCAGAACCAACAAACTCGCCAAGGCTGACGTCGTCAAGGCGCTACAGGAGGGGCGCTCCGTGCTGGCCAACTCATACGGGCAACTCAAGGGCATCGCTACCAACAGGGAGGTAAACATCTCACCAACAAACTAGCTGTTACTCTAAAACTATGATGTTAGAACTGTTTTAAATTTATTGACTGGTACAATCTTGGGCTTTTGTTAAGTATCTACATGTGTATAACACTACATGTATATACTACTGGTTGCGTTCTTTGCAAGTCTGCAATCGCGGTCTCTGAAAATGCTGCGACATGGCCGAAATCACGATAAATTTTGAATATCGATATTACTTGCTCAGAATAAAATCAAAAAGAAATTTAGATATCTTATCATGAAAATTTCCAGAAACCCCCTAGATGCGACCGATTCCAGGTTTTGTGCTTGACCTTCCCATTTGGTCGCAGCATTTTCATTCAAAATTTATCGTGGATTTCGTGTTTCGGACCATGTCGAGCCTTTTCTTAGCAGAGGACATGATTCGGTAAGTGTTGGTTTCTTTTTAAAGACCAGAAATGAAGTAAAAGAGACCAGCGTTTTGACATTGATACATTTTCACTTTTCTTGGCTAATTTTAGATTAGTTTGCTGGAGGGACGACCGGACGGCTGGACCCACCAACCGTCCGTGGACCAAGAACGGACGTGGAACATCGACGACATCGTTCTAGTTATCTGGTTCCCTACCAGCAAGGAAGCGGAAATGTGGCTTCGTCATGAAAAACATTTCCGTAATGCAGCTTTTCCGGAATTCTATGGATCTGACGTTGTGTCTCTCCCAATTAATTGGAACCCGACAAACGGTAATGTAGTTCCCATACACTGAAATATTGTAAATATTGTAAAACAAAATGAAGGCAGTACCAAGTAAACATGGACTGTTATTCTTTGAACTTTCCTTTCAGATCGACATTACCCAACATTCCTTGTAACGGAATTCGAAGGAATCGTTGACCCCGATCAGTTCCGGGAGAAGTTCGCCGTCAACATGAGTGACGTGTTACACCGCCACGAGGCCGAACGCTTCGTCATCCAGACAGTTGGAATCAAGCACCTACGTGGGAACTGGTTCAAACCCAAAAGCGTGGTCACGTGCACCAGATTCCCAAGCAGCGAAGCGGCCCTTCGGTTTTTCCATGACCGTAAGTATGAGGAATAGAAAAACTTTGACTATCCTTTATTATTCTTGAATTATGATCCCCTTTAAACCTAGTGCACGACTGTTTACTGTTGGGTTTATCTTTTGCAGCCGAGTACGAGCGTTTGAGGCGGTCAGTGAGGGACATCTCTAAGAACCGCACCACAGTCATGTTCACCCTGACCGAGCGCCCCGTGTGAGTCACAGCCCGGCAATCATCTGCTGCCAAACAAACCTCCAAACAATCTGTGATAAAAACTGAATACTACCTTCACTTTGTAGATATAGAACCATTGGACCAGTGGTATTCAGAGATAGACAGCCCTTATCCTAAGATTATATTCCTCTCTCTAATCTTCATTCCGTCCTCTGCTTGTAATTTTGATTTAAAAAAAATAGAATTCTGTCCGTCCACTGCCTGAGTACTGTTTAGTAATTAATGTAGACACTAATATATACTGCTTCAAAGAAACCTGAAATTCTCTCTGAGCCCCTGTGATATATAAATGCATCATAACATGTTTCAGTCTTATTTGACCCTGTGTATATAGCCCCATCCTGTCATGCTATTTATTTGCGTTTCCGCATCAAGCACTGGTGTCCTTCAACAAATTCACTATTTATTTTTCTGTATGTATTGGGAAAGGTGTTCTCTAATAAATAAAATCAAAAGATTCAAACTGTTTGTTTTTTTTAATTGTTAAATTTTTTTGGTTGTTGCACAATAATAAATATTTACATTCAGTGTATATTTCCCCTTATGTTTGCATTGGAAATCTGCGACGTTCAATTTTCTATGAATACACTTTGCTAATTCATATACATGTAAACGTCTCCACATGTTTTGAGTGTATTTATTTTTGTAAGATTAAATGATTCTTTCAATCTTTCATAACCAATTTGATATATACTTTTGAAAAATAATCCTTAAATTATATCTACTCCTTTATAAAAAAGATTTTTCTCTACAAAGTTTCTGGCACTATTTTTTTAATCGCGAAAGCGAACTAAATAATATGTTAATATGGCTGGTCCATCTTTGTTTCATATCCCTGACTGAGAGCGTAGATAATGCCTTTACAGCGACAATACACATATATTTCATACAAATAGACATCAGTATGAATATAAATATAAGCATTGAATGCTTATTTTTGGATGTCGTCGGTCCTGTAACACACAGACAAATTATACTACCGCGCTAACGCGTGTTACGGGACCGACGGGATCCACAAATAAGCATTTAAGCATTAAGTAAATACTCTTAGTCTTGTCATGTCGCATGAGCACAAGTATAAACGTCATCGCGCGTTTTGGATATATTAAATTATCGTAAAATTAAATGAAACGTTTAAACTTTAGTTACTTTTAAAAATAATCATGAAATCGCATTTACTCGTTAATAAAAAAGATTTTTCTCTATAATGGCTTTCAAGCGACGATACACAAATCTTTTAAACAAAACATATAAACACACACACACACACACACACACACACACACACACACACACACACACATATATATATATATATATATATATATATATATATATATATATATATATATATATATATATATATATATATATATATATAAAAGCATTAGATGCTTATTTTTTTGTCGTGGGGGGGGGGCTATAACACACCAGGTCGTGCAGAAAAATTATCATAACGTTCGGTATTGAACTTGTTTGCACGGCCTGGCGTGTTTTTAGGACCAACGCCATCCTAAAATAAGCATTCAATGCTTAATTCTTAATTCACATCCGTTCTTATTGATAGAATTTTATTCATAGGGAGATCAGAAGACATCGTTACAGAGTTTCTCGTCTAGTTTTACATGTATCATGTACAGTGCGAAAATTATGGAACAGTACGATGTATATCTTTGACATTTGGTGTAATTTAGATAAACTGAGACCAGGCAATTTTCTTTTATTTGAAGAAATGCTGTTTTGTGTTTCTCGAAACTACATTTCACTTATGACATTCATATGTAATACTGGTATTAAGATAAACAGTGTATCATAAACGAATTTACTCAGTTAAACTATATAGTATCACATGCATTTGAATCCACACAGTTAAACTAGTGTTTACATTGGTGTTTTGACTTAAAACAGCCAAGTAAATTATCTCCATGTCCGTAGATATAAATGCATTAAACTTACTTGCTGGAGTAAGTGCCAGAGATGTTTAGATCGTTGGTAAATATTACTTTGATGATCTTTATACTAGTACATGTGTGTTGTATATTCGTAGCATGATGGAGCTAGCAAGGTATCATACATAGTCAGTTCCTTGTGCTAGTAATGATTTACAGTAAAGCCCGAATGTGCGGAACTAGGGTTCGTCAATCTGCTACATGTACTATATAGAACAATAATTGGCAAATAAATAACCTAAATAATTTTATTTTCATTTCAATGAAGCCACACAATATATACATAAAATTCCATCGATGGTTAATGAAAAAAATAATAATATAAAGACACTGCTTTTATCGTGTTGAACAGTGCTTTTGCACTTCATTTGTCAAAATAGAGCAATCTATATAATGATTTAATAAAATCAGTGTTTTTGTCGTTTAAAAAAAACTATAAACAATCATGTTACCTTCAGATTCAGTTGCTGGAGGGACAAGAAGGGTGGAACATCCGGGCGAGTATGACGCGCACCGGAGATTACTGGCTGGAACGTTCCCAGGATTCTACACTCATTGACGATATGATCTTGGTCATCTGGTTCCCTACTTTTAACGACGCCGAGAAGTGGGTCATCAGCGAGAGGAAGTTTAAGACTCCCAGCTTTCCCGAACCTTACGGAAGTGACGTAATGATTCTTCCTTTAAACGATAGCCAGCCACAAGGTGATTTTATACTCATTATACTAAAGAATGTTTATTGCTATACAATCACTGACGTGTATCCCAGTCTATCATCATATTGCATAGTATAAATGTAACTGTTTATTACAATCAATGACGTGTGTCCCCGTCTATCATCATATTGCATAGTAATGTAACAGTTAATTACAATCAATGACGTGTATCCCAGTCTATCATCATATTGCATAGTAATGTAACAGTTAATTACAATCAATGACGTGTATCCCAGTCTATCATCATATTGCATAGTAATGTAACAGTTAATTACAATCAATGACGTGTATCCCCGTTTATCATCATATTGTATAGTAATGTAACAGTTAATTACAATCAATGACGTGTATCCCCGTTTATCATCATATTGTATAGTAATGTAACAGTTAATTACAATCAATGACGTGTATCCCCGTCTATCATCATATTGTATAGTAATGTAACAGTTAATTACAATCAATGACGTGTATCCCAGTCTATCATCATATTGCATAGTAATGTAACAGTTAATTACAATCAATGACGTGTATCCCCGTTTATCATCATATTGTATAGTAATGTAACAGTTAATTACAATCAATGACGTGTATCCCCGTCTATCATCATATTGTATAGTAATGTAACAGTTAATTACAATCAATGACGTGTATCACCGTCTATCATCATATTGCATAGTAATGTAACAGTTAATTACAATCAATGACGTGTATCCCCGTTTATCATCATATTGTATAGTAATGTAACAGTTAATTACAATCAATGACGTGTATCCCCGTCTATCATCATATTGTATAGTAATGTAACTGTTTATTACAATCAATGACGTGTATCCCCGTATATCATCATATTGCATAGTAATGTAACTGTTCACAAGCTTATCTTTTAAAAAGATTGTTGAGCTAGCGCTGTATCCATCAATATTTACATTTTCCATTGTCTTTACCTGTGATAACACTACATATCGATTTTGTACTATTAACTTTAAATTACGCCTGATTGAGGCGCCATCGGGATTTGCTTATTTATATTTAAATATTCAATCGTACGGTGGCTTAAAATTATATAAATATAAGTAATAAGGAATCATTCTTTGAATATTATAAGGTGATAGTTTCGGTCGGGGCGTGATCAAATACAATAAAGCCCGAAGGGCTGTGATCAAATCCAATAAAGCCCTTCGGGCTTTATTGGCATGCGCGGATCCAGAAAATTTTTCCAGGGAGGGGGGGTCCGAAGGATAATTGTGTTTGCCAGGGGGGTCCGAGGCATATTTTCGATAATTTTACTATGTAAATTTAATAAATTTTCATTTTTCAGGGGGGGTCGGGACCCCCCCCCGACCCCCCCCCCCCTTCTAGATCCGCGCATGATTGGATTTGATCACGCCCCGACCAAAATTATCACCTCATAATACTCAAAGAATGATTCCTTATTCCTGAATAAAACACTAAAGGAGATGTCTAAAACATTGGTTTAATTTTCTGAATCGATTTATTATTAATAGGAAGGCACAGTGGTGCACTG
Organism: Magallana ariakensis; assembly: GCA_020458035.1. Taxonomy (NCBI): domain Eukaryota; kingdom Metazoa; phylum Mollusca; class Bivalvia; order Ostreida; family Ostreidae; genus Magallana; species Magallana ariakensis. Next base: position 62,036,391 of record CM035814.1, on the reverse strand, counting down.
GAATTGTGTTGGAGTGGCATGGGAGTCTATTTCTATAGAATTGTGAATCTAGAGTGGGCTTCATATCGGCGAAAGCGTATCTCATTAACTGTCCTTTAATTATTCTGTATTTACTGTAATTTCAATTTCAAGGTAAAAAAAGATCAGTAGAACCACTGGTACTGTTTTGTAGCAATCGTATCTTCTCGGGGCCTTTCCGACAAGTTCGGAAAACATATCCAAAGTTGTTTTCCGAGGTTGAAGGTAGTTAAGTTAAAGCTAACTATTTATTATAATTTTTAAAATAACTTGGCATTATGAAACCTAAGCTACAGTTTCTTTTTGGCATTTATTATAAAACACAAAACTTATCATATATAGATAATAAAACGGAATTCATATTGTACAGCTTATCTACAGTAGTTTAGTATTCCCAGAATGCCCTACCATGAATCGAACATGCTTATCCAGTACAAGCTTATCTTTTAAAAAGATTGGTGAGCTAGCGCTGTAGCCATCATAAAACACAGAAGCATCGGCAATGGCATAGCTCATTGACTGTGCCTTAATCATTTTGTATATACTGTAATTTCAACTTCCAGGTGAAAATTTTCAAGAACCATTGCAATCGTATCTTCTCGGGCCTTTCCGTCAAGCTCGGAAAACATATCCGAGGTTGTTTTCCGAGCTTGAAGGTTGTTAAAATAAAGCTAGCTATTTATTATAATATTTAAAATAACTTTGCATAATAAGACCTAAGCGACTGTTACTATTTTGACATTTACAATATAACACAAAACTTCGTGTGAAGATGATAAAACGAAATTCACATGGTACAGTTTATCTACAGTAGTACAGTATTCCCAGAATCCCCTACTATGGAGTCGAGCATGCGTATTCAAATGAAAAAGACTAACGTAGTTGCTAGCGCTCGAGAGCGCTAGCAAAAAGAGACTAAAGTAGTTGATGGCGCTCGAGAGCGCTAGCAATTACACTCAATGACGTGTAACCCTATTTATCATGTTATTGCGATGGAAATGTAATTAAAAGCAATGTAGTTTATCCCTGTTTATAGTCTTATTGAAATTGAAATGAAACTGTTTATTACACTCAATGACGTGTATCCCTGTTTATCAGAGCGAATCGCCTACACCTACATTACCACGGAATACCCCCGCCAGCTGGATCCAGTCATGTTCCGAGAAAACTTCGTTCCTAAGATCAAGGAAGTGCTCTACAAGCACGGCAACGACGGGTTCTTTATTCAATCGGTCGGAGCAAAGGTTATTCGGGGTCACTGGGTCAAACCCAGCAGCCTCATTACCACCATCAGATTCAACACCAGACAAGACGCTCTCAACTTTTTCCTAGACCGTAAGCATACATTTAATATTTTTTATCCTGCATTCTGTCAATAAAGAACTTTTCAAAAGTTTTTTTTTACATGGCTTAGTAAATAAACGATCAACTGATCTATTTTCTCCCTACAGCGGAATACAAACAAATTCGTCAGGAAATTAGCAGACGCATCGAACAACTTCCGGTTTACATGAACTGGTTTAAACCGGTCAGCTTTATGTTTACCCTGGACAAATACGTGTAACATGAAGACCCGACAACGAAGCAATTCCTACATGTATGCAGTAGTATATTATTCGAAAAGCAATGATCTGTTATCAAACTATACCAATTCTTGATATATTCCCCAAAATGCAATGCACTTCCTATGTAGAGTAGAAAACATAGTATTGCAGATAGTGTACAATGAAGCACAGTCTAAAGTCAGAGAAAGGTCGAGTGTACTGAACCAGTACATCCCATGTGATAAAGATAGCCATAGTAACGTGTTGTTGATTGGACATTAATATCCTTCGTTGTTTTTTTTCCTGTTGTTTTCATACCTAAGTGATGTTTTTACATTCGTTATAAGAACTTTACACAGACTTCTATTTTGTAACCATTGTTAATAAATTGTTTCATATATCGTGTGTGGGTTTTCTCTAATATCGAGGTGTGCTCGATTTATGAGGCCAATCAGTGTTCTTAGTCTTAGATGCTTGTTGTTTTTAATAAAAATCCATCTTAGAGTGAATTATAACACAAGATTTACGTGAACACCCCCCCTTCCGTGAATTGCATTCATTTTTGAGGGAAAAGCATCGAACAAGTGTTTAATACAATTCTCTTCTACTATAATTTACATTCATAATCATTGGCAGTTAGATACCTTGTTTTACTATTGTATTCTAGGGTGAACTTATATTACAGGAACAAGTGCCTGTCGGCTTAGTTCAAGATAGATTTGCGGGAAACAAAAGAAAAGGTTCATTTGCGAAAAACAATTCGAATCAAAATAATTTAATTTCCCTTAAATGTTAGATTGCGTTTGGTTAATAAGTTGCCGTATTTATTCCTTTGACTCCAGCAACGATACAAACGTCGTGTAAAGCTTATCAAAGCTTAAATAAAATATTGATAACATTTTGTTTTTAGCATTGCCCAGCAACTAGCTAAAAATAATCATCAAGCAACAAATTTTCAAAACGAAACTTTAATGAGAATTAAACAAACGAAATTATTATTTGCCCATTTTAATTGTGAATGTATAAAGCAACACATAAGAAGTTATCGTTCTTCAGCAGTATCAGCAAAACATGTTGTAAATCAACTTAAGTTTCAGAATTTAGCTGGAAAGCACATTGATTTTCTTTATAAAAAAGCACTTTCTGTAGTGTAGCTGATTAATAGAAATAATGGTTTGGAAAAATTAAAAATACATCATTTTGACAGCGATGTACAACAATTAGATTTTTTCAGTATATAATACAATTATCAATATTCTCCCGTAAGAATACTTTTTTTTCTTTGGGGATTCTTTTTTTGAAGAGACTGTTTTTACATTCCAAAAATATTTGATACACACAAAATAAAATAAACATAAAATAAAAGTGGTTAAACATGCATATGTAAATAAGAACTACACTTTGGACCTTAGAATAGTATAAAAGTTGTAATAAACTCAGCACCTTACCCAAATGGGGTGACAGTGCGTCGTCGAGATGGTACATCTTGTACAAGTATCTTAAACCCGCTGAAGGCGAGCGTTATGAACCAATATAATTTATTATTAAACTTAGTAATTCATTTATACAAGCATTGCAATAGTGACATCAGAAGCACTGTTAAACAGCCAGTAACTAAACAAAACAAACATAGTAATCAGGAATGCCATGCATTCACTTGTCTTTCTGTGCCTATGCTAACAGCATATTCTGTCTCCGCTCAGTCTGTTTGGGGGTATGTCACGCGATGATTTCCTTGCTCAGTGATTGGTTGTTTCCTGTGTGTTCTGCGTTGTTGTAGCGCAATGACTGCCAACAGCGATACCATTGCAACTGCGGCCAAACCAACTACTACCATTGTAGATAAGTTGTACCCTTTCTGGGAAGCCTGAAATTAAGAGCACAGAAATTTTATTTTGCTTTGTATTCATAAAACCAGCATTACATATATAGTGAAATGTTATCACTCCAGTTTATAGCAAAGTGTGCAAGAAATGAAAATCAAGCGGAGACCACACAAAATGACGAAACCAGACCTTGTCAAAAGAATAGAGCTTGTTCCAGGGTTGATGAATGACTTGGTCGGTACTGCGCTTTTTTCTGTCTGAAATATCCGGGAAGTAATATAAACATAAAAGATTGTATAACATATTTTTTGGGTAGAAAATATCAAAATTTGAAAAAGAACCTTTGTCTAGAGATTGCTTCAAACAAGTGGCTTTGGTCGCGTTTTCCAATCGAGCGAGGAAAGGAATGCCGGTATTACAAGTTCCCTTAATCAAGAATGCGATATGGACGTTTTTCTGAGCAGCTATTTGTAGAACTGCATACTCAAACTCGGGATCCTTTGGATCGGCATCGGAGTAAAAGAACAAACAGGAATTCGGTCGGATTATCTTCAACGCTTAAATAAAACATGATAAATTCTGAAAGTTTTGATAAGGCAAGTGACGTAAAAGACTGGTTCACATTACTCGACTCGTAATGCTTAAACAGTTTGATTAAAATAGCAATGGCTGTACCTGCCAGCAATCCATGGAAGGAGAATTCCGGACAGTCCCCTCCTCCCTCCTGTTTCATGTCTTGAATCCAGCTTATCATTTCATGTCCGTCCGTCGTGCTCCGCACGTGGTTAAGTGAAACTTAATTATAAAAAAAAACAAACAAGCACGTAGGACCCAAGGTACAACAGAACGATATAATAAAGAAAATATAACATGGAGAACAATACATCTTTAAGGAGTTCTCACAAAAAGCTTTTTTTGAATTTCAGTGAAAGAGCGGTTGCTTATTTCCTATTATACCTGGGTCACTGAATGTTGAGAGGATGAAATCGGAGGGCAAGGTCTTGTTCTCACGTAGAGATGACTGTATCGTCTCTGTTATCTTTGTCTTGATTTGTTCAAAGTCAATTGACATAGACAATGACGTGTCAATGACATAAGCAAGGGATAATCCGGGTTCCAAGCAGTCTTTGCAGGCGACAGGGAGTCCAACCAATTCTCCGAACAGTCGGGGCCCTAGCTGATCAAGAAGCCCAGTAACTGCAATGAATTTGTATAGGAACACTAACTGAATGACTGTCATAACATTTTTAATGTTCATCTTAAATACAACATTGTTACTACCTCTGCTCACATCTTTCAGGAGTGCCATATGTCCTGAATTGGTTACACATGCATAAAAATGGAATAAACAACGAGGTTAAATTACCTTCCCCGACAAAGAACTGGATGGTGGCTAGTATGGCGGCCTCCCCCGCTGTGTGGTGGAGGTAGAAGTGGGGGGACAGGCTGGAGTCAGACGTCTCCTTGTTGATCCCGCCGATGGCGTTTACGTCAGAAAATGCATCATCTTTCCCGCCGTGACTACATTTCCCAATTCCTACTGAGTCATTTCCTGTCAAAGACAAATTCACTTAAAATCGGAAAGTGACACTGCGAGCTACTGCGCCCACCAATAAGACCAGCTTACCTGTCGGTTTGGGGATGCCCTGAACACTCAGGTATCCGCTCGTCAGGTACTGTCCATTCACCAGTATGTTGTTTTGACAGGAATGCTTGTCTATTCTGGAAAAAAGGTTAGTGAAAACAGAATACTAAACTCTCTCAAATGGGAGCATTTTAAATGTCGACTACACACAAAGATACTCCAGCTTAGACACTTACGCAGGATGGGAATATACACATCCGGCACAAGTGGCGACATCTGGCGGGGCTGTGGGCATCAGATTCCTTCCTTGAATTCCTGAAACGTATCTTTTAATGTCAAAAACAACACATACATAGTTATCATCATATCCTAGATGATCATTCATCAAACTCCTGAGGTACATGCATGTATAAAAGACATGTACATGTGAAATTAGGTACAGATGACGATAATGTAAATGATAGCTTTGTTGGAGTTTAAGGTTGATGATAACATTTAATGTGTTTTCATTCAGCCACTTAAAACTTAACTGCATTACCATGAATGACGTCAGACCGAAATATGCAACCACATCAAAAACTAACTCAATTAACAATAAAAACAGTCATGGAATTATCTATTTCATATATTGTGTTGCTAGGACCAATTCATAAGACAGTGAAACTTTCCAGAAATTAACTAAACGGCAATACTGCCGAGACAGCTCACCCAGTTCGTTACAGGTAGCGTTGCCGTAAGTCTCCACCCAGTTAGTGTTTGAATAAAACATCTGCATGGTGAACAGGTACTCCCCGATCAGCTTGCGGACGTTGTTCCAGTCAGGGTCGGGGGACAGGGAAAGTACCACGATCTGGTTCCTCAGGGATTGTAGCAAAAGATTACCTATACAGTTATCGAAAGCGATTTGTGCCCAGTATTCGTATCAGATATAATATATATATATATATATATATATATATATATATATATATATATATATATATATATATATATATATATATATATATACACACACTAAAGTTAATATTAAAAGATTGTACAAATATTTTTTCTATTGAGCAGTCACGTAAATACTAAAATACATTTTTTTAAATTTCGAAAGATTAGCAGAAAATGTTTCTGTAAGACAGGTTTAAAAAAATCTGTCTGGTTAAGAGGAAGTGGAATTTAACAACAAATGTTAATCGACATATCAAAGAGGCCGACAAATTACGTCTGTTACCTGCAAAAATCATTTCCGCGTTCATAGTTCTCATAGGAACGTTGGCATACATCCTTTGTGCGTTGTTGTTTCCCCAGACGATGGTTTCCACTACCGTACCGAATACTGCCTCGTACGACCTATCTACAGAAAAAAGGAAAGAGGAGAATGACTTCGTTTGTTTGTTGTGTGTGTCATTAAATAAATTTGTCACTCATAGTATACACAAGGTAAACATGCATCTTAATTGATAACAGGCAAACAAATCAAATGCCAAGTGTTATGTAAACGTAACAATTTGAGGTTTTCTTAAAACGGGGGAATACTAAAAATGGGACCTAGACACGATTTCAGATGAAAATTTTATTTTTGATTTTTATGTATGAAATAGTTTACTTATGTATTTTGACTGATTCACCAAAATTTGAATGTTAGAAGTCATATTACAAGCGAGATACAGAGGAAATAAGTCAAGTGTTATGTAAACAAAGCTAGAGTCTTATATTTGTTTACAAATAAAGTAAAGAAATTGTAGAAACAAGACAAACAGATTCAATATGTGTAAATAATTTCATCAGCAAGATAAAGCAATTAAAACTTAATATACCAATACAACACATATGTATTAAACAGTAACAGGACTCGAGCTTTGTTTACAAAACAAAGAATTCTAACCTCTGTAACTCGCATGTAACTCAATATTTGACTTTCAAATGCTGACAAAGCATTAAAAACATCATTTTGACCATTCTAAACATTAAAAATGAAAAATTAAATTTTGAAAAATTGAGCTCAAATCGTGTCCAAGTCCCTTAAACATTTTAAAAACCAAGGGTAACTTTTACTTGAGCTATTGCATGACTAAAATCGATCCTACTTAAGACCAAAATTAATCATAAGATCCAATCAAAACTGTTCACAAAACTGTTATATAAGATCATCATTACATTGTTGGAAATTTTAGACACCATATGTATTATGTTTTGTATTCTGAAATATAGGACGGATATAGGTTTTATTTAAGGAATAAGGAATCATTCTTTGAGTATTATGATGTGATAATTTTGGTCGGGGCGTGATCAAATCCAATAAAGCCCGAAAGGGGTTATGATAGATTTGATCACGCCCCTACCGAAATTATTACATCCTAATATTCAAAGAATGATTCATTATTACTTATATTTATATAATTTTCAGCAATTGTACGCTTAAATATTTGAAAATAAATAAGCAAACCCCGTATGCGCCCCAATTATGCGTCATTTGAATTTATTGGACTGTATAGTACAAAATCAATAAGTTGAGTTATCACAGGCAAAGACACTGAAAATGTAAATATTTAGAAATAGATACCACATCCAGAGCTAGCAGATTTTCAGTATAGAGACAAAATGGAGTATATACGTCCGCAATTGACAAGTTCGTCTAGAACATCCAATAATAAGATTTGGCGCTCTTCCACTTCAGTGGTTGCTCTCCAATTTTTTAACGATAGTTTTAATTTTTTCCATTGAAAAAAGAGAAACTGTTAATTGGTTGAAAAAATGTTAGAGCATATATCACGCGACCTTAATGTGGGCTACTTAATAAATGGCAGGAGTTTTAAATTATTCACTATCTACTAATGGAATCAAAGAATTTTATATTATGCTAAGTCTGGAGGGAAAAAAAATCAACGACTACATATCACAGCAAGTTACTGAACATTGTCTTACAATGTACCGTATTGCATTTAACGTACCGAGTATGTCTCTTGTTCTCAGTCATTCACTCTCAGTTATATTTGTTCTTTTTGCCAAAAAACATTCGCTTGTCTATAAATGTGCTGACGTTATACGCGAATTCAATCAAACAACCGTTTAACAGGTTTCTATGGTAACCATGAAAGATGGATTAATATTTTTTTGCATTCAAGTAAAGGATAAATAATTGAAATCAACAATGAAATCAACAATTTTTCTCATTTGTTCTTATTTTATGAACGTCGTTCCATTAAATTCTTTTTCCTAAATAAATAATTCAAATTGCGATGCCATATGTTATAATGATGTTTTCAATTGAATGTCAAAATATTTCAAAGCTGTTTCAGTAAATCAATATATACGTTTTAGTTATTTTATAATAAAGAATGAAAAGTTATAACTGATTTCATATTAAAAAGCACAAAAGCTTTTAGATATTGAATTTAAGTTTGCGTCGTAACGTAAAAGTAAATTGTTCAAAGAAAAACTTACAAAATTAATGTACAAACGAGTGTATATTCAATTGAATCTAGATTTAATCCCTCACATAAAAAAAATTACATAGCCCTTTTTAATGATACTTACATTCCTATTTACAATTTTGTCAAGGTAATCTTTGAGTAACTTACCTCCCCTGATAAAATCCACAGTGACGTCGACGCCGCTCCGCGAAGCATACTTATTTCCAGCGTTTATGTACGTCCGGATAAAAACTGCGGCGGATTCATACAGAGCGCGTTCAGTGATACTCTGATGGCTGAAGTCTCCAATCTTGCCGCTTTCCTGCGTAGAATAGAATCCCAGCACAGACCGCATGGACACCGCAAGTAGGAGTAACAGCTTCATCGCCATTTCTGTGAGAGCTTTTGCCAAGGGATAGAACTAATTTGAATGTTCGAGTTGCTTTAAAGTTTATACATGCCCACAGAAAGATAAGGCTTTTTTGTAAAGTTAAACTTTAATTGAGATTAAGGAGGCGTTTGTGAATACAGTGTTGTTTGTTGACCGATACCGCTCGTTCATGTGTTTGTCGGTTTTCTGTAGCACTGGAAGTGTTCAATTCATCATCTGTCTTAGCCTTATCGAAGTCGTCTTATATTAGACTCAATTAATAATTACTCAGACAAGGTCATTGTAAAGAAAGAAATTCCTAAAAGATGGAAGTCATGGGTACTTTAAAATAACTAATTATATTTCTAAACTTCTTTAAAATGGTCAATAAAGTAGAAACGCCAGATAAAGTATTTTCTCTATTATTTCCTATTCTTTCCATGACAAACTGATTGGCTACTTCTTTTATCTTCTGAACTTATAGAATACATTTTTAGCCTTGTACGGAATAATCATTTATCAGCATCAAACCATTTGCAATTACTAAAGTCATTAAACACGTGTTTCAAAATTCCTATAGTTTAAGAAGTATTTTATTCATAAAGTATACAGTGACTATGGATTAGACAGCAGGCAAAGTGCCTATACTAGTTCTTCCATTAAAGAACAAGGTAGAGAAAAAATAGTATTTGTTTGTAGTTTTACAGAGACCTTTTAAGCTAATCTATAAAGACATTACAGAATGTAGAAGAGTTAAATAAAAAATTAAATGAAGAATAATAACCAGTTACAGTAAGAAAACAAAAGGAGGAAATAATGGAGAAATCGAAAAATGGACCCCCCATAAACCCCCCCCACAAAAAACAAATAAAAAAATAAAAAAAACAAAATCAGACAGTAGGCTTAGCATTATGTGTACCTGTACGTTTAAGTTACATAAAAGCATATATATTGTTGCATGATACAAATGAACATTCTAAATTCTTTATGTTTATTTTATAAAATAATGAATTGGAAAAAACAAAACCCAACATATTTCCCTCCAGGGATAGACAGTTGTAGCCAAATAATACAATATTAATATCTATTGGCATGCCATGGTTATTCATATTTAATCAAAGAGTTTCTGGGAAAACTACAACATGGGCATTGAAAAAAGAAATGAACTGAATCTTCACATTTACAACATTAAGCTAAATCGGTTAACAAATCTGCATTAAGATTACTTGAAAAGTTTCTAAGCTGACGAGGGCATATATTTGTCTGTATTTGACCACAGCTGTATAATTGGATTTTGTTTTATCTTCAGAACTTCTGTTTTTAATGCTTTGATTAAAGTTTGCTACACTTGTAGCAGATTTCATGCTATCTGGCAATTTGCTCAATTACTTAATTGTTGATTGTAAAATAGTTATTATAGTATGAAACTGTCCTAGTAATTGGTATATGATACAAATTATTATTGCGTAAGGCAATGCGTAACGGGTAAAAATTACCAAACCATATATAAATCATCAGGGGTATAACTATGAATTATTTTGTACATGAGTGTAAGTGTAGCAAAAATTCTTACCCCAAAAAATTCAAAATTCTTATACATGAGCCTGTATAGATATACGTACATGTATTTTACTACATTCACTAACCGTTTATTAAAATAACTATCATTTTTGAAATAATTAGAAATAACGACCACTTTTGAAATAATTATTCATTGGTGGTTGAAGGTGCATTTTTTAAATCAACTAAAGTTTGCAAACACAATTAAAATAAGGATCAACATTAAAGTACGTCTTCGGGTTTTATTTCACAAGTGTCTGAGGATGTGAGATAACCCGACAAATATCGCAATAAATAGTTTAATATACAATAAAGGCGCGAAACCATATGAACCACTTTTACAGTAACTTATTCCTATTATGGGAGAATCACTACTGTTGAAGCCAACATTATCTAACATTAGATGTAATCATTATTTGCCCCAACACAAATGTATCCTCAACCACTAATGAGAAAAGAAATAATTGTTTGGTATTTCGATAATAGCCGTTATTTAAACATTGGTTTCTAACAAGCAGTGTTAAACAAAGATATTGTTATATTTATACTCCTAATGATTTATTTATTTTCAAATGTTTGAAATTGCCATCATTCAGAAAGTGAACTTTTTATCATTCATCATAATATAATAGCTGTACAACACGATACATCATACTACAATGGCTGTACAACACGATACATCATACTACAATGGCTGTACAATAAGATACATCATACTACAATAGCTGTACAACCCGATACATCATACTACAATAGCTGTACAACCCGATACATCATACTACAATGGCTGTACAACCCGATACATCATACTACATTAGCTGTACAACACGATACATCATACTACAATGGCTGTACAACCCGATACATCATACTACAATAGCTGTACAACCCGATACATCATACTACAATAGCTGTACAACACGATACATCATACTACATTAGCTGTACAACACGATACATCATACTACAATGGCTGTACAACACGATACATCATACTACAAGAGCTGTACAACCCAAAACATCATACTACAAGAGCTGTACAACACGATACATCATACTACAAGAGCTGTACAACACGATACATCATACTACAATGGCTGTACAACACGATACATCATACTACAATAGCTGTACAACACGATACATCATACTACAAGAGCTGTACAACCCGATACATCATACTACAAGAGCTGTACAACACGATACATCATACTACAATAGCTGTACAACCCGATACATCATACTACAATAGCTGTACAACACGATACATCATACTACAATAGCTGTAAAACACGATACATCGTACTTTATTAGCGAGACAAATGAAATATAGAGATGCATTTGATTTTTATCTTCCAGAATGTATCAAATATTGTCAAAAGAAATACAAGGTACAACAATTACAGCCTTAAAAACAACAACGTAACAATAGCTATATCAGTGTCTTGAAACCCTGCTAGACTGTTTTAACTTTTGCAACAACTATTAAAACTTGTACATGTATCAAAAAGAGTTCATTGAAATTGAAATTTAATTTAGTATTAAGATACGTTATGAAATGTATATATTAAAAAAGCAAACGAGTAATAAGTGTAATTATAGTTTTCGTTTTACTTGTACACTGTATGTCTATAAAATTTGATAAAGCTGTGCACACTTCAACATCCGAGAAAGCAGTTTTGATATTTGCAACAACGCATTTTGAATAAGAATCGCCTGCTTATACTGCTTCTGTTTTCTGTTTATATGTGTCATGCAATCCTCGGACAAACACAACAAATCTTGGAATATCGAAGGAAACAATTGTACCGACAAAGATAAAAATGATGGCTACACCTACGTACCCAACGTACCGGGCACTGGGCCTCGGATCGCTAGCAGACACCCTCTTTCTAACCGTCCGAGAAAGAGATCGCTTATTCATGGCCAACTCAGTAGTAATTCTCTGTAATTTCTCTTCCTGTGTTTCGTCTGATACTCTGCAAATACATTCACAAAGCGTTGAATTCTCCAGAGGATATATAAATTGTGCACTAGTTCCGTGTGGAGGGTTCCCTATAGAATGATCGGTGCTAGTGTCGTCAGTTGTGTCTTGGACGCTTAAAGTAGTTATTTCTACCACAGAAGTGTCAGTGGTTACTTGGTCACTCCCTCCAACGGACGAGATCGGTATTGTAACAGAGTTTGCACTTGTAATTTCCATGGAAGCTTGGTTGTCTAAGTTACTTGTGACACCACTACTGATGATTGCCATTCCGCTGGTAGAGCTCAAAGTTGTATCATAACTACTTAAGGTTGTAACTTGGTAGGTGAAGCTGTTAGTCCCATCATTGACGCTGTCTGTTTGGTCGATATAGGTACCTATTCCATAAGAGCTGTAGATTGTCACTTGGGCATGAATGATATTTGTTCCTTCAGATAAATTCTCGGTACTGGCTTGCTCAGTAGGTATACTAATTGAATAATTGCTTACTTGAATGTCCTCAACTATATTATTGCTGATCAAGGAACTTAAACTATAAGTTGAAATACTGAGAGAGAAATGGTCGTCCACAGTGCTCGTTGCATCAGAAATACTAGAAGGGGTAACCCCGTCGGTATCAATGCATGTGCTTGTTGTTTCATCAAAACTAGTGGACAAATGTTCGTTAGGAGTAACAAAACTAATGGTCTGATCTGGATTATTACTGGCGAAGAAATTATTGGTAAATGTGCTGATTTCATTTGAATAGGTGTGATGGTCACCGCTTCCTTCCGTTTCGGTTTGGTTATTTGTTACATCATAAATGCTATTAGTGGTCACGTGATCATTTAGACTACCACTCCCTTCTGTGTTACCATGGTTAATTGTTTCATCATAAATACTAGTAGTGGTCACGTGTTCATTTGAACTGCCACTTCCTTCCGAGTTGATACCATTAGTGGTCAAATGATCATTTAGACTACCACTCCCTTCCGTGTTGCTCTGATTACTTGTTACATTTTTAGGTGACACTTGGTTTCTTTGGTTATTTGTTACATCATATATACTATTCGTGGTCACGAGATCATTTGAATTACTTCTTCCTTCCGGGACGCTATGGTAATTTGTTACATTACTAGTAGCCACGTGATCATTCTGACTACCACTTCCTTCTGTGACGCTATGACTATTTGTATCACCAGTAGTACTCTCAGTGAATAGGCTGTCGTTTATGGTACTACTATTGTTATAAGTACCTTCAAGGACTTCATTTGCTGTGTTTGGAGGGTCACTCGTCGGTTTCAAGGAGGTCGTTGGATTTATTCTTCCCCCCTATGAATACATAGCGAAATCTTTGAGTTATGAATATGTTAAAGAGGCATGGTCACGATTTTGGTCCAAACTTATTTTTCCCCGCTTTTAATGTTAACAATGCTTTAGTAAAGCATTTCAACCACAATTCGAGTGTTAATCGTTTTAAGTTACAAATGAGATACAGAGCTCCTTCACAATTTTTTACTATTTACTATAATGAACACGTATTTGATTTTAACGTAAAGAATGGTTAACATTGGTATTTGAAATGCTCCATCAAAATTTATTATAAATCTCCTTTCAAAGAATTTTTTGTTTTGATAACAAATCTCGAGTCTGTTTATTGTTTACACGTGATATGTTGTAAATGTCACAATACATTTTTTATAATTAAAAACAAGACACCATGCAGCTTTGTTCACGTAACAATGAGTTCTAACCTCTATATTTCGCTTAATTTTAAATGAACTTCGAACATATAAATTTTGGTCACTCATTAAAATAAAAATCCCCAACCATTCTATACAGCCATTAAAAATAAACAATTAAAATCTAAAAATCTTGATCTCAAATTTTACCTAGGTCTTTTTAAAAGAGAAAGATATTCACAAGAAATGATACTTGCAAATAGCTGCTTTTTGCTCACCATTGTTTTCTCTTCTATTCTAGTCGTATCAATTACTGATGGAGTCGAAGAACTGCATAGGTTATCGTAAGTAGTAAACGCTCGATATGTGGAATGATAAAGACGCCCTGTAAATAAATTACTTTTTGTTATTGTTATGGAATATTTAATGATGATATCACAATTCTGTTTCGCCAATAAAGTTGTCTATATAAAAAATGTAATTTTTGATGTATCGAAGCAAAAACTGAATATGAATAATTGGGTCTACAAAAGGTTGAAATGAAAAAAAAAAACTCACTTCGATGATAGAAATGCGTCGTTTGGATCTGAGCGTCTTGTAAAGAAGAGTCTAAACCAGTTTTATAACTTAACAATAAGCACGAGTATGTTGATGTTATATACACTCCAGCACAAGATACGATGTCCAAGCATGTGCTGGTACATTGCGAATAATCCAGAGAAGTGGTTTTATCATAGCCCATGGAGGTAATCGTTGTTGATAATGTTGTATAACAAGCATCCCTTCCTAGAAGTATAAATATGATTAATTTTATTGATTTACTGATATATCTATTATCATTAGTATTTATAATAGTTGCAGCCCACTGTTTTTCACTGTCTTCTTACCATTTGTATGCTCGCATATAAAACCTTTACTAACGTCACACTGGGTCATGCCTACAGTCTTTGATGAAGCTTTGATGAAGCCGCATTCTGAGGGGTCAGCATATTCGTTTTTATCATAAAAAATGTCTGCTTCTCCGGTACTAAGGGTGCAATCCGCCCAGTAATACACTGTGCCCCCCTTCATAACCCCCACCCAATAATCCCTGAAAAACAAAAACTTTATTTAAAAAATTTACACGAAAAATTAATCATTTTTTTTCCGACTAAATCAAAATTATTCTGTGAATTATTTTAAAAATTGTAACAATTATACACCTTCGTAGTTGTTCCATTCGGTTATCACAGCTACGGACATGGAAACAAAGCAAATAATAAATGATAACGGAATCAATTTTTGACTTCTATAGAGATAATTTTCCGCTGGGTATTATTTTGCATAATTTTGATTTATCATTTTATCCTCTAAATATTAAATTTCCCTGTTTAAAAAAAATGTTATAAAGTTTATTTCTGATTATTGATACTAAGATGGAAGAGCTAACTTGCATTGACCTTTGAGACTGCGCCAAATTTAGTCGTGTTAAGCAGTTGAACATATTTAGTCTTGTTAATGCAGTTGGCCATATTTACCCAGCTTTAACCAGATTTAAATAGCAAAACGAGCCTATTGTCAGATTACATTATTGCATGAACATCTATGATTATGAAAGTAAATAATCGGTTAATAATAGATAAATATTCAAATAAAAAGCGTAATGAAAAATTTGTAAATATATGAAGTTAAATGTCTTTGAGAAACAATAAGATATACATTTGATGCTTACGCTGAATTTTTTTTACCAGCAAAGCGAGGACAACATATTGTGATTAAGCTTCACATTCGAAGGAAATAATGTAAATAACGTAACTTGTCGGTTCTTTATTTCGTTTTACCTATTGGAAAACAAATTTATTTACAGTTCAATAATGTTTTTGCCCCTGGTACTAGGGAGCCAACTCTTTTATTCCTACCTATACAAAAAGAGTCAAAGAGGGGTACATAAGGGATCGATATAATATGCAGTCATTCCAGTTCAGTGTAATTCCATCTTTTATTTTGTAACAACAAAATGTATATATCCAATTACTTAAGAAATCTGTTTTTTATTTACTCTTAAAACAAATTTAAGCAATCATGAAATATTGAGATGTAAAATCCATTTAAATGTGTTAACTACAAAATTTATCAAAATGTGTTAACTACAAAATATTTAAGATCAATTCTATGTAAAAATCAAAGATTTATAAAAGGGTCTGGCCACGCATAGTCACCAATTTTCCTTATATTTCATACATAGACACACCTAGGTGTAAAACGCAAAAAACCACTAAAAGTTGGTTGCTGGGGGTAACCGTTGTCATGGTAACCGAGGCTAAAGATGGAAAAATAGCAAAACCTACTTACATTGAAGCCATATTAGAAGGTTTTGCCCACTAATGTAAACTATCAAAGACATAAAACAGCCTTTGTCCTATTTTCAATTCTTTAATTATATCAGAAAATTGATGGGGAAACGAATAATTTTAAAATGTTACCATGGAAACCGTTACAAATTTTTTAAATCAGTTTTTTTGCGGTTTTTTAAAAAGCCCAAATAGGAAACCATTAAATGTTTACATCCTAATCAATGTCCATGCAATATTTATTTTGTTATGAAAATTGACATCCGTTGCTATGGCAACAAGGCCAAAAAATAGGAAAGACTGAGAAATTAAAGATGATTTTGATATGCTTTAATTACTGATTTTAGAAATGTTTTGCAATTGTTTTAGTTTGAACTTGTAAAAATATATCTTAAATTTTATTATATACCACAAAAAGCTTTGTTATGCAACAGAGAAGTGTTGTTGCTATGGAAAATTAAGTTGCGTAAAACATCACACAGAAATTCTTACTTTTTGAAAAGTCCATAGCAACGGCATTTGTTTTTAGAAAATGTCAGATTTTTTTTGAATGTCATTAAAGCTTAGGACATACTTGATTTTTTCTCACCAATTGATTTTATATAATTATTCATTTTATGTGAATAATATCCATTCAAATATGCCTTAAAATATTATAATTTACCTTATTTTTAAGCTTGTTACCATAGCAACGGTTCAAAATTTTCATATATAAATTCTTTATTGCACAATCATAATAGCGTTTACCAAAAAATCCAAGATTTGCTCTTTTTATTCAAATTAAAAGAAGACAACATATTTTTAAATTTCTGTTAAGTAACCATGGAAACGCTCTAAAAATACGCGTTTCTCCATGAATGTTTTTCTTTATTTTGAAAAATGACAACTATTTTCAATAATATATTCTACTCTGGAAACCCCAAGTTGTGCACATTACTCACAATATGTTCTCAAATAAGCATTAAAATGCCATTTTTACATCTTTACCCTCTGTTACCATGGCAACGGGACCACATAGCAACAAATAAATGGTGTTAGGCATTTTTACTCATCAAAGTCTATAAAACTGTAAAGTATGAGGAAAATCCGTGACTATGCGTGGCCACCGAATTTTGATTCTTACATAGAATTGATCTTAAAACAATAATGTCCTTGGACAAAACACTCATTGGATAAAAAAAAACCAAACCCTATATTTTTAACAGTTTTGATTCACACTGTTTGAGAAGGTGTAAGCAATGTGGCCGATCGGTATGGAGTAAACTAAAGTTGTTGTTGTTCTCTTTTTAATATCCTATTCTTTGCTTTTCAGTTGACTGGCCATGATTGATATATATATATATATATATATATATATATATATATATATATATATATATATATATATATATATATATATATATATATATATAAAAGCACTAAAAGCACTGGTTTTTTTAGTGCTTTATATATATATATATATATATATATATATATATATATATATATATATATATATATATATATATATATATATATATATATAAAGCACTAAAAAAACCCAACAACACTCATTATCTATAGTGTCGGATCAAAAGATACATGGTTATAAGATGAAATATAAAAAAGCACTAAAAATAACCAACGACACGAACAATAAAACATCTACAAAACTAGCACTAAACTAACAAGAGGCCAATGGGCCACATCGCTCACCTGAGCAACAATAAACATAATAAAATCAGCTTTATGGAGTCATATACAAAATATCTGAACAATGTCGTATAATAGATTCTGTATTTAAAAAAAAAATTCCCCTGCATATTCTTATGTTTATCATTGAGCCCCTTTGTAACAGGGTGGTTTTACAGTCATATCACATATTGAGCATTGCAGTTCTCAAGAAGATGATCAGACTTAAACAACTATTTATATATGGATTATAAACCTACATCAAATTTTGAACCCCTTGTGAGGTCCAAGAATTTCCAGGGGCCAGAGTCTAAACAATTTTAAAGAATTAACAATATGTCAAAATGTTTGCATTTAAGTAAAACCATATATAATAACATTTGAGTTTTTGTGAATAATTTAAATGTTTTCCTTTGTAAAATTGGAATCCCCCCCCATAATCTTCTCTACCTGAGGATGCTTCCACACAAGTTGCAGCTTTTCTGCATGATCGGTTTTTGAGAAGAAGATTTTTAAAGATTTTTCTCTATACATGTATATTCAAATGTGAAAATTCAACCCCCCCCCTAACTGACGCCCCACCTTCCTATAAGGATCATAATTTTATCAAACTTGAATTTACCCTAACCGAGGATGCTTTCACACAAGTTACAGCTTTTCTGGCCGATCGGTTTCTGAGAAGGAAGATTTTTAAAGATTTTTCTCTTTATATTCCTATGTAAAAATTCGACCCCCATTGTGGCCCCATCCTACCCCTGGGGATCATGATTTGAACAAACTTGAATCTACACTACCTGAGGATGCTTCCACGCAAGTAATAACATTTCTGGCCAATCAGTTTCTGAGAAGAAGAGTTTTAAAGATTTTTCCTTATATATATTCCTATATAAAAACTCGCCCCCCCCCACCCCATTGTGGCCCCACCCTACCCCCAGGGATCATGATTTGAACAAACTTGAATCTACACTACCTGAGGATGCTTTCACCCAAGTTACAGATTATCTGGCTGATCAGTTTTAGAGAAGAAGATTTTTAAAAATTTACTCTATATGTTCGTATGTAAAAATTTGACCCTCCATTTTGGCCCCACCCTACCCCTGGGGATCGTGATTTGAACAAACTTGAATCTACACTACCTGAGGATGCTTCCACACAAGTTACAGCTTTTCTGCATGATCGGTGTCTGAGAAGAAGATTTTTAAAGATTTACTCTATATATTCATATGTAAAAATTTTACCCCCATTGTGGCCCCACCCTACCCATGGGGATCATGATTTGAACAAACTTGAATCTACACTACCTGAGGATGCTTCCACACAAGTTTCAGCTTTCCTGGCTGATCAGTTTCAGAGAAGAAGATTTTTAAAAAATTACTCTATATATTCCTATGTAAAAATTTGACCCCCATTGTGGCCCCACCCTACCCATGGGGATCATGATTTGAACAAACTTGAATCTACACTACCTGAGGATGCTTCCACCCAAGTTTCAGCTTTCCTGGCTGATCAGTTTCAGAGAAGAAGATTTTTAAAAATTTACTCTATATGTTCGTATGTAAAAATTTGACCCTCCATTTTGGCCCCACCCTACCCCTGTGGATCATGATTTGAACAAACTTGAATCTACACTACCTGAGGATGCTTCCACACAAGTTACAGCTTTTCTGCACAATCGGTTTCTGAGAAGAAGATTTTTAAAGATTTACTCTATATATTCCTATGTAAAAATTTGACCCCCATTGTGGCCCCACCCTACCCATGGGGATCATGATTTGAACAAACTTGAATCTACACTACCTGAGGATGCTTCCACACAAGTTTCAGCTTTCCTGGCTGACCAGTTTCAGAGAAGAAGATTTTTAAAAATTTACTCTATATGTTCGTATGTAAAAATTTGACCCTCCATTTTGGCCCCACCCTACCCCTGGGGATCATGATTTGAACAAACTTGAATCTACACTACCTGAGGATGCTTCCACACAAGTTACAGCTTTTCTGCACGATCGGTTTCTGAGAAGAAGATTTTTAAAGATTTACTCTATATATTCCTATGTAAAAATTTGACCCCCATTGTGGCCCCACCCTACCCATGGGGATCATGATTTGAACAAACTTGAATCTACACTACCTGAGGATGCTTCCACACAAGTTTCAGCTTTCCTGGCTGATCAGTTTCAGAGAAGAAGATTTTTAAAAATTTACTCTATATGTTCGTATGTAAAAATTTGACCCTCCATTTTGGCCCCACCCTACCCCTGGGGATCATGATTTGAACAAACTTGAATCTACACTACCTGAGGATGCTTCCACACAAGTTACAGCTTTTCTGCACGATCGGTTTCTGAGAAGAAGATTTTTAAAGATTTACTCTATATATTCCTATGTAAAAATTTGACCCCCATTGTGGCCCCACCCTACCCATGGGGATCATGATTTGAACAAACTTGAATCTACACTACCTGAGGATGCTTCCACACAAGTTTCAGCTTTCCTGGCTGATCAGTTTCAGAGAAGAAGATTTTTAAAAATTTACTCTATATGTTCGTATGTAAAAATTTGACCCTCCATTTTGGCCCCACCCTACCCCTGGGGATCATGATTTGAACAAACTTGAATCTACACTACCTGAGGATGCTTCCACACAAGTTACAGCTTTTCTGCACGATCGGTTTCTGAGAAGAAGATTTTTAAAGATTTACTCTATATATTCCTATGTAAAAATTTGACCCCCATTGTGGCCCCACCCTACCCATGGGGATCATGATTTGAACAAACTTGAATCTACACTACCTGAGGATGCTTCCACACAAGTTTCAGCTTTCCTGGCTGATCAGTTTCAGAGAAGAAGATTTTTAAAGATTTACTCTATATATTCCTATGTAAAAATTTGACCCCCCATTATGGCCCCACCCTACCCCTGGGGATCATGATTTGAACAAACTTGAATCTACACTACCTGAGGATGCTTCCACACAAGATGTCTGTCACATTCAGCCCAAATAATTTTGAATTGACATTTGTTTATCAAAGAAAATATAACGTCAATGTGCCTCCATAGACACTGGAGTTCTAAGTATAACCTAGAATTTTCTTGTTCTTAAAATAGATCCCATGCCGACTTATAAAAATAGGGTACCCTATTTTGAGGCAAAGTTTCTACATTATTTTATGTGCTTAATTCAACTTTTTTCTCAACAAATGGTTGTAGAGGGTACACCAATTAACACTTCAGGGTTTTTTTCAGATTTTTAAATCTTCAAAATATGTCTGCAGCTGCACAGTTCTACAGCTGTTTTAAGTAATTAAAAAAGCATTGTTCTGTTCTTAAATGCATAATTTGCATACAAAAAAAAACCCATGTACAACCTCATATTTATTTCCTTTTCATCTTTAGGCCATACCAATTTGATTTCTTGGTCGCCGGATCCGCGCGCACGTGACTAAGGGCTTTCCAAAAAATAATTATAAAAAATAAATCCCGCACCTGGAAATTTGAGTTCCGTTTCCCGCTCCGTTTTTGGTTATTTTATTTTTTTTATTTATTTAGTCATGATTGCCCTTTTTAACATTGATCATACCTATGGGCAGCGGATAGGGCAAAAATTACATTTTTACAAAATCAATGTTAATTTAAATTCAAGAATGCAAGATAATATCATCAATGACCATAAATGCAAAACCAACAGTCTTCTTTGCAATATAAATATACATAAAATCAACCAAAGGTGTCTTTATACAAATCAAACAAACAAAAAGTAAAACCAACAGACATAAATGCAAAACGAACAGACATCAACATAAAACAAGCGGACGCACAAAAACAAAACGCCAGCTGGTGTGTTGGAGAAACGCGGTGTCCAGTCAAGTCGTCCACATACCATCTCGTACATAGTTCATGTATACAAAAAGTCAACTCATATACAAAACCAAGATTCAAGTCCTCTACAAAAATTTTACTCGTACACAAGGCTTTAAAATGTTTTATGTATTGTGGAATTCAAAGTTCGTATGCAAAACGGAAAATATACTTTAAGATAATTAAAATTAATTACTTTATAGTGATTTACAGTTGTATTAAATAATTGATATTTTAAAAGAGAAAAAAATGTGAATTTTAATGAAGATTTCAAAGATATAGGAATTTATCACAAAAATATCAGTTTAGTTAATTGTGGTTAAACATCGTAAAAGCAAGTTCTGAGCAAGCAGTAATTCAGATATTCACTTTCATAGTTTTGTCTTTTATCTAAAGATTGTGGAATAAAAAAACAAATTAAGGTATATCATGTAGAATTACTAAGTTTCGGAAATTATACATTCCAATCAGCTTTTTATTCAAACATCGTGTAATTATCGTTTTGAGATACCAAAATTCTTTGTCATTAGCAAAACTGTTAAGATTTTCGTTCCATTAAGGAAGAAAGAACACCAGTCACTGAATGTTTACTGTCCCTACACATGTATTGTCCTAATACACAATATTTTGAATTAAATTAGTCAATACAATAAATATATTACCAATTTAATCCATATACAGTGCCATGTATATTGTGATCAGTTAATTGGAACTCTTTCCATAGGTGGGACCACGCCGCTGTAAATACTATTTTAGAAAAAGAATGCGGTATGCAGAGATTGATTTCAAGTTTTGAATGTATACTTCACTATTTGTTTTAAAAAATAGAAACCACACATTTTAGTTCCAAGTTCCTTACCCGCGATTCAAAAGCTTATAAATGCGTGCACTTAAAGAAACCATTTTCCCCTTCTTAGCTATATTAGTGTTTGGTTCAGAAACTTGAAACTTTTTGAAGAAAATTGACCCAATTTACCCAATAAATGTATTTATATGGGCATGACATGCAAATATTTAGTGAAGGGAATTATCGGGCTACGACGTTTTTTACCGGTAGATGTAGCTTGATAGTGCATTTCAACAAAATATTTATCGGCAGTACCTCTCAACTGGTAGACGAAGTTAGCAACCTTGATGTAAATATGTATAGAGGGGGGTATGATTTTTTTTCCAAATATTTGTTTTATGTCATTTTTTGCAATGAATGTATACATTAGATTGTAAATATGTCATAAAAGGATAATTAAATGAAAAAAAATTGAGTAAAGTTCTGGGGGTCTAGATACTTGGGGGTGGAGGGATAGAAGGGGTGGTCGGTCCTGTCCTCAAGCACCTGTGTGTTAAACATGATTTAATATACAAAAAATGTTGTCAAAGATTAACACTTTCTTCTCTGTTTTATTTAAGAGTTGATTTTTTTTGTTTACGAGATGACCTGTGTACGAGATGGTCTGTATAAGACTTCACTGGACACCGCGCGTGTTGCTTCCCCAACACGCCACCTGGCGTTTATTTTTGCGCGTCCGCTTGTTTTATGTTGATGTCTGTTCGTTTTGCATTTATGTATGTTGGTTTTACT
Source organism: Magallana ariakensis (assembly GCA_020458035.1). Lineage (NCBI taxonomy): Eukaryota > Metazoa > Mollusca > Bivalvia > Ostreida > Ostreidae > Magallana > Magallana ariakensis. Next base: position 62,013,003 of record CM035814.1, on the reverse strand, counting down.
TTTTGTTTGTTTGATTTGTATAAAGACACCTTTGGTTGATTTTATGTATATTTATATTGCAAAGAAGACTGTTGGTTTTGCATTTATGGTCATTGATGATATTATTTTGCTTTGTTGAATTAAAATTACCATTGATTTTGTAAAAATGTATTTTTTTGCCCTTTCCGCTGCCCATACATACCAAACATTTCCCGGTAGATTGTAAGCAAGGTTTACAAGTAAATAATGTCAGCATGGGTGGATAGAATTAGCGATCAGGAGGGGTCTGATACAATAATGCGAATACGGTCACCAATTTTTCACTGCTTTTTACATGTATTGCAAAGGAAAAAATGACATGTTAAAACAAGAGGCCAATAGGCCTTAACGGTCACCTGAGTACCATAGCCCATACACAAAATTGTCGAGGAGTCTCATAAATGCATTCAATTGAGTTTCATAATGGATTAGAAGATTATAATAATGTAATGACATCCACCTCCCTGCCTGAAATCTTTTGGAAAGGACTCTTGAACCTATAGTTTTGCACAAGACTTGAAGCTCTTAACAGAGTGTATGACATACTGTAGAAGAGGTGCCCAGATTCCATTCAATTTATTTATCCCACGTATGTTAACTTACAAAATAGGTTTTATGTTTATATGTTTTCATACATAAACTAAAACAAGGTGGCTTGCATACTACTTATTACTTTACTATTAACAAGTCTATTTGTTTATCTTAAAAAATTTAAAAACTGTTTTTGTTTCAAATGATAAAAATATTTGCATAACTATTTTGATCATACAACTTTATAATTACATTCTATTTAATGATTTATTACTAAATATGAACAAGCCAAGGAAGATAACTCTGTTATGAAGAAGCAAGGGAAGATAACTCCATTAACTGTTATAATCCTCTTCCCTGAACTCTTTTCAAATGCTTTCACAATATCTTATCAATAACTTTGATGGACAGCTTCATTATTGTGATCGGCTTCGGCCGATCACTGTTGTGTCCATATGAGGCATCCGGCAAATGCTTCCACGTGCGCACACATTCTGCTTGCATAGGTAGTTCTTATAAAAACTTGAAGTTTGGTTTAGTATTTATATAACATTTTACTCGGTTTTATTTCAATTCATTTACCTTAAGAGATGCAAACATACATAAAATACAGTTCGACCTGTTAATTCAAGAATGCACATTTTGTCTCACGCGTAAGAATTTCGATCGAAAGATTCATTCAGTAATGCAGTTGACCTCGATGAACTGACCTCAATCATAAGAAGATGCTCTATGAACTGACCTCGATCTATTGATGTTGCATAATAGTAGCTAGGAAGACGGCTTGATTTATAAACAAGGTTACGTTATAATGCGACCTCAATAGCAAGTTATGATGGCATTCAATGTTTTTCAGTCGCATTAGAACCATTTTAACAAGAGCTTGGACTTTGGGTAGTTGGTGTCAAACAGCATTGTGACGTAATCCTGTCTATTTCATCGTAGGCCACTCAGCCATTGCTCATTGAAATCAACAAGATTTGTCTGGCTTTTGAGTAAAGACTACGCAATCGGTGTATATTTCACTTGAAACCAGCATCATTTTAACTTGTTTTGACGCAGTAATAAGATAGTCACGTCCTACTGAAAGTCCAAGGCCTTGTTAAAATGGTTCTTAATTATTTTAATACAACTCTTTCTTTGTATACGTGTTAATGCTCTTTGAATTAAGAGCCCTACTCAGTATTCTGAAGAAGAAGAAGATACATTAACATTTAATAATTACGTTAAAAATATAAAATTAGACATGCAAGGAGTTTACGAACGGCTTTTCCCAAATTTATTTCAAAATTAAATTTGTTGACGGTTTATAATAATGAAGTTATGGTGTACAGATTCAAAATATTCTATATTTTGTAAAAATACAGTACTTTTTTTTATTATTTTACATCAAACTGATCATGTTGATTGCTTCTAGCTATCAATATATCATTATTGCCGATCATTCCTTTAAAAGGAATACTTGATTTTCTATATTCAATGATTAATTAGTAAATATGAACAAGCTAAGGAAGATAACTCCATTAGGAAGAAGCAAGGGAAAAAACTCCATTAATTGTTTACCCCCCCCCCCCCTTTCAACTCTTTCCAAATGCTCTCCAAATGCTAGGTCCTGAAACCTGACTTAGGGGTCATGAATTTCACAATTTAGGTAGAGGAGTTCATAACCATGCATTCAGTTTTTTGCCACTTGTGTGGGAGTAAAGATTTTTAAGATTTAATACATTTGTACTATATGGCTATATTGGCCCGACCCTAGGGCCTAAACCCCTGTCCCAAGGGTCATGAATTTCAAAATTTAGGTAGAAGACTTCATGGACATCATATCCATGCTAGGATACTTTTTCACAAATATATACGGGAGTATAGAAGAAGATTTTCTAAGATTAAATACATATTTGCTATATGGCCATATTGGCCCCACCCTAGGGCTTAAACCCCTGTCCCAGGGGTCATAAATTTCACAATTTAGGTAGAAGACTTCATGGACATCATATCCATGCATTTAGTTTTTCACAAATATATATGGGAGTAGAGAAGGGGATTTTCTAAAATTTAAATACATTTTTACTATATGGCCATTTTGGCCCCACCCTTGAGCCTGAACCCCTGACCCAGCGACCATAAATTTCACAATTTTGGTAGAGGGCTTCATGGACATCATATCCATGCATTTAGTTTTTCACAAATATCTATGTGAGTAGAGAAGAAGATTTTCTAAGATTTAATACATTTTTACTATATGGCCATATTGGCCCCACCCTAGAACCTGAACCCCTGACCCAGCGACCATAAATTTCACAATTTTGGTAGAGGGCTTCATGGACATCATATCCATGCATTTAGTTTTTCACAAATATCTATGTGAGTAGAGAAGGGGATTTTCTAAGATTTAATACATTTTTACTATATGGCCATATTGGCCCCACCCTAGAGCCTGAACCCCTGACCCAGCGACCATAAATTTCACAATTTTGGTAGAGGGCTTCATGGACATCATAACCATGTATTTAGACAAATATCTATGGGAGTAGAGAAGATTTTCTAAGATTTAATACTTTTTTACTATGTGGCCATATTGGCCCCATCCTAGAGCCTGAACCCCTGACCCAGGCGCCATGAATTTAACAATTTTAGTAGAGGGCTTCATGGACATCATAACCGTGCAATCAGGTTTTTCCTCACATGTGTGGGAGTAGAGAAGAAGATTTTTGAAAATTTGGCTGTTTTTTCATATTTGGACCCACCTGTGGCACCCTGGGGGTGGTAGAGCAACCAATTTCACAATTTACATTCCTCTTACCATAGAGATGCTTCATACCAAAAATGGGAACAATTGGTCTTGAAGTTTTTAAGAAATTAAAAATGTAAATTGTTAACGCACGACGCACGATGACGGACGAAAACAGATAGAATAGGTCACCTGAGTTTACTCAGGTGACCTAATAAAATGTAATCGCTCGCCTCTATTTTTTTTATGTCGCCCCAAAATTTTCAAATTTCAGTTTTTTAATTTTAAAATTAGTACATCGCCCGCTAGCACCAATATTTGTTTGCTTAGAATCCGAAGACCAAGAAATCAAATTGGTGTGGCCTTAGAAAACAGTTTTGGCCAGTTTCGTGCAGAAACAAGCCAGTTCAACAAATGTTTACATTTTAATTCTCCAATGTACAAGATGTACAAGACAAATCCCCCTTAAATGATGTTTTAGTGATAGAACGAGGCAAGATCGCTTATTTGCACTGGCATTCACGTTATCAAGCCAATCAAAACTCCAAGCGTAAATCCCATAAAATCACGCGAGAACTGTCATGGCTGCTGAATAAGACGACTGGTAAACACGCTGATGTGTTTTATCTGGTTTTGATTTATATACGGTTAGTTCGTTCAACCTGAATTAAAAAATCATTTTATCTAAAGGAAGTCAGATATAAAAACGATATTTTCAGACCTAAGTCAGCCGCATTAAACAATTAATTTTGCACCATTATGGAGATCCCATTGAATTGTAGCCCTCTCAAGTAAACATCAGACATAAAAAATCGGAGAGGGCTACATTATTGCAGCTACATTGTACTAGTGTAAAACTGTTTATTTTTCTCTATAAGATTAGATATTTTTTACCTGTTTTCCAGCGTATATTGCGTAGAATACATTGTGTCGGCATCCTTCACGAGAGTGGACAGAGATGTGATCTCTTCCGCGTCTAATAGGCTGACTAAAGTCATGTTTCTTTGCTGGCAAGCTTGGCGAGCCTCGTTCCAAGTTAGACTACTTGTGTGAATCTCAAATCGACAGTACTCGACAGAATTTGAATCTGTTGAAGAAGACAGAAGATAATCAGAACAAAAATACTTTGCAAATGAAAAGCGAACCTAAACAATCTCTTTTTTATGAACATATATTTAAAAAAATCTAAAACTAAAGATCTAATATTTAAACAATTGAACTATGAACAAATGTCAATAAAATAAAAACAATAACAGCTAGAAGACTAATTGTTCTCGAACAAATAGAGGCCTTTCCACTTTATTATATTTATTATGTTTACGGTGAGGTACAGAATACCTAATAACTTGCAAAAGTATATTGCTCAATAGGCTATCCAATTTGGTCAGCAAGGTATGACATTTAGTTCTGGACTAAAATGATGAACTTTATGTCATGTGATTACCGTACTCAGATATGAAAACAATAAAGTGAGCTGCACTGTATATCTAGTAAACATTTCCACTTTGTTGTTACACTTAACGCCATAATTTATCAAACATTGTTGCTGTAGTTTGTACTAATTAGATAGTATAGCTTAAAAAAAAATTATTCCTGTGATATGTGTTGTGTTGAGAAAACCACGAAGCCATCAATAGTTTTTTATGAGAATTTTTTTAACATTTCAACCCATTGCTTTAAGAATCCCCTGTTATTTATCGTAAGTATCATTTGAATTACTTTTCTGAATTTTTTCCACTTACTCAGAACAAAACTGATGTGCTCACCAGGTGAATATTCTTTAAACAAGCCTATAAGTAGAAAACCTAACAATAGAAGAGAGTGTTCTAGAGGCTAGCTGTCTTTGTACAATATGAATGGGTTGACTGTAAAAACAATTCACACATGAGTAACCACAGGACCTTTATGTGACACCTGGCTGACCAAATTGTATATCGTCGAATTCGCAATCCAGCAAGCTATTGAAACTTAAAGCTGAACACCGCTCGTAAATAGGCACCGTCACACAGATACCTGGTATATAAACCCTTCGATTTCGTTACACCCAATTGCACACCTGAACCTCGTGGCCAACATGTAGTATTCCTTTCGTTGTCTTTAGATTTTATGCATTTTTTTCTTATTTTATGTGCAATAATGCATTGACCAATTTATTTGATGTTAGTATTCTCCTGGCTTGAAAAAGGTGCGTAAAATTTGATAATTTCATCGCGACCGAGTAACACGGCGAGGCAAAACGTACGTCCACACAGGTGAGACCTCTATAGCGAAGTACTTTGAACTGTTTAGAGGTCTGACCCTTATATAAGGGTTGTAGGGACAGCAGTGATTAAAGAGAAATATGGCGGACAGTGCCTATTTACGAGCGGTGTTCAGCTTTAACTAGAATTCTTAATTTCAAAATATATAAAAATGCATTAATTAATATATATTAAAAGGATCTTGACTTTTGACCTTAATGCCATTTATAGCTCACCTGAGCTGAAAGCTCTGTCTGTCCGTTTCCCTGTAAACTTTTTACATTTTCGACATCTTCTCCAGAACCTCTGGGCCAATTTCAACCAAACTTGGCACAAAGCATTCTTAAGCAAAGGGGATTTGTGAAAATCATGACCCCCAGATATATATATTCCTATGTAAAAATTCGACCTTCCCCCCCATTGTGGCCCCAACCTACTCCCGGGGGTCATGAGTTTCATAAGTTTAAATCTACACTACCTGAGGATACTTCCACGCAAGTTACGCTTTCCTGACTCATTGGTGTCTGAGAAGATTTGCTCTATTGTCTATAAACAATATATTGTTCTCTCCATTGAACAATATTAATATGCTGTCGTTATCTACGTTCGTTAAATATTAAGGAAACTAAATTGTTAACCGTCAGATTCACCAGAAAATTCCAAATATAGATTTTGTGTCATAAACATTATTCAGTGAAATAGTCTAAATATTTTAGTTTTGAAATTTGAACATTTTCTTAATTAATACAGAGCTCTTCATCTTGATGAGATCAAAATAGTCTAAAAAATGGACAAGACCTTCTAGCCCTTTAAGTTGTTATGACAACGAGGCCAAACGTTAAGTCTCAATTTGTCATATCATAATATGATTCTCTATGCACAGAAAAAAGAATTAAAATTCAATATGGCCCGTTCTATAACAAAGCAACAGAGATAAATCCTAAACAGGTATCACGATCTATCTATACACACTACACAGTATACTCACTTTGTGATAGGTCCACATTTAGAGCCAAAACAAACGTAAAACAAATGGCAGCTGATAAGGGATAATTTTTCATGAACATCGTGCCTTTTGCGTGCATTAGTATCAACTATAGTTAAAAGAATGAGGAATTTTCAATGAACGAAAAAAAAAGTTATTTTGATATATTGATTGAGTTTATTGATTTATTCTGTACGATTCTATGGTACTCTCTCGCAATCGTTACTTATACAGCCGTTTACTAATGAATTAAACATAACTTCAAAAAGTGGCTTTTTCAAAGCCTAAGCCATTTTTTGCTTTCTCTCACTTTTTAAAAGTTTAGACATTTTAGATCAGTAATTTACACATTTTTTCCACTTATGATAATACAGATTCCTTAGTTGACCCAGTAACAGATATTCAGTTTTCCATAATTTCAACTTTCATAATTTTTAGCAATATAAACAACAGTCGAGTTAGATATAGAGAAGAAAATATTAGGTAGAAGAAAATATCGTTCTTATAAATTGAATACAGTATTTTGTTTGTGGCCAAATGGCACATTAGTGGTATTACATATCTATTGTGTGTTAAAACACTCAATTTTTAATACATTGTGAATTAAGTTTAAAGCTATTCCAGAGGCTTTTCAATGAAATATTTTAAATGCAAATAAGTTTGTCTCAACATAAAGTATTTAAATATTGTGTTGTTTAATATTTTTAAAGATTTTAAACAGAAATAGAAACTAGGAAAGACTTTAGTCTTTAGTTTAAATATAGTAAATACTGAGTAACAGATCTACTTACCATAAATTGTATACTGAACATAAGTTATCGAATGGTTTACAATCCAGACATTTTTTTCGAACAACTGTCATTATGATAGATATTTTTTTATTGTCTTTCTGCATCAACTAATAATAAATCAGTCTTATTGTACAATACAGTCACATCTAGACACTGATTGGTTGTAGAACACTTGTTGTAAGCATCAATCCTTGTCCATTGATATCCCATTAAACAAAATATTATGAAGAAAATCTTATTAGAAGAAAAAAAATTATACCATGTTGCTTCGACGAACTCTTTCTTCTTAATCTAAAACTTCTTCGTGATCGATGTAAACGCCTTTTGATTGTAAATTATTTCAATCCAAATTGAATCCGATTCAATCCAAAATTGTAACCTTAAGTTTTTTCCGTCACATAGACTCGCACATAGTTTAATCAATATGTTGAACATGCCTATCACTATATTTTGTTTACAGACATGGCTGATAAAAAAAAATAATGATCAAATATTTACAATTAAGAGTTTTAAATTTCGTAACGAATTTACTTCACTGCGATTTGTGACTTTTGGTCTCAAGAATTTCATTTGAAATTAAAACAGTAACGTCGATATCCATCATCGGTTTGTGTCGATTGCATCGCAATCAATAAAAGTTATTATTGGTGTTAGTGAAAAATTCAGCAAGGAACTTAAATTAGGACGTATTTCTATACCGCTTCCTCAAATTTCTTTCGACAATTATATTTGTTCTCTACTAGGTTTGGAACATAAAAAAGTGCCTGGTGAATATAGGATCATTCATGATTTATCATTTCCAAAAGATTTATCTGTCAACTCTTCCTTTCCAACATGTAACTCTACAGTTCAATATGAATCTAGAGGAAATTTCATTCAATTGAAAAAACAGTTTAGTCCTTATTCATTAATTGCTAAAATAGTTATTAAAATTTGGTTTAGAAACATACCTATTCATCCAAGTGATTATAATATCCTTGGTTTTTATGGGAAAGTAACTGTCAAATTTTTGAAACTCTCAGTACTGGTTTATACTGAGTAATGATAAATAAGTACAATGCTTCTGGAATGTCTCATTTGATATATGATTTCTATTTTATTGGGCCCCCTAATTCACAAAAGTGTCTTCAAGATGTTCTCAATTTTTAATAGCTTTTTAATACAATTGGTCTTCCTATCAAGAAGTCTAAAACAGTATTGCCTACAACTAAAATCATCATTATTGGTAAGAAGTAGATTCTGTAGAAATGCATGGCATGTCAAACGTTGCAATAATCGATCTTTTCCATTTGTATTATATAAATTTTCATTTGTATTGTATAATTTTCTATTTGTATTCAATAATTTTTCATTTGTATTCTATAATTTTCATTTGTATTCTATAATTTTCCATTTGCATTGTATAAATTTCATTTGTATTCTATAATTTTCTATTTGTATTCTATAATTTTCCATTTGTATTCTATAAAGTTCATTTGTATTGTATTATTTTCTATTTGTATTCTATAACTCTCCATTTGTACGAAATACTAAGTCATTATAACGACTAAGTAACTCGTTATAACGACACATTATCTCATTATAACGACTTAGTCTTTCGTTATAACGACTTAGTTTAAGTTTATGTCGTTATTTTGACTTAGTACCTCGTTATATTTCGTACGGTACGTACGCCTTAGTTTATGTCGTTGTTACAACTTAGTCTATTTAGTTATAATGACTAATGATCTTGTACGTACGACATTTTACCTCTTTGTAACGACTTACATGTAGTATCTCGTTATTACGACTTAGTTAGAATTCATTTTAACTGGCAGCATACGCTTCCGTACTCTCAAAATCTGGGATAATAAATTAAAAAAAAATATAGAATTTTGTTGGCCTTGCATAATACATGTATTGCTGTTGTTGAAATTATCAACAAAAAATCGAGTAAAGATTTAATTATATTTATCATTTAATTAGAAGATTAGTGCGACGTCTTGTAATTGCTGCCTTGACAAACACTATTTTTTTTCAAAGCTAAACTTTTACCAGGAAATTCCAACTGCACTGCTGATCATATGGCACGATTTAGCTCCATGGATAGATGGGCTACCAACAATCCTGACTCCTCAAATGATCTTATTTTAAATACAATAATATTGAAGTTGTTTGTATATGCAGCCTTATCACCTTCAACTAAGAAAGCATATATGAGAAGTTAGAATTTCCTTTTGGATCTTTGTAACTCATTGAATTAACCCTTTAGTTCCCCTTGCCCATAAACGTTGACTTGCAATTTCATTAGTTTTTAAATATGCAAAATCTTAGTCCAGCTACAATTTTTTCGCATCTGTGTCGATTAGTTATGTTTACAAACTTTGTAATGTACAGAATCCAACACATCATATAATGATCCGCAAAATCCTAAAAGGTGCCTATAATCATCAACGTCAGACACTAGGATGCATAAAACTAAATCAATATTGCAGAAAATATTCAGTTTTGCAACATACTTTGACATTTAAACAAATGTGATATCGCTTCGTGCAATTTTCTTGTTGGCTTTTCATGACTTTTTTCAAACCAGGAGATTTAACTGTTTATGACAATATTCATTTAAACGCATTTGTTCAACGCAATGAAATTTCTTTTCTTAAAGAAACCAAAGGCTCAAGGAATCAACTCCTTTTGAAACACTTTATAAACATGAAAAATAAGTAGCCTATTACGCTTATTTCATCACCAAACAAAAACTCAAGTCTGTCAAGATCAGGCTTAACAGTTGTAAATCACAAACTTCCAACAGACCACTGGCCCACTCTTCTCCTTTATGTCTGGCAATCCAGTCATTCGGTCGTTTTTTTTTTTGGCTAACAATTTAAAATTAGCACTCACCTTTTGTGATGTGTATAAAGGTCAGTTTTAGAATTAGTGCTGCTACAGAAGCAGCAAAACTGGAGTATTCTGAAAATTATATTCAACAACTTTGCTGCTGGCAATCCATTGCCATCAAATGTTAAATTTGCATTAATTCATACTTATTGTAATAAACATTTAATAATTGACTTTTGTTGGGATATCTGTGAAATGCATAAACTGTTATATATTACAGTTAAGTACTTCGTGCAATTAATCAAATAATTGCCTTGACTGATTGAGCAGGACAGTAATTAATCTGCTGCTTGACTTCTGAACATGACAGTAATTAAACTGCTGCCCGATTTCTGAACAGGTCAGTACTTAAAATGTTGCTCGATTTCTGAACAGGTCAGTACTTAAAATGCTGCTCGATTTCTGAACAGGTCAGTACTTAAACTGCTGTTCATCAGTGCACTGTAGTACAGTAGGCAAACTGCTGCACACCTTAACGTATTATAACAGTTTTTGTTACAAATTTTTCTATGATTGTGTTCACTAAATAGATCAGGTTAACAAAACATGGTTAAGCAATCATTGTCCATTCACCATAGAATAAAGCAATTGTGACCAATTCTTAAATAAGTCAATGTGTTTTAGTCAGTTTTTTGTTTAGATTTCAGTAATTCTTTTTATTTGTCCTTGACTCAACTTGCATGTATATATATATATATATATATATATATATATATATATATTTGAATGCAATTCCATATTTGTATTGTTCTATTCAAAACACTGTGCCGGATTATTATGCAGGTGCTAAGGTGACATTTTTGCATCGCTTAAATGCAGTTTCGTAAATATTTATATATTCCAAATGATACACCATTGTCTAGAGAGCATTTAATTGAACAGGTCCGCAAAGCTGATGAACTGAACCAGAGGTTTTACTCGTTGGTGCAAGTGCGCAGGTTGAAAGAATACACAACAGGAACACAAGTTTACCATTTATTGATGCATACAACCAAAACATTTACTGACATATCAAATGTAGCATTAAGGCGAATGGGACTAATAGGCCGCATTGAAAGATGTACATAATATAATAGGGTCCAAGGAGGACCTGGTATACCAATTTAAAAAATATCCGGGCAAAAACCAGTGGCCCTTCGTTATGCGCAGGTGCCGACGGTCCCAAATTTGTGTACGAGACATTTGGGAACCGAGGGGGGTAGGAGGCGCATCTGTTTACCCTGTTTCCTGATTGCCTGCTGGTTAGTGGTACTAAAGCATACCCCAGCCCTAGGCCTATCATCCTTTTCTAACAGGTAGAGGGGCCCCAGACTCAACCGTCTTGAATATGGCCCCAAAAAAATTAATATTTGAATTACAAGTTTAACTTTGTTTTTGATTTTGTCCGTATACAATTGTAGACATTGCGTCTGACTAAAACACATGTCCACCGCTTTGTGTGACGGCCGGACAGGGAAATACATAGGCCAGATATGCCACTCCCCCCCCCATTGTCCCCTTGGACCGCTACAAACATCGATATGATGTTCCTCCATCACTTAGGGGATACCTTCCCCTCTCCTTAGATAATAGACCACAAACCCTTCCATTGCCTGACTCTGAGAGGTGAGTCCAATCAAATCTGTACAAGTTTGGATTCGCTACAGTAATGTTGTGATGTGTGATAACTCCCCCCCCCCCCCCCCAAAGTCTATTACAAACTTTGAGATAACTTTATTAATTTTCTTACGTTTTGTGTCGATTTTCTTACCGCATTTGAGAGAACGTCATGCCAATAGCGTTCAGGCAGAATATGGGACCATATAAAAGTTTGGTGTTGGGAAGAAGTGCATTATAGCGCAGGCAGCTGCACTGAATTTCTTGGATGAATCTTTTGCTAGTTAATTCGGGGTTTACCAGGTCGTTTAAACCAAAATGAATGAGAATATAATTAGGTGGTAGTTTTCTCTGGATCAGCTGCAGGATTTCTTGGTCCAGTTGGTGCCATTGCATGCCCCTTTTAGCCCTCCAGAGGATGGTCGCCGGTAGGTTAAGGTTGGTTCCCCCGCTTGAATGTCTGGCCGATTGACCTAGGCCTGCCCAATATGGAATTGAGGATCCAAAGATCCAGTTGAAGGACCTGCAATACTTTGATTTAGTTAGTGATGTAACTAAATTAGATTGCGCCTTGATGTAGACTTGGGAGTAGAATGTTAGGAATATGAGAGTTGCCTCTCCCCCCCCCAAAAAAAATGCTGCAAGTTTAACGGACGCGGATGTAATTTAGAAATCCTGTTGACTTCCATCGACCGAACCTCTGGATATCTGCGTGAGGTGTGCCCTGAAGCGCTAGGTCCGTGGCCCTACCAATACGAAAACTATGTGTGCGGAAGTGGCCTGGTATTGTACCATTGCTGGTAGCTTTCTGAAGCACCGCATTGAATTGGTACCTGCTTAGAGGTTTAGAGTTGAGATGGATAAAAAATTTATAGTTTTGTGTTGTGTATAGCCTGCAAGATAGGTAAGCCACTGTAGCTTTTACTGAACATATTGAGGATTGTGGTTGAGTATGAATGATTAAGGTAGTGTTGCTGTCTATCTGATCGGTTTTAGAGTGGTGGGGTATAGTTATCTTGAGCTTCGGAGGATTGCCCCACACTTGCACGTGTTGTAATTCAATACAATGTGAGGAGGAATAAAAATTTGGGTTAATTACTGTAATCTAACCTATGGGGAGCAGTGCAAAGTATGCCATTGAAAATGCACAAGTAACAATTTAGTTTCGTAGGGTGATAGCCTGATAGGCATACTACATGCAGGGCTACAAGGAGTTTTTGTAGTATTGGGCTTGTAATAGGTAATCGACTGTCTAAATTGACGCCATTTGAACGCTTTAGGCCCAGCAGGGCTTTGGTTACCAGAAAAGACTAAGTTGTGTCTATGAAATTTATTGAGTTTGTGATAGTAAGATATAGCGCTGATATACAGGTTTACTGTATTGGTGAAAGCTGTTGAATAGATAGGTACGAGATGTAGCATAAAATTATGTTGGGTGGATGGGCCAGGTTTGCTGGAGGCCGTAGCAGGTAAGGAAAACTTGAAATTTGTTGAGGGCAGCCTGGTAAGCTTTGGATGTGTTAAACGATAGTGAATTGTGGATGAGGCGCCTGGACTCACCCATCAGACATCCCATATCCGGGACGGGAGCTGTGTGGACCACCACTCGGCGTCTGGGGCCAGGGTCCGAAACCTTCCCCACTGTGAACGAGAAATACTGTCAGCAATTTGGTTGCTTTTTGATGGAATGTATTGTGCCTTGATTATGATGTTGTGTTTTAGTGTGAGTAGGACCAGTTACAATGTTCATTACCCTATGGGATTTAGATGTGCAAGAGTTAATTTTGTGTACAAGTGCCATGTTGTCAATGTGGAACAAAATGCGTTTGTTAGACAATTTGGAGTGCCAGAGAGAGAGAGAGAGAGAGAGAGAGAGAGAGAGAGAGAGAGAGAGAGAGAGAGAGAGAGAGAGAGAGAGAGAGCGCCACTTACCGGGAAGAGCTCTAGGAAAGTCATGTCCCGTATGATATCAGACGAAACCCAGTGTTGAGGCCACCTGTCATGAGCCCAGCAGCCGGAGAAGAATATCCCGAACCCCCCCACCCCCTCCCCCAAAGGTCACCCCGCGCTGTCTGTGAACAACTGAAAACTGTTTACTGAGGTCCATATGCCTGAACTGATAACTGTTACCCCATTATATTGGTCAAGGATTTGTTGTCATATAGCTAGGTCCTCCCACATGCCCCTATTGACCCTAATAAAGTGGTGGGGTCTCTTGATGCCAATGGTTGCATCAATTAAACGCCTACAAAAGGTTCTGCCGGGCGCCACCGTTTTGCATGCAAAGTTGAGTAGGCTGATCAATTGCAGTGACTTTTTCGGCATTCTGCACGAATCGAATAGTTTGTCTCAATGTGTGTAGTTTGTCTTGGGGGAGCCGCATGACGCATGAATTGTGTCAAATTCTATTCCTATAAAAAATATAGTGGTGTTTAGTACGGTGCTTTTGTCTAGTGCGATTGGTACCCCAAAGTGATTGCAAATGTCTTTGAAAAAGTCGACTGTGAATTGACAAAGGACCAGCGAAAAGAATTTCATCTAAATAGTGTAGAATGCTAGGGTTGCGGGACTTGGATTGAATTATCAAGTGGAGTGAGGTTGCGAACTTTTCCCAAATTGCACAGCTGATTGAAGCCCCAAATGGCAACATTATTATTTTTCTTGCGATTTAAACCTAATAGATCAAAGTCAGACGGCGCGATTGGGATAAGGCGGAATGCTGGAGATGAAAGCCATGTAAAACTCCATTAATAATGAAAGATTTTGTTTTATAGTCTTTGAGATGTGAAAACAGGATATAGACATTGATGGTAGTTGTCCCCAGAGTATTGAGCGCCTTGTTCTTGGGTGTAATTGCTTCCGCATCTGGCTGCGGGGTGGCGTCCACCGCATGAATAGCAGACATGTGAATACCTGCAATTTGGAGCAAATTTACAATGCTTGCCTGCATTAAAAGTGTGGCAATGTTGCACAGAGCTAGGGATCGTGGGGGCGTTATTCTTTTGATTGCGTTGTACGGGGATGTTCTAGGATGTTTTAGACTGGCATTTGGGGTTTATTGTGAGCTTTGGGGTTATTGTTGACATACATAAGCCAGAGCTCAGAGTTTATGGTACCCCAGGACGAGTGGGGGTCTGAGGCTTTACGAATACGGAATTGTTCATCATAGATAAACCAGCCGTTGCTGGATCTGTCGGCAGCCATACGTATGTCTCGCATGTACTTTATGAATTCCTGCGCTCTAGCGCGATATATTTCTAACATTATGCTTGTGAAGATAAAAAAATGCTGACGTCCATTTCTCGATGGACAGGAATATGCGGGACTTGTTTTTAATTAGGCAGATGATTCCATTGTTTATTTGAATTTGTCCGTGTGACTCGTCCTCGGCGAGTTTCCGCGCGGATTTAAGTAAGATGGAAAGCTCGATAAATTTGCCTTCCCAGATTTTTTGTTTTATCTTTAAGGGGACGTGGATAGATAGGGTCGAAAGAGCTCTCGGAAGTGTGGGGTTGGTAATCGACTACGTTAAACGGGGGGGGGGGGGCTGGAAATTTACCGGGATTTTAGTAGTCACGAGTAGAAAGGGGGTGATGATGTCAAATTCACCGTATGAAGCTAAGGCATCATTTTGAGCCGTGTGCACCGGCAGGATGGTATTTGCCATGGTTGGTTCTCCGCTTGGAGGGCCCGCCACGTTAACTATGGCGGGGACGTTGTTCTGGTTTCGGCGGATTCCTGAGTCCTGAATCGCCGCGTCTGCCTCTCGCCCTTGCTGGAGACGCAAAATATTGATTTCCTCTGGAGCGTGTTGTTATTCGAGATCTGATTGGCGGCATGCCTGATGGCCAGATAGAATTCTGCAATCTTCGGATTATAAATCTTTGGATTGATCACGTATGGCGGTTTAGATGGTTGCCGGAACAGGAAGTTGATTTTTTCTTACCGAGGTAGATCGTATGTGGGTGTTAATAGATAACTCAGACCAAATATATTCCTATATTCCTAATTTGCATTAAAGTATTTCCTGCAATAATTTGATTCAGACAGGTAGTTTTCTTATAGGAAATAAGGATTTCTTATCGGATTTTATAAATCATATCAGAATTTAAATTTCTATAGGAAGTACTTTTATTCCGGTAGGAAACTCTAAATATCCCGTAGGAAAATTGTTTTTCCTGTACGAAAAAATTAATTTCCTGTAGGTAAATATCTCATCTGACAGGTGAGATAATTTAACAACAAGGTTGTTAAAAACTCTCTAAGCGATGGTTTATCATATGGCACTGGCATAACTATCCGACACAGTGTTCCACTTATTCAGGTAATTTTTCCGCTATTGTATAAAAAATGACAATAACAAACCGTCAACCATCTCAAAAATCCATAAAACTTAATACAAATTCAAAGCAGAGCAACACGGACCTCCAAAAAGATAAAGGTAGGATCAGGTGTCATGGAGGAGTGAGCATCCTCTGCTGACCGGTCACACCCGCCGTGTGCTCTTTGGTATTTTGTCGAAATTGGGAAAAAAGTAGTATCAAAAGTAGTATCAAAACAATCTATTGTTTTAAGAAGTGCTTAACACCCCAATTCCCACTTTCTCTCGGCTGTGTTCCATTAGAATAAAGAACGGACATGTACCCTTAATAGCAAAAATAAATGCACTGTCCAGCCATGATCTCTGGAAGCTTGAAAATTACTTCAAGCATTATAACCTTATTGAAAATAACTACTCTCTCTCTCTGTCTTTCTCTCTCTCATTTGCAAAAACTCTTTATTTAGCTTTTAAATAACTTTTTAAAAACTTATTGACTTTTCACAAAGTAATGGTAATGCATTACTTTATCATTACTTCATGAATTTGGGCATTAAATTACCATTACCATTACTTAATTTTCTTGAAGTAATGCATTACATTATCATTACATAAGTAAAGTATTACATGAGTAAAGTAATGCATTACCAATACTTTACAATGTATTTCGCCCCAAGCCTTATATATATATATATATATATATATATATATATATATATATATATATATATATATATATATATATATATAATCATTAAAACACTGGCTTTCAATTTAGAATTTCGCAATTCAAAGTGTCTTAAGAGTGCATATAGAATACCTCTGAAACTCTTACATATACTAACACTTGATGCTGTATAATTTTGGAAGCTTTAATAACAATCGTATTGCAGTTCAATTATTTCCAATTCAATTTCAAATATTGATAATTACATTAGATTTAAAATGATTATATCATGGGAACTTGTCGTTTTAACACACAGTCTTCAAAGTGACTTCTTGACTAACAGCGAAATCAAAGAAATCTAAGAAACCTTTTGCCCAGCGATATTATTAGAAGCCTTGCTCTTGTCATCATAACCCACCAGCGATGCTTCAGAAGCCTTGCTCTCGTCATCCTATTCCACCAGCGATGCTTCAGAAGCCTTGCTCTCGTCATCCTAACCCACCAGCGATGTTATTAGAAGCCTTGCTCTCGTCATCATAACCCACCAGCGATGCTTCAGAAGCCTTGCTCTCGTCATCATAACCCACCAGCGATATTATTAGAAGCCTTGCTCTCGTCATCATATCCCACCAGCGATATTATTAGAAGCCTTGCTCTCGTCATCATAACCCACCAGCGATGCTTCAGAAGCCTTGCTCTCGTCATCATAACCCACCAGCGATGTTATTAGAAGCCTTGCTCTCGTCATCATAACCCACCAGCGATGTTATTAGAAGCCTTGCTCTCGTCATCATAACCCACCAGCGATGTTATTAGAAGCCTTGCTCTCGTCATCATAACCCACCAGCGATGTTATTAGAAGCCTTGCTCTCGTCATCATAACCCACCAGCGATGTTATTAGAAGCCTTGCTCTCGTCATCATACTCCCACCAGCGATGTTATTAGAAGCCTTGCTCTCGTCATCATAACCCACCAGCGATGCTTCAGAAGCCTTGCTCTCGTCATCATAACCCACCAGCGATGTTATTAGAAGCCTTGCTCTCGTCATCATAACCCACCAGCGATGTTATTAGAAGCCTTGCTTTCGTCATCACACTCCCACCAGCGATGTTATTAGAAGCCTTGCTCTCGTCATCATAACCCACCAGCGATGCTTCAGAAGAGCTAGGTAGATCTACATCGATGTTTGATGCTGACTGTGAAGGCAGTTCATTCTATGGCACGTTTTGAAATTCTTCGATCTTGAAAATAAACATGTTTCGAGGAGAAAAACCAGCTTTATTAAAATCGTCCATGTATAGGACCTTAAGAAATGTCGATCACTTTAACTCAGCATCTATATATAACAACCATTTCCCCATTTTAACTGTCATTTTGTCGTGACATTTTGTCTTAAGTGTTAACTTTTTAATGACCGTTTTCTTTAATTGAGGAGGTACAGCTAACATGGGTTCCCTGAATAAGGAAGCAACTAAAATGGTAGAGTGTTCCTTTCAATTCTGATATTAACTAAGATAGTACACAACAACTAACCCAATTTTTTTTATAATCTAACTGAAAATATTTGGGATGATACTTAAAAATACAAGAAACCTGAACTCACAATTTTTGCCCACATCGCTTTAAATAAACCCTTTCAATCTCATTTTAGTAAAGTGTAAAATAGAATAATCATAATTAGAATTAGAATTAGAATTTGCTATGCCAATAAGTTACTCTCGAAGATACTATTACAAGTGTTTATGCTTCTATTTATACAGAACAAATTTTTGTTACTTAAAGACACCGAAAATATTCTATTGGTACCCTTAAGTACATATAACGTAGGGATAGCGCTGGTGAATTACCTTTTAAGACGAAATTTTGTGAACTTAAAGGTCTCTTAAAAGAAATTGTAAGATTCAAATATGAATAAAATTTATCAGTATAATTGTCATGGTCCAATTATTTAAAGGTATTTTTAAAAGTTTGACTGTTGGTTTTAGATTTATTTAGGTTTTTAAATATTTTGCAGAATTAAAAATTGATAAAAAAAAAACCTTGAAGACGACATAATATTTGAAATTTGACCTTTTGATATGACCTCAAAAACTGATGCGCATAAAATATGATCCCTTGTTATGGCTATGTCCTTTAAGGTCTTTACCTTTAGAGGAACAGTGACACAGGTTACACATTCTTAAATAATAAAAGGCGAAATTGCACAAAGATCAAAATACAATATTCAAAGTAGGTCTTACAATTATCACAATATTCAATATTAGGGCTTTTTCTGCCTTGAATAAATGAATGGTATGATTTATATATATTTATACCCCCGCTCCGAAGGAGAGGGGGTATACTGTTTTACCCTTGTGTGTCTGTCTGTCCGTCTGTCTCTTAGTCCGTAACAAAAATTTCTGTCGCATTTTTCTCAGCAACTATTTATCGCAGATGCTTGAAATGTTAACACACTATTTGTCTAGGCATGCCATATCGTGGGATATATTTTTGTACCAATCGGAAAATCAACTTCCTTTTAAATGACGACTTTGTTTATTTTTATTTTCAAACAAATTTTCGTCAAAGATTTCTCAGTAACTTTTTCAGCAACTTTTTATCACAGATGCTTAAAATTTTAACACACTATTTGTCTAGGCATGCCATATCGTGGGCTATATTTTTGTACCAATCGGACGTCAACTTCCTGTTTAATGACGAATTTGTTTATTTTTAGCCAAAATTTTCAAACAAATTTTCGTCAAAGATTTCTAAGTAACTTTTTATCGCAGATGTTTGAAATTTTAACACACTATTTGTCTAGGCATGCCATATTGTTGGATATATTTTTGTACTAATCGGAGGTCAACTTCCTGCTAAATGACGACTTTGTTTATATTTAGTCAAAATTGTCAAACAAATTTCCGTCAAAGATTTCTCAGCAACTTTTTATTCGCAGATGCTTGAAATTTTAACACACTATTTGTCTAGGCATGCCATATCGTGGGGTATATTTTTGTACCAATCGGACGTCAACTTCCTGTTTAATGACGAATTTGTTTATTTTTAGCCAAAATTTTCAAACAAATTTTCGTCAAAGATTTCTCAGTAACTTTTTATTGCAGATGTTTGAAATTTTAACACACTATTTGTTTAGGCATGCCATATTGTTGGATATATTTTTGTTCCGATCGGATGCCAATTTCCTGTTAAATGACGACTTTGCTTATTTTGCATATTCACATTAGAGCGGGGGTATCACTAGTGGGCATTGGCTCACAGATATCTTGTTTTGTCTTGAGATAATGGATTTAAATTCACTTTTATAAACTAAAAATTATGCCATTTTCTTTATACGAGAAACTATTCTAAAGACTAGTAACTATTTTCAGGGGTTTTTATGTTACCTTAAGCAATAATTTGATATAATCGCAATGAGAAACGTTCTTCATGTATATTTTTTTCCAGATCAGCTATGAGCAGAAGAACAGGTGTTATAAATTACTAGTTCTTACTACTAGTATATTTATTAATCTAATTCATTGTTTTATAGTCTAGTCCTGATTTTTAAAATGATGGGGCTCTAGAAATACGTTTTAACGGCAAATAATTATCATTTGGTCCAGCATGGGTTTTTTTTTATAATTAAAATTTTCTGAATCTACAAATATATGCTAGCCTACACGAAAATGGCGTTAAGTAGATCAAAATAGCGATTTAAAATTAAGGAGAGTAATTTTCATATTTCTCTCATGTAGTCTCTTAAATGGGGAAAATAACAACACTTAATCATCAACGGTCCAGCATAGTATTTAATTAAAGTGTGCTGAGTTTAGAAAAAAATGGTGTCATACCAAAGAATGTTCAACATAGTGAAGTTCTGGAAAAAAAATACTGTACCATAATAATTGTATTATTCAACATTGCTATTATACACTTTATGACAGTGTCGAAAAACATAATGCAAAAAACTTGTTGTATCATGTTAAAGATTTTTAATGCAATCTGGATATGTTTGAATTTTGGGAAAACACAAAATAACAGCTGCAGATCTCATTGTTGTCAAACAACATATTTTTGACCCAGCTTCACAGTATATTTTTTTCAACTAGATAGTTCTAGTAAATGCTCTTTTTTCATATACTTAATTGCAACCCATGATTAACAGTTTTGTTTAAGGAAACCTATTCCAATCAAATATCAAAAGTTTATTTCGATATTCAGGTTGTCTTGTCTTCCCATCAATTACCAATATAATAAACAGGTCGATTTTATAATGTTGAAAGACACAATAGAAAATGTTTTTTATGTTCAAATTCTATTGAATAAAAATTTCATTTTATTTTTATATGTCCCATATACGAATCCTATCGCAAAAAATACATTAAGCCTTATTACTGGAAAAAACCTTCAATGTCTAAAATTTTGCAGCTTTTGAATGCTGAAAATGTTAAAGAATTATGTAATGTAGGTAAATTTATTCACTCTAGCTTGAAAATAAGACAAGATTTACTTAATGCAAATTAGTTGTTGATATTATATGTACACTTCTGTCACATTCTCCTGTTAACCTACCTGTACGTGTATATTGTTTGTACTTATTGTACTGATAAGCTGTACAGCTTAAAGTTAATAAAGAACTGAACTGAAAATTCAAGAAAATTACGTTAATTATACCAAAACAGCAATTTAAAATGGTGGACAACAAAATTTCGTAATATTTTCTTACTGTTTCTGAAATGGTTAAATCGTGTGAGACAGATAATTTTATTTCCATTCAGCAAAGTTCTTATACATAATTAAGGTATGCCGAGTTTAAACAATATGCTAGCCTTCACGAAAATTGCATTATAGAGATCAAAATAGCAATTAAAAGTGGTCGAAATCAAGATTTCATTTTTTTTTTCAAAGTTGGTTAATTTAAATTTTCTGCCGTTATGAGAGCTTCCATTGAGCCGTTTTCTATGACTAGTCTACATCACACCATTTATTCCGGGTTTTTGATCAACATAGCATCAATATAAGCTAATCATAGTATTCAAAACTGACAAGTTCTAGAAAAAAAATAAACAATATTTATTTTAGGCGTTCTTTTGCCTTTGCTTTTTAGTTTGGTAGACTTTGAAAAGTAAAAACGTCTAACACCATTCAATTGCTGTTATGTGGTCCCGTTGCCTAATATGCGAGGTAAAGATGGAAAATGGCATTTTAAAGTCTTATTCATCTATAAAACATACATGTTTGATATTTAATTGTTGAAGAAAACCAAGAATGTCCTTAACTCTATTGCAGCTCTCTAAAAAAAACCCTGATAATTGCCGTTGCTTTGGAGTTTTTGAAAAAACTCATATTACATAAATTTACAACAACACTTTTGTGACAGTTTGTAAAAATGCTTTTTGTGATATAAAATAAAAAAATTTTGTTACCATAGCAACGGGTGTCAATTTTTATTTATAGTAAAGATACCACAGATTCTGCGCCATCTGTTTCATATTTGGATATTTTACTGGAAATGGACATTGATGGTAACCGAACAACAAAACTTAATGATAAACGTGATGACTTCAATTTTTCTATAGTCAACTTCCCTTACTTATGTAGCAATATACCTTCATCACCTGCATATGGTGTTTTTGTCTCGGTTATTTCGATACGCAAGGGCATGCTCTTCGTATGAACAGGCGAGGCAAGCTACTGACAAACAAGTTGATAAAACAGGACTATCAACAGTCTCGTGCGAAGTCATCTTTTTCGAAAGTTCTATGGTCGATACAACGACCTTGTCAACAAATACAATCTTCCACTGGGTCACATGCTGACTAACGTATTTCATACTAATTGTTAGACCATAATTAATCACCTAATTGTGTACGGACTTTTCCGATTTTACCGATTACGACGAGCGTACGGCGGGTGTGACCGGTCAGCAGAGGATGCTCACTCCTCCTTGGCACCTGATCCTACCTCTATTTTTAAGAGGTTCGTGTTCGCTCTGTTTCTGTTTTGAAATTTTCCTTTTGACTTTTGAATTTGAACACTGTTTGTTATTACCACATTGTCATGTATATAGTAAGGACATTAATTGGGATGTAAGTTTTGGTTGTAACCAATTTGTGCTGATAAAGAATAAAAATGAACCAACATTTCTTTAAATCTTTAGCGGTTTCCACATAAACATTTTAAAAGTAATAGTTTCTGCATACATGTAAATGTTCTACTGTAATTTGTAAAATTGACAATTAAACGTAGGTTTGTTTACATCTTGGATAGCTTACATTAGTGGACAGATTCTTATTATAAGACTATAAAGGAGATACATTTTGCAATTTTTACATCTTTCATCTCAATTACTATGGCAACGGTTCACCATAACAACCAATTCTTAGTGTCATTTTGCATTTTCATATAAGTGTATTCATAAATGAAACATAAAAAATGGTGACTATGCGTGGTCAGACCTGTATAAATCTTTGATTCTTACAAAGAATTGATATTAAGGTTTAATATTAAGGATTGGAAATACAGTGTACACATTTTTGAAACATTTAAAATAAATACATGTACTTATTGATGAAATGTTTTGGAAACCTTCCATAAATTTAAATATACATGTATGTTATAATATAATATAATAAAGGAAGTACTTTATACTATCTTTTTTTTTTATCTCCGAATTTCCGAAAAGATGCCCTACATAAACTGATTGGTGTGTTGTATTGGTAATTTCTAATTCATAGAAACTTTTCATGCAAACAAACTCTTCTTCTCTTTTACACTTTAATTAAACTATACCCCAGTATTTGTTTTCTTTTCAATGATACAAATATCTATAATATCCAATAAACATTCTGAAACTTTTTTTACTGTAATAATACCATTGCTTAAACGAATGAAAAATACTGTAAATATAAAGATAATTAACCCATGACAAATTAAAAGATGAGTTACAGCTTACGTGAAATTTGCATTGAAACTGGGTTAAAAAAGGTATCATACCAATATCTTATTCTGTTGTACAAAATATTGTTTCTGATTATTCTGATCATTATTATTGAGTTGTCGCTCTTTGATTTTCATACCTTATTGAAAACCGTCGTATTTAAAAAATTCTGCAATAGAATAATATTGAAATTTTTATTTCAAGATTATTTTTTATTTGTATGCAAAAGTAATTTTTAAAAACTTTCATATCAGATTTTACATACCAAAATCACTGTGCAATCGTCAATCATTGCAATCTTTACACAGATATTACACAATAACTTACAGTGAATTATTCTCTGTATTTTTTCACCAAATTAAGATGAAGTTTCTTTAAAATACAAATATATTAAATGACTAACTATTGAGAGAATAAAACCACTATTATATTGTGTGTCTGACCTGATAAGTGAGATATTTAATTAGAAACGCATTTAGCAATGACAAATATGATATATCCCCCGAAAACTGTAAAAATCCTACCTTTGTATTGGCATGATTATTCCGCATAATGTTATAAATTTTAAATTTATCTCTTGTTTGCTTTGTTTGCCTGTAATGAAATATCATCATCTTCGAGAACATCAAAATTCAATTTTACGTATTTCTAATGAAATGAAGCTTTAATATTTTTGTCATAAAAAAATCCTATAAAATGGGATTTTTAACTAAAATATATTTCATGATTTGTGATAGTATTGATTTCTATTTAACTGTTTGTATGGTTTCTTAAAATTTAATATACTATTACATATCATGAGATACTTTATATATCTACATATACTACTTGCAAGTTGTTTATCCAGTCATGAATACATGTATATAAGAAAAATGCTAATGATACAGACTTACTTTGATGCCTTATTATCAAGTTAAAATCAGTGAGCCAAAAAATTGGAAAATGATATAGCTTGATTTTTTTAGGCGTGATATAATTAATATGGAAATGCATAGTAATATAATAAGGTTCCTTATCTAAAATATAACATAATTAAATAATACACAATGCAATGATATAGAAAGCTTTTTATTAAGAGTAAAATAATTATAAACTAACTGTCCCTATTTCTTTTGTTTGCCAGAAGACGACGAAGAAGTTGTTTTACATTTACTTTTGTTATGTATATGTAACCCATATGTATCAAACTAAATAAAATTATCAAAGAGGTTGTTAATGAATAAAGACGCAAAATAACAAGATGACTGATGATACATCCCTGATACTTGACGGTTTATCCCTATTTCAATTTTTTTTCATACCTTAGATTTTCCCAAAAATTCGGTGAACTCAGAATAAAAAGCTCCAAAAACTTAAGTAGTTTAAATAGTTTTAAGAACAATTTGAACAGATTTATCAACATACTTGATTGAAGCTTATTTGGTGTTGAAGCAATTTAATTTTTTATGAATCGAATTCCAAGTTGAGCTTGAAATAAATTAGTAAAATTAAGTTCAAACTTAAAACTACTCAAAATTTATTCTTTCATTCTGTACATAGTGAAACAAAATAATCTTTATACTATTATTAGAGTAAATGTTGCCAATCATTTTGTTTTATTGATTTTACTTCAAATGCCCAACAATATATGTTTAAATAAATATTTAGAAAGTGCAATTTGTTCATTTTAGAGGGATATTTAAAGTTAATAATGGTAATAAGGCAAAACGTCACACAATAGAAAGACGTTTTTTAAAAATGTTTGATATCTTGTATCTTTTCTTAAATGATCATAAACCACAAGACCTATTATTGATATTTCATAAACAGCAATGATGCCACGCACGTCTATGGGGATCATTCTTCAAATGACAGTAAAATAAAAATTGTTTAAGTTAAACTTCCTCAGTCAGTGTTTCAGGCTGTAAACATGTAAAACAAACAGTCCTATGACATTGAACAGATATTCGAAACGTTTGAGCAAAGTACCGTTGACATGAAATCTTTGATGATAAAAATAGGGTACCAGTTTTAAAGCTCGAGTCCTGTTGTTGTTTATATATGTGTTTTATTTGTATAAGCTTCAATCTAATGTTGCTTTTTGTTGTTGATAAAATTATTTATGAACATATTGAATTTGTTTATCTTGTTTACCAAAAGTTATTTTGTCAAAGATCTGGTAATTTTTCTACTTTACATTAGTTGTAAACAAATATAAGACTCGAGCTTTGTTTACAGAACCACGACTTCTTTCTTCCGTATCTCGCTTGTAACTTGACTTCTCACATTGAAATTTTGGCGAATCAATTAAAATACTAGTACTCAAGTAAACCATTTCATACAAACAATCTAAAAGTAAAAATTTCATCTTAAATCATTAAAATGTGATACAGTATTTAATTTGCTTCGGTGGAACAATTTAAGCATGTTTACTTTTAATACATGTATATAAAAGAGTCAAAATTGTCGATACTAATATTAATAAATGATGTACTGTTTGGTAAAAAGTCTCAAAAGAGATAACAATTAAAGTTGTGTACATTATAACTTTATATACAAAAACATTATGTTTGAAACTAAATAAGATTTCAAAATTTCGTTGATCATCTTATCATATGAGGTCAAAATATTAAAAAAAAGGTGTCAGTACAAAAATTTTAGTTTACAAAAAAATGTTAGTTACCTTGATTATTTTTTCACTTTTGGTTTTGTAAATCAATGAATGTAAGACGCAAGGAAAGGATAGGATTAGATAGTATAGAAGTTTGTTACACTGGTATACTTAAGGTTTTCATTCAGTTTCACATTTGTATATAATAATACATAAATTACTGTAAATGTGTTATATTAAGTGTGAAGAAAATGATTTGTTTTAACCGGTAAGCGTAGATTTGAATTAGCTCATTTCTAAATGTACCAATTTATATAGTTACAATAATGCATAACACTGGCAATGTATATTTAAGTGGGAACCGCTTTCCTCTAAATACAAATATTTTAAAACTTTATTAAAAAAATATATATTATATCAAATATTATACACAACATTATAGAACGCAGCGCCGAATTATTAAACCAGTGCCAATGTGGCATTATGCACCCATACATGTAACAATTGGATGTTGTTAATAACTCAAATATGGCATATGGTAGAACCTTGCCTAAAAAGTTTTAATCACTTTTGTTATAGGTGTATCTTATCTGTCGGATGAGATATTTACATTTTAAAATGAAATCCTAAGGGAAAATCATTTTTTTCATAGGAAAAATAAATTTTCTTCGGGATTTTTAGAACGTTCCACCTTAATAAAAGTACTTGTTACAGAAATTTAAAATCTAATAAGATTGGATAAGATTTGAAACAAAACTCCCATATGATTTGAAAATCCGATTTCGTAGTTTTGTATAGGAAAACTACTTGTCACTATTTAATTTCTGTAGAAAATATTTTTATCCTTTAGGAAATATAATATGATTTTCAAAATATGCGGGAAAATTATTTCTCCCATGGAAATTATTACTATCCCATAGGATATCAATTTTTAAGGTAAATATCTCACCTTCGCGGTCAAAAACATTAAAATCAAAATTGGTTATATACTATCTAAGAAATACTCCATTCTTTGGTGTATATGAATTTTTACGAAACTGCATCTTAACCTTTTGCAAAATTGCACCTTAGAACTGGCAAAGTTATCCGGCACAGTGTTATGAAATATGTTTACATCAGAGTAACTAGGACTACAAACCTTTTCTACCGATTATCAAAGAAAGGACCAAACTCCAAATACATTACCAAGTTTTTGATTCATCATCTTTTTAAAGACTCAATTCATACACGAAATGTACTTCATATTAAAACAAAGGAGATACCCTCGTTATGTGTTTAAAAGAGAATATGTCAACACTTCCAAAGTTATTTTGATATCTCAAAAGACTTTCAGCTCACCTGAGCCGAAGGCTCTAGTGAGCTTTTCTGTTGAAATTTGTTCGGTGTCTGTCGTCATAAATTTTTCACATTTTCATATTCTTCTTCAAAACCACTGGGCCAGTTTCAACCACATTTGACACAAAGCATTATTAGGTGAAGGTTATTCGTGTTTATGCAAAGAAAGGTCCACGCTCTAGTAAAAGGGGGGATAATTTCGAATTATTGAAAATTTGTTGGTATTTTTCAAAAATCTTCTTCTCAAAAACCGTTTGGCCAGAAAAGCTAAAAAATGTGTGGAAGCATCCTAAGGTAGTGAGGATTCAGGTTTGCTCAAATCATAATCACCGAGGGTAGGGTGGGGCTACAATGGGGGGTGGGGGTCAAATATTTACCAGGTACATCGAAATATATAGAGAAAAAAACTTGAGAAAAATTTTGCTGGAATACCATTTAGCCAGAAAATCTGTAGCTTGAGTGGAAGCATTCTTAGGTAGTGTAGATTCAAGTTTGATCAAATTATGATCACTGGGTTAGGGTTGGGCCAAAATAGGAAATCTTTAAAATTTTTGTTACCAAAAACCAATCGGCCAGAAAAGCCGAAACCTTGCTGGAAGCATCCTCAGGTAGTGTAGATTAAAATAGTGTTTGTTTAAATCATAATACCCCGGGGTAGGGTGGGCCACAATTGGGAGTCGAATTTTACATAAGAATAAATTGAGAAAAAAAATTGGAAGTGGAAAAGAACTGTCTGTGGCCATAGGCGATTGATAAAAGCTTAAGTCATGAGAAAAATCTTTTAAAACCACTTGGTCAAAAAAGCTGTAATTTTAGTAGAAGCATCCTCAGGTAAACTTATCATTGTTTAAATCGTCATACCCAGGAGTAAAGAAGGGCCATCTTGAGTTGAATGTTTAGAAAAAAATCTTTAAAAATCTTATTCTCAAAAACTGGAACAACAAAAGGAGCTCATCGTTTAACTTACGAATATGTAAAGAAAAATGTGAAAGTTTTTAAAAATCAAGATATATACTCTACTTAGTTATCTAGATATCTTTTATTGAAACTCTAATTACAGTCTAAAGCTTTCGTTGGCTATTGTTGCTTAGGTGAGCGATGTGGCCTCTGGACTGCCTTTTATAATTAATTAGGTTTGGACCAATCGTCCAAATGTGATATAATAGCCCATTTGTGATATAATAGCCCAAATTGAATATTTTAAAGGGCAAAAAAATTGATTTTGAAATTTTTGAAAATTATTTTGATATAAGTCCGCATTGAACAACTTTTAGTTAAGAAGATTTTCTTTATGTCTATAGTTTGTAAGATTGATCCCCAAGAAGTTTAGGATATACTGTGGGATCAATATCCGTAATAGTACGGTTACAGAAAACCCTGTTTGCCAAAAGTTGATACATTTCATATATTCTAATGCGGATTTATCCGGCACAGATTTATCAAAATCAAATTCTTATAAAAAAAAAATTGCCCTTTAAATTTATATCCCATTTTGGCTATTATATCCCATTTGGGCGATTGGTTCCAACCTGTTAATTATACAAACCATTAACATATCTTAATTTGAAATTCTAGCTAGACAATATACAAGATAAACAATATATCGAGTACTTTGTAATAGTACAGGAAAGGACAGGGACAGGCAATATATCGAGTACTTTGTAATAGTACAGGAAAGGACAGGGACAGGCAATATATCGAGTACTGTATTTATCTGTCACCTAGAGTTGAACGACCTCATCTGTGTAGGGAAACCTATCAAGGTGCCATTTTTTGATATATTCAAGCTGAGAAATGACCACCCTTAATGTGTTCATGGTTACGTAATAGATTCACCTTTTTCTTACCTGTATCATTTATCACGCACTGTGCGCTTACTCTACGGTTAGAAATGGGAAATTGGAAGCATTGTACAAATGTAGCTACATTATCTTGGAAGCGTGTTCTTTGATGTTAGAATTTAATACATGGCCTCAAAATTAAATGAGAAAACTCAAACAATTTCTCGATGTGCCCACACGTGATGCCTACCTATTCAACAGCAGATTAACACTAATTTACAACTGTATGTCAGAGATTTGATTGATATTGTCCGGGAGTTCTAATTCAATTATTCAAAACATGTCCCATTGTTATTTTAAGGAACGGATCCGTTGGTAATAGAATAGTGTAGCGCGCACCTGTATCCTTGCTATAATGCTTAATCATTCAATAATTACAGAAACAAACATTAATCGCTGTGTACACTGGGTAGCAGGACATGCCGATGCATTACAGCTACAATGCTAATTCACATAGCAGTCCCAAATTTAAACTCGGTAGCAAGCATGTTTTGTTATATGGGCTAGAGTTTCTCTACATTCGTAAATAGTCTTTAGTTTGAAAAAAAAAAATAGAAGGTGGAAAATAAGGCACAAACGAATTTATAAAATCAGGGCGGCCTTAGAAAAGGTTATTATTGCTGTGTTTTTCACCTTAAACGACTTACCGACATACGAAATATTCTGATCAAAAAGTTAGAACCATTTTAACAAGGCCTTGGACTTTCGGTACGACGTGACTATCTATTTATTGCGTCAAAACAAGTTAAAAATGACGCTGGTTTCAAGTGAAATATACACCGATTGCGTAGTCTTTGCCCGAAAGCCAGACAAATCTTGTTGATTTCAATGAGCAATGGCTGAGTGGCCTACATGAAATAAACAGGATTACGTCACAATGCTGTTTGACACCAACTACCCAAAGTCCAAGCTCTTGTTAAAATGGTTCTATAAGGGTTATGTTTCAATTTTAAAATATTTGATTTTGGAACTCATCAATATACATGTACACTTATTTCACAATTGATCGGCTATCTTGTTATGTCGGCAAGGTATTCCTTTTTGATTCTGAAGTACACATTTTCAAGAAACGTTACCATTTTAGTAGACTCTGTTGGTTGGCTGTTTGGTATGGATTACACACCATCATATCTCTGAGACAGCAATATTTTTGCTACCAGGAATATGGATGTTTTTCAGGAGGTGAATCATTTCTGACACACAACATATTTCAGATTGTTTTGAGTTATGAAGAGTTGTTGAAGAAGAAAGGCACTGTCAGAAAAAAATTGTAGGTTACTTAAATCGAGAAGTTTGGGGTGTAACACTGCAATTACCTCACCCTCTAGATACCAATTAGAAAGACCTATCATTAGTCGCTCAGAAAATTTAATATTGGTTGGAAGTCAGAAATTATGTTACATGTTCTATCGTTGTCTGTTCGACCTTTTAATCATAAATTTTAAATAGCTCGTGTTTGAATCATCTCTTGATGTGCCCAAGTGTCACATTGGCAGGCCAAGAGGTAATCGTTTATACCCGTCTTAATCTCGCCTATCCAACATTGCATGGGGACCCTTATCGAGGCTTCTGCCGGGACGTAAACTTTAATTTTTCAAATATCTTCATTTTTCTCATATTTGGAAATGACCCCAGCCACCTGGAAATAATGACTGGATGTTTCCACGGCACTGAGATCTCCCATTGTAACACCAGATCTTCTGAAGGGAGATTGGCCATCCTAAGGCAGCCGAGTCGGGTGGCAGAGTTACATGTTTATCTGTGTTTGTCTTCAAGTTTTTGTCGCACAACACGGGTCAAGATCGTGTTGGTGATTCCGACAACCAGTGTCTTACCAGAACAAGAGCGTGTTGGAGAGGCGCTTCTTCGGATGTACTTTAGTGTCAAAATTGATTCCCAAACTTAAACAAGAAAATTTGTACAGCTTAACAGCCCGGCCCCCCTGCCAAGTCCGATCTAGTCCAAGATCAAAATAAATGGGCATTCGTAGGAACACGAGATAGATTATGTATCTGGAAACGGTTAAAGTAAAAAAAAAGAATTGTCACTTACACATATCTGCCAATCATTTGTAATATTTAAACTGTGACTTTAAAATATGTATGGCAATTTATCATATCCAATACAACATTGAGCAAACAAGCATGCCAGAAATATAAACTGGTGGAGCAGGAACATACACTTGGGGCATAGTAACAGGATATGAAGAAAAATCAGAAAGTTCTCAACAAAGCAGTCAATGAAAGAAAACAGGTATTTGTCTCCGATCGTGTTTCTGCATCTGCGTTTCTGTGGCCACTTTATTAGTTACAAGCACGGGTGGTGGTATCCGTGTAAAACGAGTTTTGTTTGATATTTTTTCTAATGTATTGACATTTCGACAATTTCAACCCACGAATCCTTTAATTCACTAACGGTCGAGTCCTATTCCCCGATGATTGATGTTTAATAGTATACAACCTGGGGAACAGTAAATCCGTGTGTTGACGAATAGCTTTCTTGTTATCCAGAAACGGTCAACCAGCCAGCCCGGGAACTATTCCCGAACATCTGCTTAGATCGCTAACACGTACCCCTGTCATATTTGTTTCTTTTGTTACACCAGCTCTCACAAATTAAAATTCCGTGAGAACACAAAATGAAAAACTTAATTTCTAAATTTTTACAGTAATCCACGTGGATTTCCTGCTCTTTAGACAAGTGAAGAGGATTCGGGAATGCCGGAGAATTTCTTTCCACACAAAATAAACAGAACCGTACCAGATTATATAATCCATCATTCATTGAAAGCAAGGGTCCCATTGCAGAGAAAAATCCATGTCAGAATCATTGCCTTTTATTAGAAATGTTTGATGACACTCGTCTCTACATATCTGTGTCCAATATTTATAATAAATGTGTGTTTTTGAAATATTATTATTAGTTGAAGACAATTTAGATTGCCTGAGAACATTTTGCCAATGTAGATTTCAATAAAAATTGATTTTGAAAATGTTTTATACTCAATCATGATTAAATTAGAAGGAATGAACTCGTTATAAGACATTTACAAGGTCTGACATTCCTTTGTTGAAGTTGTTAAAATAAATTGAACACGCTCGTGACTATATATATATATATATATATATATATATATATATATATATATATATATATATATATATATATATATAACTTTAAGAAATAGCCATGTTTTCACTTAATGTCTTAAAAAATACGAGTTTGAATTAAAATGTGTGCGTTTTTCAAGGTACTTTGTATTATAACCTTTCCAATAAAATAAGTGACAGTAAGTTGCAGTTGCGTGTAAAAATTTCTTTGACTAAGCAGGTTACTGTCACAATATACCCGCATGTTCCGTCCTTTCTTCAAGCCATTACTAGATAGCTGTAAACACATTATCATTAATATTATTTTATTAAACAAGCGTTTCACGTAAATTCGTCATCAATGATTATTGTTTGGAAAAGAGATGTTATTATTTTTTTTAATCGGCTAGATTTGATGGACGGTTCAAAATCGTTTATAATTTACTTTTTTTGCTATGACATCATCATACACAGTGTTACAAAAAATATTAACCATTAAAATGTATATAAAAGAATCTACTTCTGTCTACTGAAACAACAAAGGCAATTTAGATTAAGATTTTATTAAACCAAGAGATATATATTAATACACGTATATCTCATTCATAAACACACTGCTTATACAATAACACATAAACACATTGCTTATACAATAACACATAAACACATTGCTTATACAATAACACATAAACACATTGCATATACAATAACACATAAACACATCGCATATGAAATAACACATAAAAACACATTGCTTAAACAATAACACATAAACACATTGCATATACAATAACACATAAACACATTGCATATACAATAACACATATACACATTGCTTATACAATAACACATAAACACATTGCTTATACAATAACACATAAACACATTGCTTATACAATAACACATAAACACATTGCACATAAACACATTGCTTAATTATACAATAACACATAAACACATTGCATATACAATAACACATAAACACATTGCATATACAATGACACATATACACATTGCATATACAATAACACATAAACAAATTGCATATACTATAGCACATAAACACATTGCATATACAATAACATACAAACACATTGCATATACTATAGCACATAAACACATTGCATATACAATAACACATAAACACATTGTATATACAATAACATACAAACACATTGCATATACTATAGCACATAAACACATTGCATATACAATAACACATAAACACATTGCATATACAATAACACATAAACACATTGCATATACAATAGCACATAAACACATTGCATATACAATAGCACATAAACACATCGCATATACAATAACATATAAACACATTGTATATACAAATAACACATAAACACATTGCATATACAATAACACATAAACACATCGCATATACAATAACATATAAACGCATTGCATTTACAATAACACATAAATCAAATGTACAAAGATTCACGATTTATTGGTCTGTCTGTTCTGTCTAGTTCATTCTATAACCATAACGATGGTGGGGGGGGGGGGGTCACTACAGGTCGGTTGACCGGACATGGCACCTTCATGTATAACCTCTAGCGTATTGGAAATTCAATGTGAAGTATGTTGGTAAAAGTACCATACAGTAAAATATTGGCATTAACTAGCTATGTTTAAGATTTAAAAAAAAAACCCTGCTTGGATCACCGGAATTTACATGTTTATGTGTGGTCTTATTGAATATATACAACAGCGTGACTAAAGGTTTTTCAGAATGTTTTAATGGATAATTAATTTATTCTACCTTTCAAAAGAAAGTCGATGTTTTCATACAATATCTCGTAGAATAACTGCCGTTATGACGCAATTGAAAAGTAAGATTGTTTACATTATGGGGCAAAAATGAGTTCAAATAAATTGCATCGAGACAGTATTTGTTTTTAATGGCCATCATTGATACCTGACATTTTAAATTTAAAATAAAAATGATTTTCTGCATCCGACATTTATTATATAATTTTCTATTTCTTTATTGGTGAAATTCAAATTGGGTCTTTGGACTTATTCTGATTTTTTGGGGTTATAAATTACGTAAGTGCATTTGATACCATATGTTTTCGTTAACTTTATGTCATGTAAATAGATGGAAATGATAAAACACTAAAAAAAATATATTTCTAATTGGGGCCAAATTTTTAAGATGGTATTCCTGACGTTGGGTGTTGTTGGCCTGTCTGTTCTTATAATCTGCAATACGAGTCCAAGTTTCCTGTGACAAACCGATTCTATTTCGCTATCCCTGATTGTTCCGGGGGACCTTCCAGCACGTCCGTGCCCCCTCTCGCGCCCCCGGGAGGGTCTACGGCAGTATATTATGCGCACTACTTGATAATTATGGGATTGGGGTTACATCCTACGGTTAAATTTCGTGGGGCCTGTGATATATGGTTTGTAGAAATATCGAATATCAACCCAAGAAATGTCATTAAAAAATCATACACAGATCATCTGCTTCAAGGAACGTGTTATTATACAAATGACTGATTTCACGAGTTGTACAAGGCGGGTTGACAAAAAAGAACTAGAGCTCAAACAGAGGTAGAGGCCAGTATAGATTTGTATATACCTTGGAAATTGCCGATTGTAATTGTAGAGAAGTTATGTTTCTTTAATGAAGCGAGTTCCAGCAAGCGTGTTGTCTTACACTGGGATCCGCTCGAGTCGACAATATGTTCGGCGATTTCCATGTTTAGGGTGTCCATAAATTTGTGGAAATTTAGACGGAATTGTTGTAGAATCCGATTGCTTTGAATCTGATATACCAGTTGTAGAGGGTCTAATAGCTTGAATTGGTATGGAAAAAGCATGTTTAATTTCAAATTATCATGTTAAAAAACGTCTGCCCATGATTCAGGAAACGATCTGAGGGACAGGTGGTCAGGACTTGGCATTTTATTTTTAGTACTTTCTATATTTCCCCTCTAGACATCCAGATCTGACTGTAATCAGTACATAGTGCAGTTACCATTTCTAACGTTAAAGTACCGGTATATGGTAGTCTTATTTTTTATCGCTCGCTATATAAAAAGACTGAAATTAAGAAAACTAAAAATGTGGAAAGCAAGATAATAGCGAGCGAAGCGAGCTCTAAGAACCAGTGCGCGCCGGAAAAAGAACGAGCTTAACCTACAGATTCATCAAGAAAAATTGTCTACGTCCCATAGTGCTCTCTAATGTTTTCTCCCGGGATGCTATGCCAAAAATGGCTAACATTTAACTCGTAATTAACAGTGCCTTTAGGTTTGAAGACATGTTTAAATAGGGCACAAGCTTTAGTGAGACCCAAGATATTTTTTTACATGCTTCCATTCCTTAGTATTGAGTCGATATACGTAAACAAATGAATATAGATTTGAACGCGTGACGTCACAGTAATTTAGAGGTGGATCAAACATCTACATGTATAATGCGTGTACTATAGCTATTTCAGTATAAACTTCGATACTTGCCTTAGATGAGTTGTGATTTTCTTTTAGTGTTTTTTTTTTAAATTTTGATAGAGAGATTATATAATATAGTTCAGCTAATTTTGCGTGCATAAACAGTGAGTATAAGTAAGGAGGAAATTTTTTTTTTAAAAGGTCATTTTAACTAAAGAATAAAGAGAAAAAATAAACAGTTAAATAATCTCTGCAGATATTGGATATTGTCACACCATTAAATTGGAAAATGAGAAATTACACACCTACAAACAGGGACCAGGGGCACGGATACAACGTATGCCAAAACAAACCAATTTCAGAAAAAAAAATATGAATCAAGAAAAAAAAATGAAAGTCAGATAACAACTAGGTACAATAGAAAAATAAAACTGTATTTACACTTTACACTTTTGACCAAATTAAACACAAATTACATTTTACAGACTGATCAATTTTCTCCAAAAGTAAAGAACGGTTTTAGGGGTAGCAAGTCTATGTATGTATTTTGAAAGAATTGTTTTAAACTTAGAAATATTATATAATTCTCTCTCTCTCTCTCTCTCTCTCTCTCTCTCTCTCTCTCTCTCTCTCTCTCAAAAATGTGTTGATGTTAGTTGATAACTGTCAAAATACATGTATCACTAAGTTGACAATGATGCAGGGTATGTGTAATTCTTGCTGCGTTCGCCACCACTGTGGCACCGTAAAACAATATATCTTATGTTCATTATCCCTTAACAAATGCGAAGCAGCTTTTTGAATGATTCACATGATAAATAAGTGAAGCAGATATCAAAATGTCCACTACCAGGGTCAAAATCCGTGTTTCTGGTTTGTTTCGTTTGGTTTGTAATGTGAACGTTATAATGGTTGTGTACGTAAACCAAGTTATCCCCGTGTCTATAAAAACACTCGTGTGTGTCATAAACAAATTAACGAAAAACATGTCCATCTATAGTCTGGTATATAAAACATTTACTGAGACCCCTTTAGAAATGGACACACGACCTGGATCTGTTAAAACCGGGCTACTACTGATATTAAATTGTTTGTGTTTCTGCTGGAATTTCTTTTCTTCATTAAAACGCTGGGATGAAACCTCTGAGTGCTTGTGTTTAATATCTTGTCTAGAGTTAGAAGAGGGAAGAGAAATCTTACATGATACATGTATATCAGGAACTGTTTTGCATTATATTCCTGCTCCTTTTGTTCAATGTCCGTTAGGGATCTTTGGGCTGATTCAGCGTCTGGACACATTCTCAAGAGTAACACTTCAGTGACTGCTGCGTATTCAATTTTTTTCTCGTTATCATTGTATTTGGGGTTATTCTAGGTCTAGATATCTTGTACAGTTATATGTTCAGTTTGCAGGGTTTTTATCAAAAGGTGTAATTAGCCGGACTAAAATGTTCTCATTATGATGGACTTTTGAAAAAGTAAAAAATATGCAACTATTTGTAAAGCATCGTGTTTTGGAAAATAAAAGGATCAAAAATAAGTTCTTATGGCTTATTACTTTCTTTCATTATATATGGCAAAAAGCGATCATGGAAAACAATTTTAAAAAGTGTTTGAATAATATCAATACTATACTATTTGAACCATGATTCATAAATAATTTTATTGCAAGCCATTATTTCTTTCTATTGATATAGGTTTCCATGGCCACAAACTAAAAGGTATGAGTCTAAAATATCAAGATTCACGTCCTCGTGATCTTTCCGAACATTTATATACTAGTATAATGTCTTTTGTTATACATTAATGTTAAATACTGAAATCTGATTGGTTTAGACGCAGTTGATATTCCGTTCTATTACCCTCAGCGTTAGCAAGACACTTGGCAACGGGTAACACAAAGAATTGCTACATGCGCATAAATTACGCGCGTACGGTTCGCCGTAAAATTCACGTCATTTCTACATAAAAGCAGTAAAATTCTTTAAATACAAGACATTCAGTATTATAAAATAAATAGTGCCAGTTTGAGAGGGTAACAGTTGAATTTGACACCCCTCGAAAACCATTGCCAACCTCCGCTCCGCGTCGGTTGACAATGTTTCTCGGGGTGTCAATTTCAACTGTTACCCTCCAAAACAGGCACTATTTATATAATGTTAAACGGATAAAAAATGGGATTCCTTTTTTAATACGAATCGTGATTGATATGCACATGTGCTTATATTATATATATTAATAACTGTTTACTTTATTTTCTTTAACTTCCTTATTTTTGATAAAATAAAATTATCATTTTTAATTTATTATTAAGCTTTCTTCTTATAACTCGAAACAAGTAGCGACAAGATACACTGTATTAAAGGGGGGGAAATCATTGTCGATAGCTCATTATTATTGCAACAAAACAAGAAGAAGAGTGACTCGAATGTACAGTCAACGTTGACCGAGTTCTATCTATTGTAACATGGCGTCACTTTTAAGAACGTTACATTTTGATATACATACACACCTTTTTGCTGAATTGGTTTCTCATGTCAGTTTATGAATGAAGTGTGTGAAAGCTAGGACTGGTTTTACATAAAAGTGAGACAATTGCTCGAGTTTTTTCGCTTATTGCAGTCACGAACTAAAAATGGGGAACATCATGTTCTAAAATATGTTCCTACAGATGTATGTTAGTTAATTCATGTCACACCTCATTTATTATTCATTTTACAAAACAAACGGTATACCACCCTAAAGAAATAAGGCTTATATTTCGACCATGTAGATACATGTTAACCAGCAGCTTTAAATTGGTTTAGTTAATTGTGGCGAGCATGTTTGGACTATGTATTTTATTTTATATGTAAAAAGGTGTCAAATTAGCCAGAGATCTTGACAAAGGTATCAGTGTCCTCTTCTCACGAACCTGAGAAATAAATAACAGGGCTTTGGCTAGTTTACATAGCGTACAATAAGTCTCCATGTAGCGATGCTGTAATGCGATCCGGAACTAAGGTTTCCTCTCAGCTCGGGTTCAGCATACATTGTCTGAATAGAAAAAAAAACTACATCATTTTCTTCATTTAAAAGAGAAAAAAAAGAAGAAGGTCGGAGAATTGAAGAAAGTCAAAATATCTGAATATAAAAAAAATCCTGTTTTAGTTTGCTATCTCAGATAATTTTAAGTTTACCTGTTACAATTGTAAGAGTTTGAATAATGTTAGGTTTTTTGGTTTTGTTTAATTTATCTGAAATTAGAAAATATAAACTTATCCTACTTGTATAGATAATAACATTCATAAACATAAAAATAGAGTGTTTAAAAAATCAATAGTAGCAAAATATATTTATAATTTAACGTTGGTTAAAATCTTCTATCTATCACTCAAGTTCAACTACCGGTTTTATAATTCAGAAATATTGAGACTGACATATTTACTCAAATTCAATGTTTTGACGCCTTTAAAACTTGTAAGATCACTGTAAAACTCCTCTGCTCTTAGACTAGTGTTTTGCAATTCGAAGGCTGACAGTGCTACACCGTGTTGTGAGTTTAACCTTATCTGGCAAACGGATCTCGGCGCTGTATCAGAATGAACAATTAGTTTTTCTTCGGTTACTCGATCCTTTAGGAATTTAACCCCTGTATATGAAAAAAATAATGAAATAAAAAAATATTTTTATCCTGCGTAATTGTAAAACGGTCGGTCTGAGTTTAGTCCTAGGGTGGGCGTGGCCTAGTGTCGACATGTGTTTACGAAGCTTATCATCGTAGATCGGTGTGTATAAAGATTAATGAAGGTAACAAATGCCCGCTAGTGTCTTTTGTGCTCATTCACCAACCGGAAAGTTTATGATGTGCTAATACGACTCTAATATACGATGATCCTCTGATAAGATAGAAGATTCACCGTACAAATAATGTGAACAGAAATCTCATATGCTATGATATTGAAATTTAATATTAACGACAGTTTACTTTTTTGACAATAGTTCTAGACCACCTTCGATAGACTATAAGGTTATTGTTTCATGACGGTAATTTAATTCGCGATAGAGCTGGGAGCGCGAAATAAAACATAAAGAGACCCGTAAAATAGAAGCCGGGGGAGAGGGGAACAGAATTTAAAGACATTGGCTTCTTGTTTGTTTAAAATTTGGCTACTCGTGTTAAGAATGTGAATGATAATTATGTGAAATTGAAGAGCTAACGTGTAATTACAGAGAACGATGTACCCAAACAGACATCCATTATAACAGGTTCCCTACACGGTGTCATTATGAGGGGTAATATGTATCCTATTTCTGAAATTAGCATTTAAAATTATGTTGCGATTGAAATAAAACTTGCGTAGACACTGCTTTCTGGGGCGTTTTGTCGCATTGTGACATTGTGTTTCGGTTTTCCGTATGCCAGAAGAAGGGACAATTTACATAATTTTAAATGTGAATCAAAGAAGGTTATTTTTTGCCGTCGACTGAAATGATAGATACGATGATTCTTGTAATAATATGTTTTAATTCAAACGAGTTGTTCGTAACACGCATAACAATGTTCATCCATTAAAAACAAGGCGGGCCGCGATACAGTGTCTTCTGGCAAGAACTATAGCTTTGATCGAAGACCTTAACGTTTGTGGCAGCAACGCCAAGTCCCATATTAGAACCATATGATATTCGTCATTATTTCTCTACTGAAGTAATAGATCGGTCTTTGTCAATTTGAAGTCTTTAATTCAATTTGTTATACACAATGAAAACAATCTGCATCTTTAAATAATTGAATACAGTAAAGAAGATCTATTTGATAGTGTCTGTTTCAAATTTTCTAGAACTATAGCTATTCAGTTTTGTTTCACAAGCAAGCAATATTTGAAAAATTCATTAAAACTAAAATCAAAACAAACACCTGATATAGTCACAATAGTTAAAATAAAAAATAAGTCATTTTATTTTTCAAGCCAGAGTCTTAAATATTCAGAATGTACATCGGTGAGATTGTATTTAAATACATAGGTTCATATCTTAAACAACAAATAAGCAAACAAACATCCAAAAACCCTTTTAAAAAGAGGGACATCTATTTTATTTCAAGTGGTCAGAAAAGCCTGTGACTTGACAAAGTTCCCGGATGAACAACTTCTGGATGATAAGGAATGGACCGGGCTCCTCCGTAGGTACAAGTGTTAACAGGTCGCCCCCGACTAATATCCAGACCCAAACTTTGTGGGATGTTTAGACAGTTTAAATGATTAATTGGCCGCTGACAAGCAAGTTTGTATTTCTGAAGCATTTGAAATGTGCTGCAGAAGATCCAGTCTAGGTAGGCCCTGCCAAAGCCGCGATACAATTGCCAATATTACGGTTACTCGTGTAAATACGACTCTACACGGAGACCATTTTGTTTGCAAGCCAAATGATTACCTGAAGAACATTCCAATTCAAGAGAATTAATTAGAGACCAACGGGTCTGCAATGGCGATTTAAGTTTTGATGGAATTGATAAACTTTCTAAACGAATGTGTTTTGGTGTTAAATCCGTTTTGGTTTCACAATATTTACTTTTAGAGTTGAAGGGAAGAAACGCGCCGAAGAAAAACAACCGAAACAAAGATAATCCCTCATCTGCGAGACATGAAAGGATTTCCTTACAAGTCATATACCCTTCGTGATTGGAAATTATTGGGGATAGTTTCATGTAAACTATTGAGGTTTAAATTGATACATAAATGCATAGCACCTGTATCCAATTTTAAACTTGTTTAATTACAATGACTTACAATTTGACCTTTACTTGCGGGGGAAGATCAGGAATTCTTTTCAGATTGTTATTTAGAAATTTCCAAGACATATCTTAGTAAATCTAAGGAACATGCAAAGTTAAACCTAGTGATGAAAATAAAATAAATCTGAATTAGGAGTGTGGTTAACTTAGACATTTTAAGTGATTATAACAAAGATTGTT
This sequence comes from Magallana ariakensis, assembly GCA_020458035.1. NCBI lineage: Eukaryota > Metazoa > Mollusca > Bivalvia > Ostreida > Ostreidae > Magallana > Magallana ariakensis. The sequence goes on along the minus strand of CM035814.1, from coordinate 61,971,099 downwards.
GGAGAAGTTTACATGTTAAAACAATAATACCGATAATGCATGAATGTTAAACGAGCAAAATTAAATAAACATGTAATTCTGTTTCCTTAAATCTTATTCATTTTTGTTTTTTATATTCTATAAAATCTACTCGAACTTTATTTGTTAGAAGTTTTAAAATACCACCATTTTTTTTTATGTCAGAGACAAAAGTAAGAATGCCAATGTTTGTATTAAAAACGTTTTTGTTGTTTTCATATAGACCCTAAAAAAAGTAAAATCATCATTGAAGCCTGAATATTAATATATTTTTTAATTTTTTTAGTGGATTTTTGTAACTGAAAATAAAATATCATATGATAATAAAAAGTTGTGCAATATTTGTTTTACAGAAGCAAAATAGTTCAATTATTTCTTTTAAAATGCCGAAAATGTTAATAAAAACATCAAATGGCCTGATTTTAAAACGTTTTAAATTATCAAAATTCAAAAACTTTTTAGATAACACATCTAAATGCATATGTAAAAAATTAAATCAAATAGTAATGATAAAATGAATAAATAAATACATAAAAATATGAAACAAAACTACAACGAGAATCAAAATGCTCCCGATGATAAAGGTTTGTGAGTTTTCGTGTTTGGGGACAGTTTTATCAACAAATCAACAAAGTGGTGTCAACAGGAAAACCGAGATTTATTTCCGACTTATGGCTTGTTTGGCAGATTCCGATAATCCGTTAACTGTACAATCGCCCGGTAATGGTCAGCAGCAGACATTAAATAATAATGTCTATTGACGCCAATAAAATTATTTCCTTGGGAAATCTAAATGAAATTTTACACGCATCCTTAAATGATTATTTCAGTTCAAGTCAGTTCAGTTCATTATTCCTTGAGACAAACAGCTCATAATATTATCAATGTACATGAACATATACACCAGTTACATGTAGAAACTTTACTATACTTAGTTTTATAATAAGTTCAAATAATATTTTTTTTTTCAAATATTGAGATAGACATAAGCGAGGTACCGATATTTTCCTAAATTATTTAAAATATCTAAAGTTCTGATTTATGTTTGTTATTTATTTCTAATCAAAGATAGAAACACAAATTGAACTCATTTTTTAAATTTCGGTGTTATTTTGTAAATTTCTTGAAGTGTTTGCACACATCTAAAAATTTGAATAAAATTTTACAATCAACAGGAAAACATTACAAAACTTATTTTATTCTTTTTTATTTCAGTCCTTTGCTCGTTAAACATTTTTATACACCATCCGTTGAATTAATATCAAGTCACTAGTGTCCAGTCACTAGTATTTCAGATGTCAAGAAAAGCTTTCAATAAATAATTTCAAAATAAAAAAGATTAGCATGTAATTTTACTTAAGTCAGGCGAAAGTGTCTAACAATTTTAATTTACTTTATTACTCGTGTCAAACTTTAAATAATTGAGTTCGATTGGAAACAAGTAATACATCTAATCGTCCTGCACGGACAGGCCATTCATCAGCGCTCGGCCGGTCACCCTTATCAGGGTTACATCAGCTGTTTTTGGTCCGGGTACGCCTTTCATTACATCTCTAACACCCTCCATTCAAGTTACATGCGTAAGACAAAATTAAGTCATTATTTATAGATCTGCCAGTATGATTGCCGTTGCATTGGGCCCAGTGGTCACAGCGTTAATCAAATGTAACTGGTCATTGCTAATCTAGAATTATGAGGGGTATTGGTTCCACCCGATTGGTCCCACCCTTAGTTTTTTGTTAGTCGGGTTTGACACGGCGATGCTGCAGGGCTACATTTGATATACAACGGTGATAACTAGAATATCCAATCTCAGGTACAGGTTACACCGATTTCAATTAGAAAAGCATGATTGGCTCAGGGATATAATTGATTAATAATATGCCAATATCTACCCCGTACCCATACAAAAAGACAGCTGTTAATTTCATCCAACATTTTAAACGGTCTAACGACCCTAAATCTGTCAGTCTTTCCGCGGATTTTCGCTGTTCCGCTAGACCAAGTTTTACGGCCCATCGTTTGGACTACCTCCACCCGTTCCGTATAGGTGGGCGGGGCTAGCTGTCAGCGGCTTCACAAGACAACTGTTATCAATGGTACCTTTACCGGGATAATATTTATTTTGTTTGTCCGATGTGTTGATACTTAATAGACAAAGTTCTTCTGTTAGTGGCAGTTTAACAAAATCTGTCCGACCATAATTGGTAGGTGCACGAAAGGTGAAAGGTACCTACTCTGTGAAGACATTACCCGGAATTTGAAATGCTACAGTGTACAAATTGATGACACTAGTTTGTAGGAAGAGATTTAGAATTTTACAAACGTTTATCTATCTGTGTTAAGATGTCGCATTTATCACCTCAACTGTCCGCATTACCAGCCTCTAAGGTAATTTCAATTTATTTATTTTGTTTTACTTTTAAACTAGATATTTCTTATCATCAACTCTGTGATGTAAATTGTTTTAAAAAAATGCGTTTTTATATCACAAATATTTTTTTAATTTAATCTGGTATAATAAAATAGAAAGTATGTATAATCTGAAACATTTTGAAGCCCTTTGCAGCATTTTTGATGGCATGTGACATTGTGAAATTAAAATTGAATTAAAAAATTTAGAATAGCTGCAGAATAAATTTATCTTTGAATTTATAGTTTGTATTTCTTATGTTCTAGTTGATTTGGTATGATAGTTATATTTTCGTTATATTCTGGTCGCTCATTTATGGTTTATATTCTTTATGTGTTTTTTTTTTTATCATTTATGGTATATATTTTGTATGTTCTAGTTGAACATTCCCCCCAAAACCTCCCTGTCGGCATGCACGGACTCTAGCCGGGCCATCCTCCACGACAGTCCCTTCCCCACAGGAATGGCGATCCCGTACCTCGCTCGCATCGGAAACCTAGGAGAGTCTTTGTATGCTACCAGCCCGATGACCCCGAACGCATTAGGCGTGGAACCCTCGGCTTTTTACCCGCTGGTCAGTTTCAATTTTCACACTTATAAAATTAAATTTCAATGGTATCAGATTATGGGTCCCCGTGTGGACTCAGATTCTGTTGAAAAGATTGGGAGATATTCAATTATGAGAGGACCTGATTTATCACTCTTTGTGTCTGCTAATCTTCGGGATTTTTCACTTTTTTCGGTCGCGCAGGGTGATATGTTTCGTCCGATTTTCTCCTTGTAAAACCCCAGTATCAAATATCGTCTTTCATGTTCCCACTGAGTTGAAGCTGATGATTACATTGTTCAAAGGTAGATCAAAATACTTGTTTCTTTCCAAACTTTCAACAAATTGCCGCTTTTCCAAAAAAAAAAATCTCAATTACACCATTTGACCAGTTTTTTTCTCAAAATTTTCGAGAAGCGCATATTGTCTGTGTCAAAAAAGGCCGGTAATTATTCTGAAATAATCATAAACTTCCTTTAAATGACAGTTGTAAGGTTTCTATAATCACCATAAAACTTACAATACTCTACCATTATATTTCAAATATCTGAGAACTAAGTAAGTGTAGCCTCGTAAGTTTCAAAAGAGAGAAACATGTTCGAAATAAGAAATAAATACATTTAAAACAGTTTTACATTTACATTTTCTAAATATTGATTTTCTTAATTCAAAATAATAAACTTTTAATTCATATCGAATGTTTATTCACTTTTCATCCAAACAATTTAACATTTAATATTTGTTGGCGTCATAGTTTGTGTTTACGATTTGTTGATATAAGGTAATATTTCTATTAGCTATTTATCGGCTATTCCAAGTCTATCTATATATGAACTATTTCATTTACTTTTTCTCTTGATATAGTCCGGAGCTTCCCCCGCACTGGGATTGGACAGATCTCCGGAATTCTGGAAAAACCTCCAGCACCCCTCTTTGGTTTATCCAATGGACCCCATGCTTGGGATGCATCCATACGGCGCATTGTAAGTTTCTTAGAACACTCTTCATTTTTTTCGAAATTAAAAAATGGTCATACTTTGTGTACATGCTCTAGAAAGTATGATTAGGAAATTTATTAAAAAGTAAATGTTTTATGCAAATGTTAACGATAGAATAAAATGTTCTCTTGAATTATCAATATCTATTTAATAGCAACAACAACAAAAAAATAAATAAATAAAAATAAGGAGATAAACGGGAATAAAAGATTATAATTACCAAATCAATTTATGGTCGAAACCTTTTTACATTTCAATGAAAATAATTTAAAAAAGTGGCTTTATTTTCAACAATATCACTCATTCAACTTAATCAGAATTTGAAAAGATAAACAAATTTAAGATCTTTCAGTTTTATTACCTTTTTTTTTTTTTTTGCTTTATCATGGAATTTAAGAAAACAATGTCGAAGTATATTCCATGCAATATATTTTTGTATGCGTACTTTGAACACCTAATAAATAATGAATTTGTTTTATTGATAAAAAAATGAAAAATGTGTAAATGCATAGAATAATTAGATACATTTAAGAAGACTTGATAGCCGATGCCATATTTAGGCTTTATTTATTAGTACATGTACCTCCTTTAAACGAAGATTCTAACGATATAGGAAAATGTTCAAATTATAAACCTAAATTATTTAGATTTTTATCTTTCTTATTATAGTTTATGGCCCAAAATATCATATTTCAAAGTTTAAAGCAGATCTGATGGTTTATTTGTTGATCACTCAGCCTCCTTAATCGATAATTCTATTAAGAAAAATTTCGCGAGTTTTACAATCTCCTCCTTGTCAACTATATCACACAACTCTGTGCATTGAAAATATGAACTGAAATAAATTAAATAAATGGAGATGAATCTATAAAAAATATATAATTTATTTATTCATTTATTTTTAAAGCTATGGTGGACTTGACTTAAATAATGCTGCCCGTCGTAAGAATGCCACAAGGGAGACAACCAGTGCCTTGAAGGCCTGGCTCTACGAACATCGGAAGAATCCCTACCCCACGAAAGGCGAGAAGATCATGCTGGCCATCATCACCAAAATGACGCTGACCCAGGTCTCCACGTGGTTCGCTAACGCCAGAAGGAGACTGAAGAAGGAGAGCAAGCTGGGATACAAAGAACGGGATCTCGACGGAAGTGACGTAGAGTCTATTGGATCTCCGGCGGAAACGGATGATGGTAAGTGATATTTATTTTTGTTACATTTAGTTTCTTTGTGGTCTAACATGTTAGAATAAGGACAAATTGTTTAAATAATGCAAATTTATTTTTTATTTTTATTCAAAAGCACGGTAATTTTGTAACCTCTCGCACTGCTTAATTTTTATTATGAGGATAAAAATTATCTGAAATGGGCAAAAATAACTTACCTGTATCTCAATGGAACAAGTTAATTAAAAACGGGGAAAACCCAACATAAATTATTACCTTCTTTAAATATCTTTAATATGGAATTTTGTCTTTTTTCCAAAACATAACAAAATGTTATTTTATCATCAGAGAAAATATGTTTTTGAAATAACCGAAGAATAAATTTTGTAATGATTAACTTTTAATTTTGAGAGCTATTTTCTTCTTGTGTGATCTTTGAATGTTTGAGTGAAATAAAGGTACCTGGGGGTTTCATTGTTTGGGAGGGAACTGGTGTTAATGCATCGCCCCTAAATTGAATTGAATACCTCAGACAGAATTTCGTCAACGTGAACAAAGCAGGTACTCTGTGGTTAGCTGCCTTATGATGAACCCCAATAAATCTAGATTAATTTAATATACATCCCAAACATGTCTGAGGATGAAATATGATACAATAGCTTAGTGTGAGCAGGACTGTATGGTTTATACAACCACTAAACTGGCCTGACAAAAGATGCTATCGCTCCTCAAAACAGACATTATTGTACAAGAGATGTTGCAACTCGACTTCCCCGGCCTCACAATTTACCGCCATTTTATTGCCTGTATTAATCTTTCGGGGGATGATATTTCAACAAATTATGCGATAACAATCTTTTAAGGTTATACCTGTGCATAAAACCGGTAGACATTGTCATTTCAGCTGTCAGTTTTTTATCAAGAGCTCATTACTTATTGAAGTAAATCTAACATTTAACACTCTCCCATCCTTCAGAATCAGATTGCTGTTTGCGTTCCGCCCTCCAAGGAGATTTTTTGTATTCAAATCTAAATTGTTGTTAAAATAAGAAAATCTAAACCGCTTACACAAACCTTTTCATGTAAAATATGAACTTTTCACATAAGCATTGAAGAAGCTAATCTCAGACTATTAATGTTGATATGATAGAAGGTTTCTCGTCTTGACTGATGTTAATTGGATATTTGAGAATTGTCGAGGCCAGGATTGGATTAGGGGGTGATATCTGGTGTCCTATTCCTTTTTTAATTCTTTGGATATGAAATATATGTCTTGTCATATAGTTACATAATGCATTCATATACGCCCTCCAAAAACCGCGCGTCTTTCTGTGTCAGAACCACGTGACACGGCGCTGTATGAACGCTCTTATTCTTTTACGTCAGTAGTAATTATCCTAGATCGCTGATTGTTCATTAACGCTCTTCTATCACCTCAGGGAAATATCACGTCTCGTCGCGAAAAAGAATAAATATGCTTCGGCTAATCAACTGGTCTGTTTTCCTTGTGTAGTTAAAGTGATCCTTTTTATATCCCATTTAACACATTTCATCTTCTAAAACGAAACTTTAATAACCGCATTGTATGGACCAAAGGAAGATAAAATCTGGAAATGGAACGGCGGTCGTACAAATGAGCGAAATTGCCGGGTCTCGGTTTTCACCGGATTAGGTTTCGTATTTTACATCAGATATCTCGTACAGAAATATAAGATTACGCGAGTTCACCCCCTCTTTTTGATATCACTTGATGCCGTTTAATAATGTTCGTGTCATACCATTCTAAGGACAAAGGACAACACCAGATTCTCCTCGACCGAACGCGTTCCTTTGAATAAAAACTGAATGTACAACATGCCTATATCAAATTCAATCATAATTTAATGGAAATATATTGCATCACTTTAAATCTGATCTGCATTGGCGCCAATTCGGGTACATTAAATATAGAGACCAGATAGTGACAGTGATTGATTCGGGGACATCTGCATATTTTGATGAATGCCGCTGATTACTTGATTTTAAAATTATCCTTGATACCTGTCCTTAATTCAACTGTTAATTTTTCAATTTGCCTTAGCCGCTTTCAGTTCTTGAAGAGTTTTGCATAATTATTTAAAAGATAATGTGTGAAGATTGGCCAGTTTTTGAAAATAGAGGATTGAATTTCTTTTACAGAGAAAACGAGGATAGGTTCGGCGTCCTCCAGCTTTATAGCCAAGCTGGACAGTGAGAATGACGAGGACGCTGACGTCAAGGTGACATCAGACATCTCGGATTTCTCAGACGATGAGGACGACGAAAGCAGGGAAAGAAAGGAACGCCTCAGTCCCATCCACTCGCAATCACAAACCAATCAAAATGAAAACGCTGCTGCAGTTGCTGACGCCAGACTTCCAAACGCCCCCATTGGCCAAACAGCATCACGTGATTCAAATAACTCATCGCAATCAAATTTGAGACCAAAGATTTGGTCGATTGATGAAATAATGAATAAAGACAAAACAATTAGTGAACATTCCAGAGTTTCTCCTCAATTCAATCCCCTGCTGCAGTCTCTTAATGCGTACCACTCGCAATTACGAAACGAAAACGCTACATCACAAGAACTCAAAAATCAAGAACAGCTAAAACGTTACAGTGAGACTTTGAAACAATTACCTTACCGGAAATCAAACTCGGAGACGGCATTGAACCTGGCAATTAGTGATAAGGATGGATTAAACACAGCACGAACCGGACCGGCATCCAAACCATCCGCTACAGGTAGGATCAGCGTGTCAATAAAGCTTTGTTTGGTCAAAGCAATCCCCATGTTTGCAAACGTTTCTCTAACTGTAATTTAGGGATCAAATTGTGTGTGAAGAGATTTTAATTAGAATAACATTATCTAGATGATGAACTCAGTGACAGTTTACTGTTTGTAGGAAAGTTTTCGTGACTAGATAGCTTGTTTGACATGTATCGTACAAACATTTCACACACTGGCGAGGTCGATGCTTGTTTATGTATACGGGTTATCAGTTTACCACTGTTTAGATGTTACTTTATCCATTTATGACAAAACTTCGCAGAAATTCTCACATTACGGAAAACCTTCACGATTCCTATCTTTATTTCTTTGTAGTGACGTCCGCTTCCAGTGATTCCGAGCGAGAATGACCAGTCAGTGGTCAATACCATTAAACTTGTGGCCAGTCTCCTGTCGCCCTTAAACTGGTGCTCCGCTTCCAGTGATCCGTAGACTGGTTCCCCCAGAGAGTTGTATCGTAGTGCTCAGCATCCAGCAAAAGACCGTGGGTTCTTTGATAAGGTTCCCACTTAATTTAATCAAACTTTAATGTTATTGTAATATTTATCATTTATTATGTACAGTAGTACGCTGATTATTTTTGTATGTTTGACCCAAAAATTAATAAAGAATGAAAAAAGAAATAAGTATTTTTTTTCACGGTATTTATGTATGGACATATGGTCCCGACTCTTTGTTATAGATTTGTTGCTCTAAGGAGTCCTAGGGAAATTTAAAAAATTGGAGAATAGTCGTAAAGGATATATCTTAGATAAGTAATAATTTTAATAATTAATTAAAATTTCCGTTGTGAGTGTGTATGTCTAAAAATGCAACACTAAGGAAGCCATTTGATATTTATTATTTAATTAAAATAAAATTCTTATATGTTCCTTGGGCCTGATTTCTTGGGATATGTTTTGTTGACTTACAATAATCTCTCAAATATTAAAATATCCCGGAAGGATGGTTGATTTTTTTCCAATCTCGCACAACTGAAACGTCTAACATGATTTAATGAAGAGGATAATCTGACGTAATAAGTTATATTATTTCCAATGATTCATTTGTATACACGTTGCAAATTCCAAATGAAACCACAAATTATTGGCACTTTATTCTGGTATTTAATCATATTAATGCAAATATAAATAGTGTTACTTTAAATGCTGATGATTAAAATGAAACGAAAAGTTCCGAAACTCTCTTTCAAATGAATGTTGAAGGATTTTTTTTTTAGAAGTTTAAAAAAAATGTTGGAAAAAATAACTTTGATGTAAATAAAAATCACATTTACTATTTTTTTGTTAAATTTAAACCCTTTTTGGGACTTTGGTTTGAATATAAAATCCCATCATTTTTTTTCATTTGAGAGCTTAATGCAATCAACAACAAGCAAACCAACAACAGATTAAAATAAACTTCAAACCCCAAAAAACATTGCAAAAATGATATATAGATAATTATGTTCATTATTTTAAAAAAATCCAAAATATTCTGTTTCATACGGAAATAGTAGACTCTAGCTTTTTTTAAATACAGTAGATATTTAATTATATGCGTTCGCAATTCAAAGTAAATATTAGAGCGGTGTCAGTACACCACTCAGTAATTTATCCCCAGGGCCTGTTTTGAACATATAGTCAATGCTTCTTTAACAGCGATAATTGATCTTTAACTGCACAATAAAATCTTAAAAGATCACCCGCTGTTTACGAGAAAGATTCTTCTTATTGTCAACACCCAGCTTTCGGGAGACCGGCGGAATTCAAACACGATAAAAGCATGACTTGGAATAAGAAGCGCATTTAAAGCTTTGTTGAACACTAAAACCTGCATACATCTTTTCCTTACTAAATAGATTAACAATACACACCTCAAAGGATTTCCCTGATTAACAACTAAAAATCTATTACATCTCTAAATAGAATCGGGCTCAGACTATCGCGACCTGATGCGCGGTCTGAGCCACCTGTTTAAATAAGCTCAGGTGTCCGCTGGACATACAAACAAATTGTATTACACGTGTTCTCTCGGTCGGGGACAGTCCTTTTATGTGGACACTGAAATTATAACAAACGAAATTAAACCGAGGATGGAGATTCTCTCTTCTCGTTTATTACATCTTTCTTAAAAAGAGCTATAGAACCTCGTAATGAATTCATTATCAGACATCGTGTTTGTGTGACCATTAAATGCAGACAAATAGATGGAGGAATCCACGACTGCCTTACAAGTATTTACTAGCATTTCTTTTGCTCAAACTCCATAGGTCTTTCGTGGATTGCTTTCTTTCTTCTTTCCAATTTACACGTATCTTCATACCAGCAGTAAGAAGAATAAATATATAAATACTGAGTAAGTACTATTTAAAAACTAAATAAATAATAATTTATAAATACAGCAAATTAAATGCAGACAAATAGTTGGAGGAATTCACGACTCCTTTACAAGTTAAGTTTATTTCTTTTGCACTGAATCAGAGCTCAAACTCCATAGGCCTTTTGTGGATTGCTTCTTTCCAATTTAATAGTATCTTCATACCAGCAGTAAGAAGAATAAATCTGTAAATACTAAGTAAGTAGGTTAAAAAATGAATAAATAAAAATTTACAAATAAATAAAATTCAGTGGTTGAATAAATGAAAATATTCATAGCATTTTCAGATGAGAAGAAAGAAGGATCAACAAATGAATTAATAAATAAAAATAAATAAATAAATAAATAAATAAATAAATAAATAAATAAATAAATAAATAAATAATAAATACTGATCAAATGAAAAGAAATTAAAAGTTCTTGTATCTTGATTTTATCATAAAAATGAGATGTTTATATACAATCATGTATTCTGCAATCAAAATAAAGGAGGCAATGTTGGGAGACTGATTTTCTGCTAGCGGTTATAAAGTCTCGAGGCAATGCAAAGTTGGATATGGTAGGATGAGGTCATATATACATGTAAAAGTGGCTCCTGTGTTAGGGGAGGGGAGGGGGTTTCACAAGATTATTGTGTACATAGCTTCATGCAATAAGGTCAAATGATTATTGCGTACATAAGACAAGCTCCTGGGTGAACCAGCTCCTGTATTGAGGGGGGGGGGGGGGTCACGTGATTTTTTTCCATTGGCTCCTGTGTTGGGGGGAGTCACGTGATTACTGTCTATATAGGACTGACTTCTGCGAGACAAGTTCATTAGTATCAATACTAAACAACCATGCGGACCAGATCCACACACTACCCCTCTCCCCCTCGGAGCCGAGCCCGAGCTCCCGGGAACTCTGTCCTAAGTGAAATCCTGCAGCTGAGACAGGAAATTATAAAAGCCTGTGAGAACTGTCGGCTCCTTCACGCCAGAGTCAGCGCCACAGACCACCGAATGAAACGTCTAGGGACCTCCACCACCCTACGACGGAGTCTCTGTCTGAGGCTACAGGTCTACCTGGGGGTCGCCAAGTTTTACGCAAAGTTCGTCCAAAGGAAATCTCTGGAGTTGGGGCAGCTTGTACAACTTGGACAAGAACAGGAAGAAGACGGCGAGCTGAGCGGAGGGCTGGAGGGAGAGAGGGGTTCGGACACAGATGATCTGTCCAGCGAGGAGTTCTGATCCATAGAACACAAACGTCTATACACGGCCCTTTTCAGGGCCAACCATATCTTTAGAAAAGATGCCTCTATTGCTCAGTTGAATCCGTGCCTATCAGAATAAGGAAATTAATCACTAGTCATTTCTCTCAAACCATATCAGTGGTTAATGAAGAACAAAATAAAATTTACAGAAAAATTATGTTCTTTGACAAACAGAGACAGGTTATTTAATGAGTAATTATCTGTGGAATTAATAAGAATCCAAACTGTATGAGTGTTAACATTAGTTGATAATTTCTCATATTAATTAGCTTTCTAAAAATATAATCCACTACCATGTGGAATTCAATCAATAATGGGAAAAGTAAGAATATAATTCTGATTTTTTTTTATCTATATACCATATTCCAGTTTTGATCTGGAGTTTATGATTAGATATTCTACATGTAAATGTTGTACATAATTCCCAAATCGTTTGAAAGAATGTTAAAAAACATTTCTTATCCAATTTTTTTTTTTATTTAAAATTTTTTTTAACACTTCTTAACCAATATTTCAACTGATTCTGAATATTAAATAGGCTGATAATCAACTTGAACAATGTGTTGATATGGGATTTGGTTTGTTAAACTGCATTTAGATATATTTACACTAGGCACGAAATAAAATGAAATGTTTTATATAAAGTTATGAAAAAGATAATCATGTTGAAATTAGTTTGAAACAAATGCATGTATGTACATTTACATGTTTGTTAATATAGAAACATTTAGCACACAAAAAAAATCTAATTTAAAAATAAAATACTTCAATATTAAAACATTTATGTAAAACGTTTTAAAATTTTAATCTTAAAAAAAGTTTAAAGATAATTATAGGGCTTATAAAAACACAGATTTATGATAAATATAGAAACATAAAAAAAACACGTCTGTATCAAAACTGGGGAAAAAACCTTCAATGTTGCGAAATATTTTTGTATGAAATGGTAAATTATAATGACAGTTGTTAAAAGATAATCCTACTAACATGTTTGATTGAAACATTTAATGCACAGATTACCAAAAAAAAAAAAAAAACACTTCAATATGTTCCTATTTTTATATATAAATGAAATCATGATGTTCCTTCATAACGTCATAATAATAGTATTAGAAAAGGAATGTTCATTTCATACAACAAATTCTAATTATTGTTTATGAAAATTTACGGAAAGAAAAAACTATTTTACCACCATAATAACAATAATTATTATTGCATCTACAAGCCGAAGCTAGGTGTCAAGGACAGTAGCTGGAGGTCTCCGCGGGAAGTACCCCTCAGTGACACCTGGTACAGGTAGCGACGGTGGGTGGTGGACGCACCTATAGGGGGCTGTACACGGGATTACACAATGGGGGAGAAGAAGGGTGGGTATACCATGTGTACAGCGCAGAGAGAGAGAGAGAGAGAGAGAGAGAGAGAGAGAGAGAGAGAGAGAGAGAGAGAGAGAGAGAGAGAGAATAAATAAATAAATAAATAAATAAATAAATAAATAAATAAATAAATAAATAAATAAATAAATAAATAAAGATTGTTAAGTATTATAAATAGGACGCTGCTTTGTCATATGATATAGAATCATGCATTTGGAATTTTATCTTCTGTGTATTCTTATTTTGCACGTACATGTACATGTAACACTGTTCATTCGCTAATAAACAACATTTAGATAGTATTGGAACGTCAACATCTCTTGAACCATTTTTACGTCATATATTTTAAATTGTTGAGTTGTAGCTCAGAATACTCAATAAACATTTCCCAATCATTGATCTAAATATAATATTAGATTAATGTGTATAAGTACTCAATCAGTGATCTAGATATAATTTTTTATTAATGTGTATAAATACTGTAACAATAAAACAGCGTCTTAATGTATACACGTATCTCAGGGTGTCGTTACATTGTGAAAACAAAAAATATTGAGATTTATAATCAAGTACATATGTTAACAAGTTATTAAAAGTTAAACAATAAAGTAAGTGTTAATTAAATATTTGCTAAAAAGGTTTGATTTAAGAAGGCTAGATAGCTTTGTCATAGCTTATACTGATCTCTTTGAAAAGAAGAGTTCTGTATAAAATTTTAGGAAAATATTCAAATTTTCAAAGCTATAAGATATGGTTTTTTTTAACAAATGCATGTAATAGATTATGGTTAAAAGATCATCATGATATCTACATGTTTTAAGTAGATCTACATTAGTAATTTGTTAACCCCCCCCCCCCCGCCTTCTTAAACCGAGAATTCACTTCGTGCCGGAGTGCTTCTATAAGGTACGGCTTTTAAAGCATGTTTGTTTTAATAAATACTATCATTTTTTTTACTTCTAGTATAGTGCAAAAATTAAAGTCCGTCTTATGGAAGTAAGACACAGGATCATAAATCTCTTCACAGTATTTAAGTTGTTTTTTGTTTTTTGGTTTTTTTTTTTTGGTTCTTTTTTTTTTTTTTTTTACATTTTTTAAAATGCAATTAAGGTGTATATTTCTATCTTGTTGCTTTCGACACACTCCATGTGTCTACTAGTATATGTTTAACCCGTGAACATTTGATGAATAATTAAAATATATAAACTAAGTCTACAATCTTTCATGACCTTTTGCACTGGTCTTTGAATAGGATGTCGCAAACTTGCGCAATATGAATGAAAATCGCATGATATGCTTACTCATACCATTAATTAAAGCTGCTTAGTGAAAAATGAAAAAATGACAATAACAAACCGTTGGTCCGATTTTATATCAAAATGTGTGTACGCTTTTAAACGATGGTTATGTTAAATATGTGTATTATAACAATAGACATTGCAGTAGTTTTTCCGGTCAATTAAGCCATATTTCAATGAAAATATGATTCGTGTACAATTTGTTTTAACAAAAAAAAAAAAAAAAAAAAGAAAGAAAAAGACATAAAAAGGGTATCGCGTTATTTCGCCTCATATTAAAATTCGCCCCTGACGTCGAGGCGGTGTTGATTGTATTACGACTCGGACATCACTTTTAAAAGAATCTAAATTTAGGTAGTGTTCTGGAAAATCAAAAATAAACCGGTGCACTGTACATGTTGTTTATTATTATTTTTGAACTTTGTTTTGTTTACAATTGATGCATAATATCCAGGTTGAATAAACCCAAACATTCGGGGGACGAAACCAACGGCTCCCTTTCCTAATCCTTTCCAGATGCATTTGGGGGGGGGGGGGTTGTATGCCCATAAAGAAATTATTTTTATTTACTTTGAATATTTGTAATTTTGAAAGGAGATCTATTCTACTGGTGTAAATAGGCGAAATTCTATAACTTTCTAAGATAATTGGTTTTTATGGGAAATTATTTGATACTTAATAGCTATAAAACAGCCATGCAGCTTTAACGACAAAACTGGACAGAAATAGAGGTACATGTAATGTAAGTACACGGTGTTATGCTGATCTCTAGATCTCCATTGCCGCATCACGGATCTGTTCCACGAAACCAAATCAATGCAAAACACTGTGAGAAGACATGTTTTTCCACTTTGTTTTTCTCGGATACCAGATTCCAGAAAGGAAATGGCCGTGTTTGCTGGCCATGATAATTCATAAACTGTTCCAGGATTCGATATAATCTCCCGTTACCTGTCTGTATTACCTGCTGTGAATTAATTGCCAAAGCACACTTCACGCCCCTTAGTAAATCGAAACCTCAAAATGACATCAGTTCAAAGCCGCGTTGTCTAACACTGATATAAATCGTCAATAGTGTTCGATCTTATCGGGAGAAGTAACATGTTTCCATTATTTGGTTACATTTAACTAGATGTTAAAGGATCAGACTGAGATTTAACACCTACGCCGAACAATTGAACGTCTAAAAGCAACCCGAGCCATGGTCAGCCTCCGACATTACAGGTATTCAGCGTGCAGTGGGAACTAATGAATCCGTGGCCCAAGATTAATGGCTTAAGCAATACAAATTGTTATCATAAAGTGGCGGCTCAGGTGTCGGCCCGCTATCGTACAGTTTTCTAAGCACAGGTGATTGTTTCAGGTAACAAAGAATAGTCGTTATCTAGTAATTGAATTATTATTTACAATGATAAACGACGTCAAAACGTTGTATAATTGTTCGATATGGCGGTGTTGGTTACTGTACACCAGCGACGGCTAGAGTAGCCAATCTTTAGCTGCCAATAAGTATTACATTCTCTATAGATCATACATCGCAGCTTGCTGACCCAACCTGTTAGGAATTGTCACCAAATCGAAGTTATTAATTCGTACACTGAGGAGGATTTGGAAACATAATTCTTTTTTAACAGCAGCACCTGCGGTTTTATAAAAATTTAAACATTGACTTTTTATGAATATTATTAATAGACAATATTGTTAATGCATTATTATGTAATTGAATTTATTGTGGAGAGTATCAGCATACCTAGAATGATGGGCTTATATAAGATCCAGAGAAAAAATGCTAAAAATAAAGAGCTTTTTGGATCCATTTTAGATCAGATTTTAGTTGATCCCTTCCGGTTGACGGAACCAAAAGGCCGAGCGTGTAAACAGAGTCGTGGTCTGTCCAATAACCAATCAGATTAGACGTCTCTTTTTGAAACACAAATCTCCTGAAACTAAAACTAATTTTTTCACGGATGTGCAATTTCTCAAATGTCGCTTTATATGACGGCGGATTGCACACGAGTGGGTCTGGAGAATCTTAGATAATGGCGTTTTGCTCGGTGTTATTACATTTTGTCCGCGACCCACTGTGAACAACAAATGGCGAGACCGTCAACGCGTTTGAAATTCTGTCCAGCCACCGCCAATTGAAGACGACAGCCATCATAATTTCCATAACTATGGTGACAGTGTAATAGCATCACTAAGAAGTCCATAACACCGACAGATGGGGGACTTTTTTTCTAAAAAAAAAATCGTGATTTCAAATTTAGCGTTAAGTAAGACCAAAACATTAATGAATGCATGTTCACATGAGAAACATTTTGAAATATACTTTTTACAAATTTACATTAATCATAATTATCGTAGATATGTAATAGATGCAGAACTGCTACAGTAAAACCCAATTCAGGAAAACGAATGTGAAACAGATTTGTTACTACATGTACTGTATTTACTGTATTTCACGAAGTTTATGAAAGAATTGGAGAGAAATATTTAATCACATAATCATATGAAATATACCAGGCCTATGTTATTAGTGTGTGTCTAGTAGATAGAATACATATTATAGCCATTATTTATTTCAATACTTAAAAATCTTAAATACATGAATTTTAAGAACTATGGAATTAATGTAGTATTAGTTAAAGTATATAACTGTAAATCCAAAGTTATTTGGTATTAGGAGATTCTCGAGACCCAGAGGTAGGTCTATAGATACACTGAACCTTCAGAAGTTCTAGTGAAGCAGGCATAATGGTCCCTGATGAAGGCATTGATAAGCTTCATACCCCTTCCTCAGATCTCCGGATTATCCTACGAAGCTCTCGGCAAGGTAAACAAGACTTAATAATGACCAGCAATAGTTTCTACCTCGGAAGGCGCACTCGTGTCTGGATGCTGGCGCCGGCGCTGTCCTCGCCATTTGTACGCACACAGTGTGAGCTAATGTAACTCAAAGGAACGGGGCTGTAGAGTGAAAGAAAACGCCGTACATATATCACAGACCAAAGACGGAGGTAATTGATATCTGTACCAAATAAAGAGGCCAGAAAAGCAGATTAAAACATCACAAGATCAATCTAATCAGCCACGAACGCATCTTACTCTATTTGTCAAAAGAGCAAGTTTTACATTTATGCATAAGTTTGTCTTTTAACATTATCCGCCTATAGAGGCGAGAGGTTTATCTTCATCAATGAAGATTTCTCCAATGTAGATGAAGTCAAAGTCATACTCTTTCTTGGACTTCGGGGAAGGCCAACCAAAATACCATTGTAATTATCACTGATCAATTAATTACTATTGTAATAAAGTTTTAATTGAATAATGAACCATTGAAACGTTATTCTGATTTTGCCATAATCAAGAAAGAATCAAAAGTAAAATTTATCGATACTTTGTACAGAGTTAAATTTGTAGCCTGAGCATGCGCAGACAAATAATCAAGAACGGGTAACGAAACCATTGATTAATTACTTATTGTTTTGCTGTCAACTTTGATTCGAACATATTTTATTGTGTAAATTACACCAGAGGATTGGAAACAAGTTCTTACAACTTACATGTTCCTGTCAACTTTGATCAATTGGTCCACAACTAACCTTAATACCGTATAAAGTTGCAACAAAAAGGCGTTTGTAAAAGTATAACTTTAATTTTTCACAACCTACACCAGATCTGTTTTATTTGTTCAACCAAACGGAGAAGTTTGTAATTGTTTTACTTAAAAGATACCGCTATGGGGTTTTTTTCTATGGATACATGTACATGTATGTTAAAACAAGGAATACATTTAGAAGTGAATGAGCTCATGTAGACGATCCAGTCCTTGCCCATGGGGATCCCATCCGCACCCTCCTCGGTCTCTCTCGTCTTCACCGGACCCCCAAAGAAATCCCAGACATGTCACGCCGAGAGTACGAGCAACCCGCACAATGATGACGACAGCATCCAGGCGCGGTCTCATAAGCTCTTCTTTCATGAAGGATATTTTACACAAATTACAAACGCTTGAATGACATGAATTTGCGGTCCGTACCGCTGGTTTGTAATTTTACAAATGCTGCAGAATGGGAGTTATTGAAGTTCAATGTAAGGCGACAAGAGTAAAATGAATCCTAGTGAAATGACAAGTTTATAAAAAGAATATTAAACCCAACTCCCCGCTGAGAATCAGAAATGAAAATCTTTATAAATTATGAAGGGGTTTGATGTTGGTATAGCTGTGTTATGTGGAAATCAATCGTCAGGAAAAGTTATCTAGTCAAATCCAATAATCCGTAAATGAATGTTTAGCTGTGAATGGGGTGCTTAGTAAGTGGCTTTATGTGGATGATGGATGTGAAGCCAGTTAAAGAAAGCAGTCGTCGCCGCATCATTACGGTCCGTGTGGACGCTACACTCTGTACAAATCACGCCGGCGACAGACAGAACAATCACACAATACACTCTCTCCAATCTCTACATTCATTTTTATGTTTCTGTAGGGAGAACTTATGCATACATTGTAATTCTTCAACTCCTACAGGTTAAATTGATGTTTTATAACAAATCTTCAATAAAAAATGGCATACATTTATAGTAATGTCTCGAGCTCACAACATGAAAAGTGCTCAGTAAGTAAATGCTCTGTTGTAATGATTTCAGTATAGACCTTCTACAACTCAAGTATGACTCTTCTTCTCTATAACTGTTTAATTCTATTGAACCGTCACAGACAATTATTTTTTACAATTTCGCTCGATAAAAATTGAGATTCTAATCTGAATGCAACGAACAAACACATATTATCTTAACACTTGGAGTAAACTCTCATTAAAATAAACTATACGTTTAAGGAAAAAAAAATGTATTTTAAGGTAATAAATAAGATCCATTTTTGATTCCAGTATAACAAGAAATCTGAATGGATTTTCCGGAAATTTAAGTAATACTACAAAATATCACATCGTAATTTTCACTGATTTACTAGTATTCAGTGTCCGAACGACAAGGGGCTACCATCTGGCTGCTGGTACTGACATGGTCTCTTCCTGTGTGAGATGTTTACGTCGTCACTGCTCTGGAGTCTGTTCTGTAGGAGGATGGAGAACTTCCGGGAGGGCGTGGCAAACAACAAGTAATGGTAGGGCAGTTCCTCTTCCGGGTCCGCGAGACTCAAAGAGTAGCGTTGAAGGAGCTGGAGTCGACAGATACATGTGGTCAACATAAAGAGTGGCTGCTGCGTAAAGCAACGAATAATGGTGCACGTACAAATTTTCTTTTTATCATATATTAACCCCGATACATAGATTTGTCATATACAGAAAATTAAAATTGTGAGTTAGTAATGCAAAAGTAGAACTTAGAAAGGTAAAATAAAGCAAAATACCGCATTGAAATTCTTTTGCCGTGAGAATCATTTATTTGTCGGTTTACAAAATCTTGTTTATTTGTGAAAATATAATTTCCTTTTGAGAATTTCATTTTTATATGAATAATAATAAATTTCTTCTCAAGTTGTGTATAATCTGATGAGCGAATTTTATCTACAATACATTGAATCTAAACACGTCTTTAGTTAGATTTGTAAACATATCTGATTTAACCAGCCTTAATTAACAAAACGTTTAAGGAATAAAATTATTGTTTTTTCTATTACATGAACTGTTATACAACAAAGAATTTCAATGAAATTAATTTTCATATAAAAATGATACATGTATAAGATTCGTTTTAAAGGCGCCTTTAAGAACTACATGTATATATGATATGAGTCAAATTCGGCCCCCATAATTTGCCGATTTTTAAGTGCTTCAAATACATTTAATTGTTATTTTACTTTTACGAAGAGTTGATATAAAATATATTTTTCACCTATTTATTTGGTTTATTTGCATTCACTGGCAGTATACATGTATGACGTCAGAAATGACGCTATTTTTATAATTCAATAAAAATCAGTCACAAATTGGCATTTTTCTTATTGTTTTTCGAATGGGAAATATAGAGCACAGCTTTGAACAAGCAAAATCTTTCTGTCACTTATTAGTCTTGGATAGATACATCTCTAATAAAAATATTTTGTTTGTTCAAGGATGCGCTCAATGCTTTTTGAAAGAAGAACAGCTTAAAAACAAGCCTTTTTATGCTAAAAATGCGAAAATGATGGGAAATGTTTAACTTTATGATGTCATACTTCTAAATTGTGGGCACATGAATCAAAATGGAAATTATAAAAAAACTTTATATGTATATCTATACAAAGAGAACAAAGAATGACAGTAAAATTATGATGTTCATTTTAGGGGGCCGTTTTAGGCTCAAATCATATATAGTCCTTTGTTTATATTTCATATACATGTATTCATAAGATCACATTAGATAAATCACAAAATCATCAGTTACTGAAAACATTCAAATAATAAGGTAAGAATTCATCTGACAAGAGGATATATTCTGTATATCGATTAAAACATTTTGAAAGAGGAAAACATATTTTGAAAATATTAAGTTGTAAGTTTTGTAAAAAAAAAAAATAATGCACAACTACATCTGAAGAAACTAATATTTAAAAAAGAATACTAACAGTATTTCTCTATACTTTTAGTAAGTTACATTTAACATAAGCTTATAAGCTAACAATCAAAATTGTGAAGCGTGCACGTGCTGGACTCAATAAATTGTATGATAAGCTTTATATTCACAAATGTAGAAAAAGTGTCAGTGCTTGTGTTACATTAAAAGTTTAAAATCAAGGATTTTTAAACTTATCTATAACAAAGATTGTTATAGATAAGTTTAGAAATCCTTGATTTTAAACTTTTAATGTAACACTTGTATCATAATAATCATATTCTTTCAGTTGCTTATATTTTTAAATGTGAAACTGAATTGATTCTTGAATAAACCCTAGATCTAAACATAAGGTTGATTATAAAATATACCCAAAGGAAGATAACTATATTGTGTACACATTTCTCAGAAAAAAATTAATTTTGCTTTTCGTCTCACTTATCTTAAAGTAAACCAAACCAATTTTATTGAGAGTTAAAACAGTTTTTTCTCCTAAGGTGTGATACCATCCTATAGTTGGAGGTGGGGAAATAGAATCAATATTATAAACAAACACCAACGACTCGTTGAGTGACGATATTAAATGTGATAATAACTATTACCTTAACAATGAATACATGCATCTGCAGCTCCGCAATTCTTTTCCCCACGCAGTTCCTTCTACCAAAACCAAACGGGAGTACAGCGAATGGATGCATGGTGCCCCGTGTTTCCGTGTTTCGTAACCACCTCTCGGGGATATAGGCTAGCGGGTCAGGAAAGTGGTCCTCATCCGACGAAATAACACTATTGCACAATACCAAAGTCGTCTAAAAGGACATGTATAATTCTTGCATGAATATGCGATAGCACAGTCAATAGCTTTAAATGAAGCGATCTAAATAAGCTTAAAAAATTAGCGAGGATCATAAATTTTGATTTTACTATACTAGTAGTTAGTTGTGTGTTAAACAAACTTTATATAATGACGACTGTTAGTTTAGTTTAAGAATTATTTTGTTCATAATATATACATGTGCGTAGTATATTTATTAAACATGGATTAAACAGCAGGCAAAGACAATTGTTGTCATATTTTAACTCAAAGTTAACAATATGGACAAGCCTCCCCTTCTACAAGACCGGTTTATCCGCTTACCCCACTAGGGATAGTGAATCCGGCCACTACTGTATCCCTCTCTATCTCTCTCCGGATACCGTCCCGTACAGGGGGCACAAGTCTGAAACCATTAAACCACGATATCCTCGTATTGCGTTCATTATTAACAATCAACTATGTTTATCGCAGATCGTATTAACGATTTGAAAAAAAAAAAGAATTGCCTAGTCATACAAGCAATGCGAGATTGTTGATGACTCTCTGATATTAAATATCAATTTAATTCCGACAAATAAATTATATTTGACTAATAATGTTAATACACTTTTTTTTCACACTCAGCAAGACCATTAACAGTTGTTATAAGAAGATAGACATTTCTAGCTTATGCATGTAAAATTATCTCCCAAGTTCTATACCGAAGAAGTGTACTTTACTGTACTTTTGATCAGAAATCGGATAATTACTTGTAGTACCGATGTGTATATCTAATAAATTTAAGGAAAATTCTTTTCTTTGGTTTTGTCATTAAAAAACCCAGACTATATGACATTCCTTTTGCCCTTTTTTGATAAGTACAAAGTTTTCATTGAATTGTTCCCCTTTTTAAAAATAATTGCGGGAGGAGGTCACTGCATGGCATTGGACTGTTGTTCAAGTCTCAAAGTATTTTTTTTTCATCAAAAAACCGTTATTTATCCTTCAAACTTTATAAATGAAATAAAATAAAAAGAATTATTTTGATGGTATCCATGCATTTTGCAAAGTTATTGCAATTTTGGTCACGATGAATATAATGGAATGAAAAACGTTTACAAGTTGAAAAAATTAGAAAAAAAGGTTGTACCGTTGCAACGGTGGCTCGAACCCCTTCACCTCTATGTACATGTAGTAGAACTCCGTAAAGCCACTAAGCCAAGCAGTTCGTTGAATGGCATTGCGTAATATTAACACTTCAAGACTAATTAAATTTGTCTATAAAAAAGGCAGATTTATGGTACGAAAAAAAAAATCCGGATAATTTAGAGTTATCGAACATTGCTGAGGATCGGAGATCGTTAATTAACTTGGTTCACAACGAATATATTTTAAAGAGTTTTTTAAAAACTTAATGTAATATAGTTAGATATTGTCTGTATATCTTACCGCAGTGACTCTTTGATACAAGCTTTAAGATACGGCATGTTGGCAAACATCGACTCATTCAGTTCGCTGTCTTTGCACCTCTGTCTTATTTCTGTGTATAGTCTATCCTGAGCTGTAGGGTTCTTGGCCAAATGATAAAGGACAAACGACAAAACATTTGCCGTCTAAAAAGAGTAATTAATTTTAATATCTCACCCAAGTCTAAATAGTACGTTAAAGTATGGAACCATATTAAAGTATCGTACAATATTAAAGATAGTGTCGACAAATAAAACAACATATTTTTACTTTAATGCCATAATTCCGAGCTTACATGCCATTTTTATTATGTTTTTTAAAAATGATTTTTTATTACGTATATGCAGATTTGCTGTAAATAGGTGAGTTTTTCAAAAACAGCATCTTATGATCTCGTATTCTTTAGAATCAAAATTATTTTGATTTTAGAGAATCTATTTTTTTTTTGTAAAGGACAGTATCACAAAACCAGTTGCTTCAGGAAGTGTTCTTTTAAAAAAACCCATAACTTTAAATTTACAGGTTACAGAATTCATCATAGGTTGGAATATCGATTATTGATTCATAAACTAGAGAATGAAATCAAGTGAAATAAATACAATTTGAAATTTTCAAAAAAGGATATCAGATACATAATTATGTTTTTTTAGTATCTTTAAATCTTGCGATATTTTACTGATCCCTTACAATGTCCGCCCCTGCAATAAACATATCCGTTAAGGCGCTCTCAACGACGTCACGTGACATTCTGGGATCCAATAGCAATTGTTCCATGAACGTGAAGTCTTTAACAGACAAAGCAAGCTTGTAGTTGATCGTCTGTATACACTCGTTCATGATTTCCGAAGTCTAGCTGTGGGAAAAAAAATCAACATTTCAAGAGAGGGTTATCTATCTTTTTGAAATCATTTCTTCATGCATGTATGAAAAGAAAGACAACTGGAGGACCTATACACACCGCTTTCCGTACAATGCCATAAGCTTGTTCAAAATCTCTGTAGAATTTGGTGGGGAAAAAGCAGTACGACGGGAAGCGATCAAACGACTGTCCCAGAAAGTAGCAAACGTCTCGAATACTGTAGAGCAGTTCTTGGTAATCTCTTGTAAAACAACCCAGTCTTGTGTTATAACAAAGCATTCCAGAATCTGTAACATATTTGTTTACAAATGAAGTCTGTTTACAGTAAGCATTTTTCACAGATTCAGTGCGTTCATTTTCACCATCATCAAGACTTAGGAAAACTATCTAGTAGAATGGTAAACAATGTCTCAAAAAAAAAAAAAATTGACACAAAAATCTGAAGCAAAAAGCGCCCACTTTATCACGAGGAATTAGAGACTGGCCAAGGCTACTCACTCTCCACTGACAGACGTGTCAGCTCAGACAGTGTATCCCTGAGTTGATTGCTTCCATCGATCCGAAAGTTTATAAAATCATCCGCTATTTCAACAATCCATTTGAAGTGTCTGGAAATAGCATTAGGTTTGAGCATAAGTTCCTGGATGGGTTGTCGTAGTTCTAACCATTTTTCATTGTTCCTTTAAATAAAAAAAAATGCAGTATCAGTTTCTTCTCTATATTGTATAATATTGTTATATATTTTGTTATACATAGAATGTTCTTCTTTTGGAAATTGAAATTTCTTTCGTATGATAAGAAATATTTACATCAGATATTCGGTGAATCCCCATTACTTTAAAGAAAATATTTTGTCGAAAAAGTCAAAGGTAAACTTACTGAAACGCCATACTTAACGGGACATTGTTTCTCTGAGCGTAAGCACACATGAGCGAGGGGGTCGGTCGAATAGGGTACTTTTCGTACTGGAACAAGAGTCGCTGGAAGTCCACCGGATTGAACAGGAAAACCATCCACTGGTCGCCGAGCCTCAGTTTCACAACAGGACCGTGCTGACGGCGGAGGTCTAGGAGGAACTCGGTGAAAGTGCTCGGTAAAAACCGGCCTACAACAGGTGATATGATGACTTGTCCTTTATTCACCATTTGACGTGTTAATAAACTAAAGACAAGGGAAGAAACATGCAACTATACACATAATTTATAACAAATAATAGATATTAGAATCCAGATTCGAATGTTTGTGAGGTTCCAGCTCTTCTGTGAGGATTGTTTCAGAGGGTTGAATTTGTATACTATGTATATTTATCTTCTTGAGAAGAAGAGCTCTGTATAAAGATGTGGTTAATTTGTTGGCCACCCAGGGTCATAGAGTGCAGTGCGTTCGATATAGAAGTAAAAGAAAAGACATGACAGAGGAAGCAAACATAAAGCAAATCCAAGAAGATTAATTACACTGTGCTGGATAATTATGCCAGTGCCAAGGTGGCATTTTTGCACCTGCCTAATTCAGATGCAGATTCCTAAAAATCCATATACATGTATACCATATGATATACCATTGTCTAGTGCTTATATAACCACTTTTTTAAAGTGTGACTCACCTGGCAGGTAAGATATATAAAATTATTTTAAAAAAAATATCCCATAGGAAAATAATAATTCCCAGAGGAAATGAAATTTTCCTACAGGAAATATTGAAAATCCTATAGGAATTATATTGCCTAAAGGAGAAAAGAATTTCTTGTAGAAATTTGATTCAGACAGGCAGTTTTTCTATAGGAAATTAAGATTTGTTATAGAATTTTAAAATCCTGTGTGAGTTTTGTTCAAATCCCTTTTGGAATTAAAATTCCTATAGGAAGTTCTTTTATTCCGGTAGGAAATTCCAAATATCCCATAAGAAAATTGTTTTTTCTGTAGGAAAAATTAATTTTCTGTAGGAATTTATTTTTTAAAGGTAAATATCTCACCTGACAGGTGAAATATCCTAACCACAAAGGTGGTTATAAACTCTTTAAGCAATGGTCTATCATATTGCATATTTGAATTTTCGATACACGCAGCTTAGACGGGTCCAAAAATGCCACCTTGGCACTGGCATAATTATCCGACACAGTATTAATTAAATAAGGTCAGGTGCTTTTTTACTTCCGGTATGCCAGAGTGACTGCATAGGAGAGTTGATTAAAATCAACTCCCAAAAATGTATGGGATATCATTTTCAATGTTTATGGAGCTTAAAATTTCCATGAATTGGTACATTTGGATTCTGTTCTTTTCCCTCAATTTAGATAAAAAATAGAAAGAATTCGCAACTCACCAAAAGGTTTGAAGTGAAAGACATGCCCTATGTAAGGCAGGTTATATCGACCCGAGGGGCCGGGGATGGCATCAAATGATTTAGGTTTATTCTTTACAACCTGGTACGCGTGGCTAAACAGCATTCGTCTTGGAGTATATAGGGCCATCTGGAGAAATACCGGAATTTTTGTATTTTTTAAAGTACATAATTGAAGATGTTTCATCTTAGCAGAAATATTCTCAAAAAGACGTTAAATACAATTATTTCTATAAAAAAGAAACTTAGTAATATGCTTAATATTATATTTGTAAATGTTCTGAAGTGACTCAATTATTAGAGAAACGTTGGTCAAAGATATGTTTGAATATTTGCTTTGAATGATAAAATCACGTATTCCAAGGCAATAGAATAATCAACGGACAACATAACATATTAACGGGTGGCATAACTAATACAGCTGACTATTTTAGCTCTGTGCGTAATTAGGAAAAAGATTTTTACAACTACATGTAAATTTAGCACAGTACAAAATCTAATAAAGGATACGATTAAACCAACGAGATCATTCGTAACAACCCCCCCCCCCCAAAAAAAATCAACTTCTAAGATAAAATTCAAATGAAAAATTACCCAATACATTTGAAAGATTATACAAATGAAATAATTTAAAATTGAAATCATGCAATGCATATTGATGGTAAACAATTCCGATAAAAATCACTGGTTAATTCATCATTCATCATTTTATTTAAAAACAATCCAGAGAAAATGGAGATATTTTTTTGGTATCAAATAAAGCCCATTAGGGTTGATTTGTAAAATCCAAACAGGTGACGCATATAGTATACCGGTGTGATATATTAATAACAATAACACGTGACTGTACGTAGACGGTGTACAAATTCCTATTTGTTTGATCAGTCCTACATGTATATACATAAGCTTCTTCCAGACCGGTCTAGGCGATAGTCTATGCCCTCCCTGTTTATCAAATCACTTACCAGACTTCAGATCATTGAACTGTACCTGTCAAGTTATTCAACCCTCAGTTACATGTATCCTACCTGTTTCTGCCTGTGGTTGGATCTATGAATAAACTTGTAATTATGGAAAGTAGGCCAGTGCACGGTTTAATTGGCTAAGGATAGACTGTTTACTAGACGTAAGGATAGACTGTTTACTAGACGAAAAACAGGTTTTTTATGCTAGGTTGTTTTGGTATCGTTATAAAATAAATAAAAATGTTTCAAAATAATGAGACATATATATGAATATAAACTATACGGAAGCGTATTAGTGCCACATTGTAATTTTTTTTTCTTTAAAATTCCAACTTTAAAGTTGGAATTTCCAACTTTAATCTTGGAATTTCCAACTTTAAAGTTGGAATTTCCAACTTTAAAGTTGATTTTTCCAACTTTAATCTTGGAATTTCCAACTTTAAAGTTGATTTTTCCAACTTTAATCTTGGAATTTCCAACTTTTTTGTTTGACTTTATTTTTTTGTAAATATAACAGTATACATTATATGACAGGCAATCTGGGCATAAACTTATTGTTGTATATGTCTGAACTAGAAGTTTTCATATATATATATAAGATTAAAACGTTTAAATGTATGCAGTATCAGATATTAAATATCGAAATAATTTTGAATCAAATAAATGTTATCTTAATATGTAAAACAAGAGGGTGTCGTTAATTAAATGCAGGCTTAGAAAGAAGAACACTAAGAAACAATTAAGATCAAAACAAAGCCTTGGAATTTGTATCTACATGGCGTTTATAAAGATCACTTATTAAAAGAAATTCGTCTGAAATTGAAAGACTTATCGTAATAACAACAGAAGATTAAAGTTGGAAATTCCAAGATTTAAGTTGGAAAATCCAACTTTAAAGTTGGAAAAATCAACTTTAAAGTTGGAAATTCCAAGATTAAAGTTGGAAATTCCAAGATTAAAGTTGGAAATTCCAACTTTAAAGTTGGAAAAATCAACTTTAAAGTTGGAATTTTAAAGAAAAAAAAATTTACAATGTGGCACTAATACGCTTCCGTAAAACTAAGAAAACATTTAATAAATATATAAATGTCTGTATAGGCAATAAGACTTTAAATTTTAAGTAAATTTTATTTTGTTGTTTTACAAATTCCACTGGGTCGCATGCTTACCGACGTTTTTCATACTAGTTGTTAGACCATAATTAATCACCTAATTGTCTACGGACTTTTCCGTTTTTTTCCCGATTACGACAAAGAGCACACGGCGGGTGTGACCGGTCAGCATAGAATGCTCACTCCTCCACGGCACCTGATCCTACCTCTATCTTTTAAGATGTCCGTGTTACTCTGCTTTGAATTTGTATTTCGTGTTATGGATTTTTGAGATGGTTGACGGTTTGTTGTTGTCATTTTTTTCATGTGTTACTATTTGAAAAGAAATTAATAAGTTTGATTGTTTTTAATATATCAGTGTTTATACGATAATTGGATCTGTCGCAAATGTCAAAAAATATTGCCAAATCTGAATAAAATTTAATATGAGTCAGATATTTAAAAAACCGTTTATCCCTAGCTTAGTTAAGCAGTTTGCTGGTCTGAGAAAATAGAAACACATGTACAACCTTTGTATTTTTTAAGGAATGTAATTTTTTTGTTAAGTCAATACAACTATATACTGCACTGTATTACAATATCGTATTTTCTCCAAGCAAATGATTGGTCGATTGCTGTCACATGATCTTACTATAACTTCTGTTATAAGCTTAACTATACTAAAAAGACAATTTATAAACCTCACTATACTTAAACAAATTTCCATGACAAAATACTGTGTTTGGCATGTGCGACATTGTGACATTGTGACATTGTGACGTCACAATAGCGAACCAAATATTTTACTGTTATAATTTTGAAAAGAATTAGTTTTTGATTTATTATAATAAAACAAATATAGCCTTTTGATAACGATCAATACATAGTTTTATGGACCTGATGAGAGTATATCAACTTCGGACTTCGTCCTCGGTCGATATTCTCTCATCAGTTCTATAAACCATGTAATGACCTCATAAAAAGGCTATATTTGTATCATATACTATGGTATGGTATGCTTCATGTATGCTATGCTATAATAATATGCTATACTTTTCTGTAACATGTTTTATTGTACAATCATATCATGTTTTGTTGTACTATCCATGTTTTGGTGTATTATTATACCATGTTTTGTTGTACTATTCTATGTGTTGTTTTTCTTTTATACCATGTTTTGTTGTACTTTTATTCCATGTTTTGTTGTACTATCATACCACGTTTTTTTGTACTATTCCATGTTTTGTTGTACTATCAGACCACGTTTTTTTGTACTATTCCATGTTTTGTTGTACTATCATACCACGTTTTTTTGTACTATTCCATGTTTTGTTGTACTATCATACCACGTTTTTTTTGTACTATTCCATGTTTTGTTGTACTATTATACCATGTTTTGTTTTACTATTCCATTTTTTTGTTGTACTACAGGCTTTTTGAATCTTCACCATCTGCTAAACCAAATATGTTTAGTAGAGCAAAAGATGGTTTAATAGTACAACAAAACATGATAAAGTACAACAAAACATGGTATAGTACAGCAAATCAAAGTATAGTGCAGCAAAACATAGTATAATACAAGAAAACATAGTATAGTACAACAAAAAATGGTAAAGTACAACAAAACATGGTATAGTACAGCAAATCAAAGTAGAGTGCAGCAAAACATAGTATAATACAAGAAAACATAGTATAGTACAACAAAACATGGTAAAGTACAACAAAACATGGTATAGTACAGCAAATCAAAGTATAGTGCAGCAAAACATAGTATAATACAAGAAAACATAGTATAGTACAACAAAACATAGTAAAGTACAACAAAACATGGTATAGTACAGCAAATCAAAGTATAGTGCAGCAAAACATAGTATAATACAAGAAAACATAGTATAGTACAACAAAAAATGGTAAAGTACGACAAAAAATGGAATAGATAGATATTCAGAGGAGCGGGCAGGGATGAAAAATATAAACTAAAATGAATGACATACAGTATATGTACATGGCCTTAATTCTTTTGTTGCAGCTGCAGGAAAATATATAATAGCAAACTTTTTATTTGAGTCGGTATTTACATGTAGTGTGTGTTATCTCTAAATATTTTTCTTTAGGTCAAATTTCACTATAATTTTTTTAACTGTTACAAATAAGAATTTCAGATAAAAGACTATTTTGAAGAAAAAAAACTCCCCCCCCCCCCCCATTTAACTATCCCGTTTTATGCATACATTATTTATTGATATAGATCGACGAAGAACACAATTTTTTCATTGTTTACAAATTATATACTACCAATCTGTCGTGTTAAATATGTATAAAATTAAAAGAAACCGCTAGTAGATGCATATTTATTTGCATATTTTAAACCAAAGTTGTCAGATATAAAGTATTTGCCCGATGTTTATCTCGCCCTTCACTTTCCGCCATGACGTTAATTAGTCTATAACCGCGTTCCTCGGCACCCGTTCTGGAGAGTTCTTTCCATCAAAACTAAAATCGTATCAAATTAATCCATTTTATTTATTAAGTTTTATTTTAAAATTAACCATAGATATCAGCCCGCGATGCATGACGAACTCGTCCTGTCAACCCGCGTCCTTGGTTATCCCGTTCTGGAAAGTTCTTTCCGATTTTCTTACCAGAGGTCATGCTTTGCAAGCGTCTATCCATCAAAACTAAAATCGCACATTCAAGATACGAATTGACTCATTTAATTTATTCAACATTTGTCAAATCTTAATTCCTTTGTATACCCTAAATAAGTTCCCAGTAAATATATTCACTCTTTACGAAATTATTCAATATTATTTCATTGCAAGCATATATTTTGATGCAAACTCCCACTGACTTGGATCCGCCAAAGCGTGTCCACCACCTTACTCTCATTTTTGTTATTTCTGGCTGTTTTATCGAAAATGAAAGTATGTTTTTAATTTATTTCTCTATAATTATTTATCAGATCGATTTTAGCTTACGAACATCAACTCACATGTGTTGAAATACCAAGGTGTAAGCAGTTACTCAGGTACAGGCATTTCGTATATAGTTTATTGGCAAAATGTCTTAATTTATAAGTATAGATTTCTCCTTCAAAGAATTTTCACCAAAAAAATTTGGTCTATGTCGTGTACATCAGATTAAGAATTTCAATTTTATCAATTGAATGTGTTAGAATAAAATAAAAACAACAAGGAACTATAAGAAAATCACTGAAATAAGAAACAAAAATTACCCGGATAAAAACCCCACTTACCTTAGTATACTACAACGTGTTCATCAGAGAGACCGACTGATCCCTGGGTTATTTCATCTTAGCTAATTAACTGCATGTTTAATATCCAGACTCCTCGGCCAATGGCAGTAAGACTGCGCGACTAAATAAGACGTGTATATTCTACCTTAATAAACGTCAAATATATTGCGTAACAATCATAATTATGAATGACTATCAGAGCTGTTTGTATTTGCGTGAATGGGCGTCATTTCCAGCCACAAATGACACTTTGCACACTTTCGTGTCAATGCAAGGATACATCTGACTAAGTTATTTTAGTTGCATTCATAGGAACCCAGGTCGAGCTTATAATAATAATGTACGGATGTTCAACAAGCTAAACGTCACGGATTATATAATGCTATCATTGCATTACCTAATTATGATTGTTTCTGCAATGCAAGCTTCGTAAGAACCATCCAAATGACTTTCACTGTTTTTATTATTTTCCCCTTTGTTTCTCATGAATGCAAGACTAAAGTAAACGTGCATAATTGAATAGATAACAATCTTGTGAATAATTTGTAACAATTTTTTTCTTTGTTTTTTGCTGATCCTCTGTAGAATATAAGAACCTTGTCACACAAGTCCCATGTCCGTGGTACGAAACACAACGTCTGGATTATTTATGGAGGATAATCCAAAATAGTCTCCAAGACAGAATTCTGTCCATTGCGCGAATAAAAAGCTAAGAAACGGCAATTACACAGAACAACTAATTACCTGTCAAGGCGGTTTATATAATGATCAAAATTATGAATGAAAATTTCATTAAGTGTAGCTTGATCGTCACCCATGCATGACCTTATGTTACAAATGTTGGTTTATATTTTATTTAGTTCATTCACAAAAAGGAACGTTAAATATAAACAGAACAGTACAAGTTTTGTATTCTCTGCACAGACGCCGGGCAGATTAATTCAAATAGAGTTCAAGATTTGGAAGCTGAATGAAGGAAACCAGCCCAGAGAGACAATTGAAACATTTTTTAAAAGAATAACTAATACTGTGACGCTAATACTATGACATTTAAGGGCTAGTTTGCATTATAAAAGTACAACCATTTACAATTGGTTCAAGGTCCTTCTGGCGTTATTTATCAAATGATGTAGGCCTATATATTACAGTTGTTGCACTGATGAAGCCTACTTGCTTTGTTTATTAAGGTCTTTCGTCTTATTGTTATTGCTTTGTTTCTTTTCCCCTTTTATTATTTTTTTTTCTTACGCTTTTTTGAACAAGCGCTTTTTTGAAAACGACTCGGCCGATTTTCGTGCAAATTTCAGATCTTGTGGATATTGATTATAGCCTTATAATATTTTTTTTATTTTTATGACGTCATTTCCGTTCGTGAGATATTGTCGTTTTAGTGATTTTCAGAGGGTCTACTTGTCCTGTTATCTCCTCCTAAACGAAAAAAGATATTGAGTTCTTTTCAGGGATGATAGATGAAAGATTGTAGATGTGTCTAAAGGCATTTATGATTGTCTGGTTTAAAAGGCGTTGAAGCTCGCCTGAACCCGAAAATTGAGTTTTAAAAAAAGTCGTGATTTTTAATGGTTTTCTTTCTTTATCTCTTTTTAAAAAAAAATATTTTAACAAAACATATTTACAAGAGCTTTCATTTGATATCAAGAAAAAGTTGTTGGTCCCTCAAATTTGGGGCCAAAAGGACTATGAAGGTTCTTCTCCAAAGCACTTTACTGAGAAATATTTTGTTATATATTTTAAAAGCAAAAATGTTCATCTTACACTTATGGAACTATACATTATAAAAACTCTATCATGCGTTACGTAATTAGGGGTTTTAAGGGGCCAGAAGTCCAAAACTTTGATCACTTATATCACGAAAAGGACTAATATTTTGAAAAGCAATATAGAATAAAAAATGCATAGAAAAAAAATGATGTTTTAAACAATATTCAACCATCAAACTTTCTTAATAAGATCCCAATAAGGAGATAAGGGGTCGGCCCCTAAAACGTTGTTTACCAGAGAGCTCAAGAACGGTAACGAATTTCTAAATACTTGTTGAACAAAATATGTTTAAAATCAAAAGACCTTTCATTTGATGTCAAGAAAAAGGGGCTGGCCCTTCATATAGGGACCAAAATGGCTATGAAGTCTTTCTTCCAAAGCACTTTACTGAGAAATATTTTGTAATGTGTAAGAACCAAACAATGTTTACCTCACATTTATTTAACAGAAGATTATGCATATTTTCTCATGCGTTTATACGTAATTAGGGGCTTTAAGGGGACAGAATTTCAAAAAACTTTGATTATTTATATCTAAAACATAACAATATTTTGAAAAGCAATGTAGAATAAAAGATGTTTAAAATGATGTTCTACACAATATTCAACCATCAAAAATGTTGCCCCGATAAGGAGATAAAGAATCGAATATCAAAGTCAAGGTCATATTCCCTTCCAAAAATCGCACGGAAGACGTCATTTTTCGAGATATTAACGTTTTAGCGATTTTTTAAGGGTTGGTTAGTCCATAGAACTCCTCCTAAACTATTAAAGGTATTGAGTTCAAATTTTCAGGGATGATAGACAAAAGATTGTAGATATGTATAATGTCAATCATATCTGTGTGATTAAAAAGGCGCCGAAGCTCGCCTGGACCTGAAAATTGAGTTTAAAAAGGAACGCTGTAATTTTTCCTGGTTTTCTTTGTTTTTCTTTTCTGAAAAATATTTTGTTAAAATATTTAATGCAAAAAAGGTTAATAATATTTATAAGAGCTTTCGCATGATATCAAGAAAAAGGGGCTGGCCCCTCAAAAAAGGGTTCCAAAGGGGTCTAAAATCTTTTATCTATTGTTCCTTACTGAGAGATATTTTGTAATAGGTTATAGAAGCAAAAATGTTTATTTTATAGTTATGTACATAAACACTATAATGATTGTCTAATGTGTTACGTAATTAAGGGTTTTTTGGGGTCAAAAGTCTAAAACTTTGATCCTCTATATCTCTATAAGGAAAAATATTTTGAAAAGCAGTATAGCAGAAAAGATGCTCAAAATGATGTACTCAAAAATATGCAATCCTCAAAATTTCGTTAAACGGCCCCGATAAGGATATAAGGGGTCGGCCCCTTAAACCTTCTTTATCATATATCTTAAGAACGATAATGCATTTGTAAACAATTGTTAAACAAAATGTGTGTAGTTTTAAGTGACCTTTCATTTAACACCAAGAAAAAGGGGCTGGCCCTTCAATTTAGGGACCTAGAGGGCTCTTAAGTCTTTTATATATAACCCTTTACTGAGGGATATTTTGTAATAGATTATAGAAGCAAATATATTTATCTTACAGTTAAGTAGCCTAACAGTATAATAATTTTCTCATGTGTTACGTAAATAGGGGTTTTAGGGGTCAAAAGTAAAAAAAAATTGATCACCTATATCTTAAAAAGGAAAATATTTTGAAATGCAGTATAGAAAAAAAAGATGCTCAAAATGATGTACTTAACAACATGCAACCTTCAAAATATTGTTCAGCGGTCCGAATAAGGAGATAAGGGACCGGTCCCTAAAATGTTCTTTCTCAGATATCCCAAGAATGGTGACGAATTTCTAAACACTTGTTTAACAAAATGTCTTAAACATTAAATGACCTTTCATTTGATACTAAGAAAAAGGGACTGGCCCCTCAAATTAGGGACCTAGGGGGCTCTAAAGTCTTTTATCTATATCCCTTAAATGAGGGATACTTTGTAAAAGGTTATAGAAGCAAATATGTTTATCTAACAGTTATGTAAACTAACAGTATAATGATTTTCTCATTTGTTACGTAATTAGGGGTTTTTAGGGGTCAAAAGTCCAAAACTTTGATCACCTATATGTCAAAAAGAAAAAAAACTTGAAATGCGGTATAGAAGAAGAGATGCTCAAAATGATGTACTTAACAATATGAAAACTTCAAAATTTTGTTCAGCGGCCCCAATATGGAGATAAGGGTCCAGCCCCTAAAACGTTCTTTCTCAGATATCTCAAGAACGGTAACAAATTTCTAAATACTTGTTCAGCAAAATGTCTTTAAAAGGAAATGATCTTTCATTTGATACTAAGAATTTGAGGGGCTGGCCCCTCAAATTAGAGACCAATAGGGCTCTAAATGTTTTCAACCAAAGCTCTAACACCTGAAACAAAATAGAATCTGGCTCTTAGAATGTAGACCTGTTTCTTCTATTTTAAATCATGTTTAGCTGTTAAATAGCAAAATCAAGGTTATAAATGTATCTTAAAATCTAAAATCGGATGGAAGACCTCCTCGTTGCTCGCAACGAGATTGTGTCTAGTTTGTACTTATTTTTGTAAGATAGTGTTATAAAAGTTAAAAGTATATCGTATGTACCAAGTCTAGTAAGACTTACTTATTTTTACCTTTCAGAATAACTACTAGATATACGGTATATATTAATTAATTTTATCATAAATATTACAATACACGTTATATGTATGTACATGTATTTTACAACATTTTATGTGGTCTGTTAGAAGAACCCTTACAGGTGAATTGTGATTTTTTTTATGTTTATTAATTGTTAATATAATTTAGATTTGATAGGTCTTTTTCTGAATTTACAAAACTTCAAGCCCCTATTTAGATCATATTGATAATGCAAAGTCTAATTCGGATATAAACGTTTAAAGGTGCAAACTTCAATTTTTCAAAGATGACTATTCACTTAAGGACGTTGGATCCTGCGATCAAAAGTATTAAGTTTTTTTAAAGTATTTTTTAAACCAAAATTCAAAACAAAATTTTGGGGTCTATATACTTCATTCGACGCTACGGTGTATTTAATATGACCTTTCTGCACTGAAAGAGCAGATAACACATAAATCGCTTTTCCCTCTGTATTTTTTTTATCGGAGTGAATCATGTCATCAAATACAAATTACAAAAACGCTATATTTATCCATTAACGATTCAACATGTAATGAAATTATTTAAAAGTCTCAAACTTTTTCTCAAATTATGATAAACTTGTCAAAAAAATCTTATAAATTCAGAAAAAAAAACCCCAAAAGTATGGGTCTATTATGTAAAATTTGAGATATGGCATGAAATAAGCTAATTTTCAGGCAAAAATTGGGATTCATTTTTCCTTTACTTATATGAAATATAAGTTAAATTTGCCAATATGTGTCTATAGAAATATTGACAAATTTTTAAAATATGTTTTTTCGTAACAAAATGAAGATATCCTAATGCACAAACTATCTGGAAATTGTGTTTGCACCGAAAGTAAGGAAGCTAACGTGACGGTACTCTAAAACAACTGAGTGATGAAATAGTTTATTTTCTTCTTAAAAACCTTCCGCCACAAAATATAATCCCCCACTAAACTCTGTAAATATGTAATTTTTTCTTTAATTCTTTTTTAATATAGTTTAATTGGCATTATAAAATATGATTTTATGAGTAGAATCAATATATGATGCATAATTTCCAGAATAGAGGTGACCCAAAATGGCTACCCCAAAACGAGGAACGAACCTCTTTAATGAATTGAATCTAAGATACAAGTAGTACAAGTAAAAAATGGACATTATTTGGATAAAATATCTAGATTACGGATGATAAGCAGTTTTAACTTCCTTTTCATCTCGAATTCAATTCCAAGACTGATATTTGCTGTGTTGTGCTGAGCAAACTGGTTGTCAATCTCATCCAAATGAAATATTATAAAGGAGATGAAGACATTTATTTCTATCAGTGATGATTGACGGAATACAATGAATGCCTGCCGTATCTGTTCCTCCAGCCATTCAAAAACTCACTGGAGGATATGTGTTGATTCCCATCTGTAATAGAATGTTTTAAAAATAATGAAATGCTTCTAAAACTGCAATTAACTCCTGACAAGAATAAAAACTCCCCAAACAGGTGGAGTATTAATTATGGCAGTCAACAGGTTTATAAATATATTCTTAAATTACATGATTGCGTGTTAGATACAAATAAGATAACAAGAACATTAAAAACATCACCTTTTTACGGAGATCTAGAGTTACGTATGTTCAGTTCTGACAGTTTTCTGCTTTATGTAATCAATATAAACATAAGTCTGACGGCCCGTTCTCACCGTGATCAAACTCCTGAAATATGGTGTTTAAGTCGGTATCCGTGACAACCATGTCTCTGTCTACGTCCGTTTCCATGAAGATCAGCAGTCCGTCGTTCCTGTCCTGGAAGTCACAGTGCCCGGTTCTCCAGCCGTTGACCATCTCGTCACGTGACACTCGTCCATCAGCTCAAGAAAAATTACACTACTACACTTGGAAAAAAACATTTCCAACATACAGACCGAATCTTATGGTATACAGAACTACTAAGTGTTCCCGGATTAAGAATCATGCGCGGATCCAGAAAATTTTTCCAGGGGGGGTCAGAAGGATAATTGTGTTTGCCAGGGGGGGGGGGGGGGGTCCGAGGCATATTTTCGATAATTTTACTATGTAAATTTAATAAATTTTCATTTTCCAGGGGGGGGTCGGGACCCCCCCCCGACCCCCCCCCCCCCCCTTGATCCGCGCATGCTAAGAATTATTGAACCGTATTGAGGTAGGGCGATATTGTTCGATCGTCTAGATCTCTATCCATGATATCGAAATTATAACAAAATCAGATCATTAAAACATTATACCTGGAAACTCGGTATCAAATGTTGGAATAAAAATGCCCTTGAACTCGTCAATGCTGAGACCGTCCCGGGAGTCCTTGTCATAATCGTTAAACAGGGAGGGGCAGTGGTGGTCCGCCCTGACCCCTAGGGCTGACAGGATCAGACTGGACAAAGAAAATAAGAGAGGGCATATCAGTGTCCACTGTATTGATGCGTTAAATTAATGCTGTATGGTCAACAAATTACCCATCGAATCTACTTTAATTTTTAGATGTGATATTTTTAGCCATAACTGTCATTTAGTATAAAACTTAAACTTAAATTTTCACAATTAAATTTAAATTGATTAAGTTTAAACTTTTAATGTAACCAATGTATTTCTGATTTACCTATGTACTCGTACATAGGCTAGTTTCAATGACAATGGTCAATTACACAAAATACAATGATTAGTTAACTTATTTTGTAATTAGTAATGAAAAAAGAAAATAATTTGAAATGCTTTTCTCATTCAGAGGATAAAAAGAAAAAACTTACACACAAGCTACAAAAACACGAGTGGACTCCATTGTGATAGGACTATGTTTGTCAACTATAGAGATAAGAACCAGGAATGGGTCAGTAAGTCGCTCTTGGAACTACATGTATATATATAAGTAGACCAGTACCGATAACGAATTAATGGCTAATACTCGGTAATAACTATAGTACATGTGTGGGTTTATGAAAGAACCGAGAAATGTAATCAAGCTAAATTCTAAATTATATAATTTTTAGGTCACCTGAGTTTACTCAGGTGACCTATTGCTGTTTTCGTCCGTACCCGTCGTCGTGCATCGTGCGTTTACAATTTTACATTTACAACTTCTCTCTAAAAACTATAAGTCCATTTTTGGTGTGAAGCATCTCTATGGTAAGAGGAAGGAATCTAAATTGTGAAATGCATGGCTCTACCATTGGCGGGGTCAAATATACAAAAAAAAAAAAAAAGACAAATTAAAAAAAAAATTTCTTCTCTACTCCCACACATGTGAGGAAAAAAAACTGATTGCATGTTTATGATGTCCATGAAGCCATCTACCAAAATTGTGAAATACATGATTCATGGGTCAGGGGTTCAGGCTCTAGGGCGGGGCCAATATGGCAATATAGTAAAAATGTATTGAATCTTAGAAAATCTTCTTCTCTTCTATAAAATATATATTTATTAAAAACTAAATGCATGGTTGAGATGTCCATGAAGTCTTCTACCTAAATTGTGAAATTCATTACCCCTGGGACAGGGGTTTAAGCCCTAGGGCGGGGCCAATATAGCCATATAGTGAAAATGTATTAAATCTTAAAAAATCTTCTTCTTTACTCCCACCCATGTGGGAAAAAACCCTGAATGCATTGTTATGATGTCCACGTACTCCTCTACCTAAATTGTGACCCCTGGGTCAGGGGTTGAGGACCTAGGGAGGGGGTTAATAGGGCTATATAGTGTTAATGCATATGTTTTAAAATCTTCTTCCTTACTCCCACACGTCTGTAAAAAAGCCTGACTTCATAATTATGTTTACCAGGAAGCCCTCTACTAAAATTTTAAATTTCATGTCCCCTCGAGGTTTTGACTCTAGGGCAGGGCCAAAATGGATGTATAGTGTTAATGCATATAATGTTTAAAATTATCTTCTCTACTCCCACACACCTGTAAGGAAAACTGTATTCACGATTTTGTAGATCAGGAAGCCCTCTACCAAAATTTTAAATTTAATGTCCCACGAGGTAGGGGTTATGACTTTAGGACAGGGCCAAAATAGTCATATACTGTTAATACAATATACTGTTAATACATTTAATATTTGAAAAATCGTCTTTTTTACTTCAGCTGATACTGAATAAAAACTGACTGCATATAAAGAAAGAAAATAAAGCCGTCTATCAAAATGTTAAATTCCATGTCTCCCAATGTAGGGGCCAAAACACTCATATAGTGTATATAGTTGGGGTTCTTGAAGCAGGGTGTGGTTAATATGGTAATTTAGTGTTAATATATATAATGTTTAAAAACGTCTACTGACACAGAATAACAACTGACTGCATATTTAAAAAAAAAAAACATTGAGCTGTCATCTTTAGTAATATTTCATGCCACCTACAGGTAAGGCAAGGGTTATAGCTGGGTGGGTGGGTGGGGGGGTATATATTTGTCTTATTATTTTATTCTGATCAGGAATTTCAATGAAAGATATGAGTAAATTTACAAATATAGAAAAGAGTAAGAATGGAGCTGTCTATCAAAGTTAATAGTAAAGTAATAATTGGCTAACTAAAATCACTGATACGTGTAAAATGGTTTTGGTATAAATGCCAGATGGTGATTAATTGTCAATGAATGTTTTAATATTCAAGAGCTGGAACAGGAGAAGTGAGTAGCTCATGATGTCTTTTGTATTGTATTGTTTATTTGCTAAAATTCAAATGAATTATAAGCAGTTGAAACATATGTACATAATTATAAATATATAATGCTACACTCTATCCAATCAGAATCAAACAGTTCGCTATTGACGTTAAACAATATTCTAAAAAAATATTATTCATACATGTACATTCATAGGAGGAGAGACCATATAAATCAATAAATCAAATGATTATAATAATGATAATAATGATAATAATAGTAATATTAATAATAATAGTGATAATAATAATACATCAGTTGGATGTACTAGTTATCCGACTCCCGTTTTTTACCTGCCTCACGCAGAAACATTGCGAGATGG
The DNA here is from genome assembly GCA_020458035.1 of Magallana ariakensis. Taxonomy (NCBI): domain Eukaryota; kingdom Metazoa; phylum Mollusca; class Bivalvia; order Ostreida; family Ostreidae; genus Magallana; species Magallana ariakensis. Next base: position 61,930,101 of record CM035814.1, on the reverse strand, counting down.
CACAATTGTTTGCGATTATGAATGGCAAGGAGTTGAACTAACTTAAACATTGAAGGACGAGACCAGTAATATTTTTTTAAATACAATACCCGTAGACTTTTATAAAATGGACAGATAAGTATGAAATGGAATTCATCCTCGACTTCACCTAAATTACAATATTTACAGATACGCATCGATCTGACAGTTCCATTATAACGGCCTTGCTCTACCAAAAGCATATGCGATGACAGTCTATATTTTGTTAAAAGGACAACAAGGTTTTCCGGAATATTTTTACTCAAATAAAATTGTAACGAAAAAGTGTCAGGCAGATACTTGTACAATAAACATTTAGAGGATGACTCGAAAAATGCGTCTCTTTCCTGAATAAAAAAAATCAGACAACCTCTGCTTTACAATTTTTAAGAAAACATTAGTGTTAGCCACATTTTGTGAAAGCCAGACTTCATGCATACCCAGAGATACTAATAATTCTCTGACATTAAAACACCATGTATTTGGTATCAACTGTGAGACCATTTCCTCATATACATTGCGTAATATACAATTTTCTGTTTTAATCAATTTCAACCAATACTTAATGATACGCAATTTACGTATAATACTCATAGGTAGACGACCTAACTCTGAATAAACCATAAAGTTTGACGTACATTTTTTAACTTTCAAAATTCTTTTACAAAAGTTTGTGTGAACTCGTTCTATTTCATCACCAGAATGAAAACCCCATATCTCGGAGCCATAGTTAAGAACGCTAGATACATATGTGTCAAAAATGCTTAATTTAGTCTCAATATTTAAATAAGTTTCATTACATAGTTTTAGAATACCAAACATACATTTCCTACCCTGCATTGCAATTGTTTTCTGTGTAACATTAAAATTCCCATTAAAATTCAAATTGATTCCTAAATAATTGAAACAATTAACAACCTCAACATGCTTTTGGTCATAGGTCCAAAAATCATTTTTACACATTCTACCCGCATGTCGAAAAACAACTATTTTTGTTTTATCTGTGTTCACACCAATATTCCAATCATTACTAAATTGATACAATTGATTCAACATACCCTGTAGACTCTCCCTCGAATTAGCTATTAACACAGTATCATCAGCATACATTCAAAGAAAAAGCGAAAGGTCTCTAAAGTCAACAGGTTCACAACAACTTCGAATAAAATCCATTTCAAAATCATTAATATATAATGAAAAAAGAAAAGGCGACAAAGCCTCTCCTTGCATAAGTCCAGTTGTTGACGAAAAATAATTTGACAGTTCAGACTTATATCTGACACATGATTTTAACTCACAATAAATATGCTTAATAATACTTAACAACTTTCCCGTGACTCCATTTGTAGCAAGTTTGTATAATAACTTGTTTCTATTCACACTATCAAACGCTTTTCTATAATCAACAAAACAACAATATAATTTCTTTTTCTTTTTCAAATATAAAGATACTAAACTAGTAAGTGCAAAAATGGCATCTGTGGTACTATGACCTGGCTTAAACCCAAACTGCGCATCGCTTATGATACCATTGTCGTCAGACCAGCGAAGTAATCTATAGTTCAACACTGTGGTAAATATTTTTGCCAGATTACTAACAAGAGTTATTCCCCTGTAATTGTTAACATCATTGGTGTTACCTTTTTTAAGAAGTGGAATTATTACACCTATAGACCAGCTCCTTGGGAAAGTACCTGCATCCAAAATTTTATTAAAAAGTCTAACTAAAACTGGTAAAAAAAACTCTTTAAATTTAACAAAATATTCATTTAACAGGTGATCTGTTCCGGCAGCTTTACCACATTTTAATTTTTTTAATACTGAAAGTAATTCCTCCTCATCTATGGCTTTATCTAATTCACTAAAAACAGTATCAGTACTCCTCTGCTCAAAAAATGGATTTTCAATGTCTACAATATTTTCATCTACATTACAAACACTTTTAAAGCTGTGTTTTTTGTTTGTCAAAATGCCCATAGGAAGAGTTTCTGTCTGCCCCAGGGGATGGGGGATGGGAAGTTGTTTTAGCTAAAACATATACATTCATACAAGCCACCTTGTTTTAGTTTATCTATGAAAAGATACACATAAAACCTATCCTGAAAGTTAACAAATATGGGAAAATCATCTTCTATCCGAGTCTTGGACCTATTCAATATCAGGTCACCACTCCATTATGATCTTTAAGTTTTTGGCTAAAATTATAGGTTTCATATTCCTTTTTGAAAGACTTCAGGCGGGAGGGGGGGGGGTCGTCATGACAAAATATATTTTTTCTACTCCAGAATGAAACTTAATGAAATCCATACATAAGACTCCTCGACAAGTATGGGTTATACCGGGTTTGCTACTCAGGTGACCATTAAGGCCTTTTGGCCTCTTGTTTATAAATTGTGTAATTTTTTTATAAACTAGATTTAAATGATGTTTAAAAAAAAATGAAAAATCAACAGTTTACTTAATAGTATTTTTAATAAATAAGAATGAGCAAATAATCATATTCTACTTCAATATTGTTTTTTTTTTCGATTGATCAAATCCTGGTTTATCATCCATCAAATAGTCATGAAGAATGCGGCAGAGAAGAATGGTCTGTTCCCCAGTCTTCTTGTGTCCCAATCCTCTTTGAGTAATGCTGGCTGGAATGTTGCTAAACCGACGATATTAGTTGTTCAAGGCTTTATAATAAAGTGAGAGCTCAGCTTCACTCAAAACAAATGACAAACTTTGCAGGATGCACTGGTGGATTTGTTATTTTGCTCTTTTAGGTAGGCAATAGAAAATGAAAATATAGGCTAGTTTACTCAATATCCTTCAAAGTTTTTTATAAAACGGAATATCATTTAAGCACACATTTTTGTAAATTCATAATAAAACCAATACTATTTTTCATAAAAAAAATTTGTTGTAGATATTGTGGTAGAAGCAGCTCCTAGTCCATTGTTACAATGGCCTTTGGGGGACAAGTCAGGATTGTTAGAAGTTCTCTCACAAGGTCCTAGCATGCAAAAGCCGGGAAATCACTGTTTTGAATTCGGAGACAACGCAGTAAATATTCCGTATCAAGCTATAAAAATAGAGAGCCTTACAACGCCATTTCTGTCGGTACTGTTAAACGAACAAAACTCTTTTCGAGACCTTGCAATTTCCATGTACATCAAATCCTCAGGCAAACCCAAAGGAACCCTTCTTCAGTACAATTCAGACTCTGCAGAGAAAATTCGAATCGTCTTTGATCCATTTGAGGGTTTTGCGGTTATTTCGTTCCGTGATGAGTACGACATTCCAGCAGGGATTGTGGTGGCTGATGAGATTGCTGTCCCCGACACGTGGACCCACGTGATCTTTCAGAGAGCGTACAAGACAGGTCGGATCATTGTGTACGTTAATGGCGAGAAAGTCGTGGACGAGGACGACGAATTTCAAGACGAGATCTTCCTTCCGGCGACCGGTCAGTTGTTTCTAGGAAACACCGACCCACCTAACTCCGAGGGTGACCAGCAGTTTGAAGGCTTCGTTTCTTGTCTCCAGATATTTACACATACACTGGGTCCAAAAGACGTCAAAGACACGCAGAAGTTTTGTCTTCCAGAGCAGTGGAACCTTGGATATCAAGGTAACAGTTTCTACATTATGTATCAAGTAGAATTGTATGATACAGAAAACTAATATCAAAAGTTAATTTTCAAAAGAAAGATACTCGTATTTTAAGTATGCCATCCATAATAATAGTTTCGTACATCAATGAGAAATTATCTTGATATGTTTGATTTTTTTATTTATCAAGAAGTACATGCATGTGTGTCATTAAATACGTTAAAGTTTCAAGAGCAAAGGATAAGATCCCGTAACGTATGTCAACGGCCCCTTTTTATACGTTAATCTACATTGATTTTGGTATTTTTCAAATGAAAAGAAACCTTGTTTATCACCACACTCTCACTATTGAAGGGAAACTTAGCTATCAGAAATAATATTTGTTAAAATAAAACGTACAAATAGTACATTCGCATGGATGAAGATTTATCATTATGGCAAATATAGTCACATCAAACACGCTAACCAAATGAATGTCACGTGACACGCGTAGTACAGACATGTACCATTATTAGAGGTTAATCGAGTTCAACCCTGTAAACCACATCAGTTTTTAACTTAAAAAATAAACAATGTAGATACAGTGCCTTGTCTAAGTGCACAACACACAACATCAAGTGACAACAGCGGAGTTTGAACCAGCGACCTTTCGGTTACTGGCCTAACGCCCATGACCACTGAGCCATGTGCTCCACAATGTAAACAATGTACCCTTACCTTTAATGATGATTTACATCTTCATTGCGATTGTTTTATCTTCCCAGTGGATGAAATAGGGATAATACATTTATAAGGGTACACAAATCAGAAGTACATGCAAAATAAATACTTGTAAACAACTGAGAGCCGTATCTCACATCATACTTTTAAAAACAAAATCTGTTAGATACAACAAACACTAAAAATTCTAAAAGCAAAGAAGTGTAAATACAGTTTATTAAATAAATCTCTTTTTATATTTTCAGTCAATTTTGTACAGGAAAATGAGAAATCAAGAATTCGATGTGAAACTGTGAATCCTAATTCAGCTTCAAAATACAAAATCATAACAATGAGCCACCTGGTGAACGAAAAATATTGGAAAGATCTCAAAGATCACTTCCGGTGGGAACAAAGCGGGAAACCTGATGGATACTTTCGGTTAACTGAAAACAAGAAGGCGCCATTACCAGGGACAGTTACTATTGGCAACGTCAAAGTTATGGATCTGAAAACATGCGCGCGCCTCTGCATACGTGTAGGTGGGTGCATGGCATTTGCTTTCACGACATCGGGTTCTGATGAAAACAAGTGTCTGCTGTTTGACGTCATTTCTGCGCCGTTGATGATGCAGTCAAATGTCAAGTTCTTCGTAAAAAAGACAGACTCTTACTAGGGAATTTATTTTTGATCTATTAAAATTAAAACAGAAGTTGACCTGAGTGAGTGAATTCTTACTGCTTAAGCTTTACACTGTTCTAGAGCGTGCAAAGGATGGCTGCACTTAACGCCGGGTTTTAGGTCTTTTTCGGTCGCTTCTGTTGCGTTTATTTCTTAACCTAATATCACTTTTGTTTATTCTATTAAAGAGTCTTGTCAAATTCCAACATCAATTAAGATGTTAGACTGTGATACAATAAATCATTCGGTTTTTCTCACAACTTTCGAAAAAGAAGAAGAGAATTTTCGCTTATCTGCCCATGATCGAACATAAAATTGATGCTGAGGTTTCATGTTTCCTGATTTTATAATAATTTTTTATGCAAAACGTTAAGAGAAAGTAAAGAATATGAAGAAAATAACTTTGAGCAATTTGCTCAAGACCAACAGACATTGAATGAGACATGTTCCATGACTTCGCCCGTTGAAATTGTCGTTCACGCTATTTTATCCAAACTAAACAATGTTTAAAGCTTGCTAGAGAATTATGCATAATTTTTATTCAAATTCGCATTACTGCACACCTTTTTCATGCAGTCATCATTGTACCTGCTATTGTCTTTTTATTTTTTATTTAAAATTGACACAATCCGTATTGTGCATGCGTTCAAAAACGGCGATTTTATGACAATAACTGTGTAAACTGCTAATTATAAATAGCGCTTACGACATTCGGATCATTAAACTATGAAATGAGCCGAGGAAAAACTAATGACCCGCTTGCGCATATTCGAGGCATATTTTTAAAATTTACAAAGAATTTGTCGATACGGCATATAAAAACAAAAACAACAGACCACCATAACACACACACACACACACACACACACACACACACACACACACATATATATATATATTAAAATGAAAAAAAATTAACAACACTAATCGTAAAACGTATAATATATATATAAAACTGATGAGACGATCCTCTAAGGAATCAGTACAGTAAATGTTTTAACCTTTTTAAACATTAAAATAATTGACGTGGATGAAAAACTTCGTGTAAAAAAATTCTTTAAAAATATCTCGGGTAAAAATAGACTCGGTAGAAGTTGTTTTAAAAAGTTGGTTATGCGCGCTTTCTCATACAAGAATCTACAGTATGTACGTTGGCTTGCAAATACATGAATATGTCCAAGGTTAAAATCAAAAGTTTTAATTTTATTTCTTATTTTTAGTTTTTATTTTATTAATAGATATTAGTGATAGTAGTAAGTAGTTACAGTTATTTCATCCATTCGTTCATACGCAGTCATTGTGTGACATTGATTTCGTTGGTTGTGAAATGTTTTGATGTCATGTGATTGTCGGGTTCGAGTTGTTTTCGTGTCATGTGATTGTCTTGGAACTATTGGTGTGAGAGTGGTAGAACCGGTATGATTGGGTGTGGTTGCTGATCAGTACGCATGTGTGAATGGTTGTGTAAATACCCTTGCATGATTTTTCAACTACATGTAAGACAATATTGTGATTACAAATAACGAATTTCTTCTCCTGCGAGACATTTATTTCATGAAAAGTTTTCCTTGGTTATTCCGTACGGAATCTTTCGATACTTCTGGTAAGGGATATTCCTATTTTTATTTATTAATTGTGATTAATACATGTAGTTTACATTGGGTAACTGAATTTGTTTGTGCGTTTCATTTCAAATCATCATCTGAGAAAAAATATAACTATGTTTGTGAACCTTTTTTTCAAATTGTATTTATATACATAAATTCATTATTCTCAATCAGCTGTCAATTGTGTACAATCCCTACACCATGTACATACTTAGAGTATATCAATACATTGTTTACCTGCTGTACATGTATATATGTTACAAAAACGATAAACATGATATACATGTACCCTCACATATCTAAAATCTACCAATAACTCTTGCGGGTAATGTGGGTTAGCATCATCGGAGAGTGGGGTAAAGGAACCGTGTAGTGGTTTTTTTTTGTTGAGCATTAGGTTTTTCCGGTCCATATCAGTTGATATATGTGACACGGTAAGTACATGTATCATATCTACGTAACACCTGGTAGCCGCGTTTAACCCAGGCACGTGGCATCAGGAGGGCCGCAGCCCCCCTCCCCTTTTTCTATTTTCTAGCAGCAGACAGTTTTCTTAAATTTACACAGAAAAAAAAATTATCAGGGAATTGCCCCCTACTTTTTTGGAAGCATGTAATAGATGGGGGTGATGATAATGAAATAAAAAGTGAAAGTGAAACCACTATAGGTTTGCCCCCCCCCCCCCCACACACACACAGAATAGGATTTTTATGATTTTGGATTTTGAAAATTTTCCCTTTTCTATGTCTTATTTTTTCTTTGCTTGTATAAAAATTTTCTGGAAGAGCCCCTCCCCCAGTCTCAAACATGTGACCCATATATAATCGCACACTTTACTTTCATTTTAGGTACGAAGAAATTGTGAAAATCTGATTTTTATTCTACATTTAATCAACATGAAATCTTCGACGAAGAGCAGAGGAATGGGTGAGAATGGTCTTTTTTATTTTGCCTTGGTCACTATAAGGTGAGGTGATCCATTTTCATCAAAGGTTGTCAACCGTCGTTAGTCGTCCGTCGATTTTATCTGAATTTTAACCTAACTTTAAAGAGAGGGGTTAAAATGTGAAATTCAGGACCCCTCTTCGAACAGGATTCAGGTTTTGATTTGTTCAAAAAATGAAATTCAATGTAATCCTTTGACAATTATAACACTTGCTGCACATTGGATTCAAACGATGTTCATTCAATAGTATGAAAAAATCCCAAGAGTTCCCCTTTGAAACGCGCCTCCTCTAGCTTGTCAGGTTTCAACACACGGCTAAAAAAGGTTATGGGGATTTTACACTGCAAAAAGAGATGAAAGTACCCGGATGATATTGTGCGAGGTATTTATGCAGCACATTTGGACGATTTTTAATAAAAATACACATACAAGTATTTGTGAAAGAAGTGCAATTGAAATCGATGAAAAGGAATATCCAAGATAGCTCCATTGATACCTTATCATTTTCCACTCGGAAAAATTCACAGGAACCAAAACAGATTTCTTACGGAAATTTATAATGGGAAATGTTTACATCTTTTCTCCATTCGGTTGTCACTCGGAATACCTTGCGCAATATATTGGGACAGACTATAGGTCTAGCAGACCTAGTACATACAAGTACACGTACACATGTACGTAGTTTGGATAAGCGTGGATGACTTTATGTAGCTGTTAAATTTCTTGCCTTTTGGGTCTGTTTTTTTTTCTTAGGATATGGCTTTATTCAATTTGTTGGTGTTAAATTTTATTCAATTTTGTCAAGGTCATGATCAGACCTTCAGGTGCTATGGTAAGGAAAAGCGGGGATGGGGGTCTACTGATGATACACTTACAAGTATTCTTCTACTGTTAGTGATTAAGAGATCTTAAAATTTTGATTGAGTGCTAAGTGTTTAAGTATATGGGGTGTTTTCTCTACCATTAAAATCCCTTTTATCCTACCCACCTTGCAATTGGGTCAACACATACCCACCAAACCACACTTTTTCACCGAGCAATAACTTTGAGTACAGTTTGTGATCAGATCTACCAATCCATGTACTTTTTCAAAATGTATGCCTAGCCATGAAATGCATAAACATGTAATGTTATCCTCTTCTGTTTCTTTGCCACGATTCCATTCTTCTTCCCTCCCGTTCTTCTGACATACCCGGGTACTGTGGAAATATTAGAATTCGTGGTGGCTCAATTTTCGTGGTATTCGTTGTTAGCCCTCCCCCACGAATTTACATCCTCTACGAAAACAAATTTTGAAAGAGTTAGTTTTCTAACTAAAACTGAAACCGACGCATCTACGAGATTACATCCCCACGAATAAGCAAAAACTCATAATCCACGAAAATAAGCCCCCACGAATTTTAATGATTCCTTTGTAGTAATATGCTTCGTTGCTAGCAGTGCATGCTCAAAGTTGAGCTGATGTTGGTGTACGGCTTTATGCAAAACAATTTTGAGTTACACGCCTTTTCAAGTGCTTCAGCAGAGTTATGACACTTGCTTTTTATCAGGTATTTCAGTTTTCTTTATTTTTAAACTAGTTGGCTCATCGGGTTCAGATTAATTAGAAAAGACCAAATATTTTGTCTCTAATAACGGAGGAACGTGTTACTTATGGTCGTTAAAACTCTTAGAAAGTCATAATCAAGTGTCCTCAAAATATCATATTACTCTGGTGTACCATCATCAAGGAGGAAACATCCATACAACAGTCATTTTACTGTAATCTTATCCCCCATCAGTTTCCTTGTTATGTACACACAAACACCGCATTACGACAAATTTACTGTTACTATTTTATACCAGTATTTTCTTAACTACGATAACGGAATAAACAACACTTAAGGGCAAAATCTCCAAATAATGTGTTGGTTGAATTTTGATTTCTAATTTCTGTTTTGTTCTAAAGAGAAAATAAGATTAAGTAAGGATAAGTTGTTCATGCGTGTCTGTGACTTATTTGGAATGCAATGACACCTTAATTCAAAGAAAATTTTGAATACATTACCTACATATGTCGCCGATTAACAGTCGAGTTAAAAATAACTTAACTTGGTTAAACAAAATATTTCAGTTAGTTCAAATCTTGTCTTGAATGTACAGACCTTCAGAAAGGAACCGGTATTTTTATACTACAGAGTTGGTACATTACGCATTTGTAAATGTATAAAGCAGTCTGATTAAAATACATATCCCCCCACGGATTAGGAATTTCATGATTTTGAGAATAATTTTTTTCCTAGGTCCTGGGAATTAAGCCCCCCCTTTTTTTTAGCTTGTCAAGATTTCTGATGATTAGTGTAGCCTCCCCCCCCCCCTGGAAAAATGTTCTGGATCCGCGCATGAAACACTACATGCATGTTCTTGCACAAGTATATGTTACATGTAAGTTAATTATTTGAATGATAGTGTAAGGAGAATGTGGTACTTTGCAAACAGATAACTCCGAGAGAAAGGAAACTCCAAAGTTTAATTTGCCATTTTCCCTGTATATCCAAAAATAGTACATAACATGATCCAAATAGGTATACAATCTGCTAAAAATATGAAACCATAATTCAAGCACTTGCAAAAATACAACTAATCAATCAATTTGAGCAAAATTGTAATAACTTAAAAGAAAAAAACCCAAACAGACTAGATCAAACGAACTTCATACGGCTCTAGAATGTTAATTCTACTGTCCGTAGTAAACTTTAATGCATGGCTTGACCTATTCTCTTTTGAGAAGTGGACAGGCATAGCCTACATCCACTTCTCTTCGCAAGCCCTCATATTTTGATTCTGGAAAACGTGTAAATGTCGGAACCGAAGACGGTTTACGCTTCGACCCATGTTTCGACTCCAGTTTCTCTGAATTTTTGTAACAGACCTATAAGTTCCTCATTTTAAACATAAATGCACACATTTATCACAAAAAATTCAACACTAACCCGCTGTCAAATCATTTTCTTAACTTCTACATCCCGGGTTTGAATTATGTGATCGCTCGCTATTAGTGGTTTAAAAAGTAAAAAAATTAAATCGGAAAAATTGGAAAATATATTGTTTTGCGTGTATGATTGTAGACTTTTGATAAAACATATTCTTTTTATGATTTAAAGAGATATAAAGAATTGTTTAACTATTTAAAGAAAAATTAGCAAAAATAATTTGTCACGAACACAAAAAAAACTTGATTTTAATCTTTCATGCTATATTAATCAGTTTGTTTTAATGTTTAAGAATAGATCCAGAGCAAATTTTGGGTACGTCACCAAACGAGATGGTTAAAAAGGGAAGAAATACCACTGTGTAATTTTGTGACTCACTGGGTTTTTTTATACATTGTAGGATTTAATTATTCCAGTGACGTTTTCGGCACTATTTTCTTGGGATATATTTCCAATTTTATCCGAAACACAAACATTTAAGCTGCACTGACCTAGATAAACGATGCAATACACAAAATTTAAACCCGGGATGTAGAAGTTGAGAAAATGATTTGACAGCGGGTTAGTGTTGAATTTTTTGTGATAAATGTGTGCATTTATGTTTAAAATGAGGAACTTATAGGTCTGTTACAAAAATATAGAGAAACTGGAGTCGAAACATGGGTCGAAGCGTAAACCGTCTTCGGTTCCGACATTTACACGTTTTCCAGAATCAAAATATGAGGGCTTGCGAAGAGAAGTGGATGTAGGCTATGCCTGTCCACTTCTCAAAAGAGAATAGGCTTGACCCAGGGGACTTGGCAGTGGTCAGAATAATCATAAACAAAGTAACTCTCGGAGACAGTCCGTACTATCAGGTAGAAAGAGGTCGAAAACAACAGGCACAGCGGAAGTTCCCAGAATGCCGTCTTCTTCCAGCACACGGAGTTCATGTCCTCCAGAAATTTACTATCACAGTCTAAGCGAGATCTGTCGAAGTTGTTACCCTGCAATGCGATACAGTGTACACTGAGTGAATATAACATTGGGATAGAGTGATGGTATTCAGGTTCTATCTCTTATTAGCTATAGCTACCAGTGACAAAATTTTTGTCAAAAAAAAAAAGATCTTGGAACTGGAGGAATACTGCACACACACATATATATATATATATATATATATATATATATGTATATGTATATGTATATATATATATATATATATATATATATATATATATATATATATATATATATATATATATATATATATTTACATTTTCAACTGTCTTTGTCTGCGATAACATTACGAATCAATTTTGAACCCTAAAACCCAATAACTTCATAAAACATGAGTGACACAAAATGGGCGTGTCTAATAGCATAGCCGAGAAACGGTATTGGCTGCGCTGCTCAGTAATACATAGCACGTGCTACATGAAAAAATAGTGATTTTAAAATAATTCTGTTTTAAAGTGTACAAATTGGAAATAATATAAATATAAGGAATCATTCTTTGAATATTATGAGGTGATAATTTCGGTCGGAGCGTGGTCAAATCTATCATAAAGCCCTTCGGGCTTTATTGGATTTGACCACGAAATTATCACCTCATACTACTCAAAGAATGATTCCTTATTCCTTAAATATATGCATCTATAATATATGTTAATTCATGTGCTCAACATATATATTCGATTGGTGCTTGTTCTTCGAGGCTCAATGAATTATATAAAAATTACGGAATTATCACCTCATACTACTCAAAGAATGATTCCTTATTCCTTAAATATATGCATCTATAATATATGTTAATTCATGTGCTCAACATATATATTCGATTGGTGCTTGTTCTTCGAGGCTCAATGAATTATATAAAAATTACGGAACCTGCAAAATTTCTGTCTACCGAATATTTTTTTAGGAATATCAAAGAGAACACCAATACACTGATATGTACAGCATTATGCAGAGTTTTATATATTTCCATGTCGTCATATCGATATAGTTACATGTATGCAACATACCGGTATGTTGACATGATCAATACATGTATACAACTTACCGGTATGTTGACATGATCAATATATGTACACAACATACCGGTATGCTGACATTATTAATACATGTAAACAACATACACCGGTATGTTGACATGATCAATACATGTACATGTAAAAAACATATCGGTATCTTGACATGATCGATATATGAAGTCATAAGGAAATAACAATAAAAGTCAGGCTTACACAGAAGTAGCATATATCATGAATGTTGCATGCGTCCTTGAAAATATCGGTGTACCAGATATCTAGGTCCAGCGGCATGGTACAACCGTTCACATAGGAGGAGTTAATGTTCAGGTCACAATTATGGTCTGAATGGGACGAGACAGAGCCGGCTTCCTCGTTCATGGCTAGCAGTAACACCATGAACTGGAGCATTCCAATCCAATGGGGGCTGCAAAAGAATCAGGGAGGACTGTAGATCTGAGAGAGAGAGAGAGAGAGAGAGAGAGAGAGAGAGAGAGAGAGAGAGAGAGAGAGAGAGAGAGAGAGAGAGAGTTACCGTTCTTCTCCGTGCCGCTATAATCTGCACATTAAATTCCTCGTGTTTTGTGGTTCAATGTCATGTATGTGAAGAATTTCCGATCCAATGCCTCCTCGCTTTAATCTTTTAAATCCTGTCACAAAATTTGTGTCGGAGCAGTCTAATTTTAAGTGAAAAAGGCCGTGTATGATATTATATCGCGCTCGCCGTCGGAATTCTAATAAGTGCCCTGTGTGCATTTCGTTTTTGCCGGAAGGAACAGTTCATCGTTATGACGATGAGACGTTGAATATTCCTGAATGCCGGCCGCGAAACCTTACTCATACATATGTAACAGCACTAATGTGGAACGGTGTTCAATCAGCTGTGTAAAACCACGGTGGTGGATCATTGATTCTGTAATAAGAGCCCAATATATGATCAGGCTCCACCGTCACCAAAATTTTCAAATCACTCAACTCATTACTCAACTCAAATCCCTTAAAGAAAAGTGCTTAAATTTAAGGTCAATACTCAGACTTGAGGCTGAGTATTGACTTGAGGAAAGTTGGTGACGGCGGGGCCGGGTTTCTTCCTGCATATTTTATCATGAGCGGATGTAGGGGGGGGGGGGTGTCGGAGGGGTCCCGACCCCCCTCTGAAAAATGAAAATTTATTAAATTTACATAGTAAAATTATCGCAAATATGCCTCGGACCCTCCCCCCTGGCAAACACAATTATCCTCCCCCCCCCGGAAATATTTTCTGGATCCGCGCATGTTAATGTTCCATTAAATCAATAGAAGATTCTATATGAAATTTGAATTTTAAATCTTGGATGGACATATACATGCGCGGATCTACGGGGATGGGGGGGGGGGTTGGTTGTTGGGATCGGGGGATAAAAGTAAATTATCCACATAGGCCTTGGATCCGGCGGGGGGGGGGTCCTCCTGGCAAACAAAAATATCCATCGGGACCACACCACCACCTCCCCCCCTCCCCTCAGGAAACATTTTTCGTTCATGCATACAAACTAACTGTCCCTTCTAGATTAACAGTGATATCATTAATTAATGTGATTTCATTTAACGTACGTGTGTGTAATTGGTGTACATGTATATTGCGATGTCTTCCCTCTCTTGATGAATGTGCTAATAGTCCCCTACCCTCTTATGCAGATCCAATCAGATCTCGATGTACACGTCTTCCTTAATTGTCATTTACACATACATGTACTTGTTTGTATATAGTTGTATAGTTAACCTACTCGTTACATGCATGCAGTGTGCATGTGTCAACGTGTACACCCAATGCCTGCTGAATCATTACACATCATTGACTCAGGGGCGGATCAAGGATTTGAACTGTTAGATGCCATGCAGTTGAGAGAATGATACATGTAGGGAGGGATCTGAAACCGTTTTAAGGCCCCAGTGGGCCGAGTCCAGAGCGAAACCCTGGTGAAGGAACCAGGGCTCGAAGGCCCGGGATTTTCTTTAATCTATAATAAAAGGGAAGATTTCGAAGAAGTTATATTTACTGTAATATCTGACGTTTTCCTGGCTTTTTTAATGATTTTGATATTTTACTTGCCTGGCAAGCGTCAGATATTTCGGACTACTTCTTGTCATGAATAATATCATAGATCTATAGGAGACTTAGTAATTTCTTTTCTTTTCATATAATTATATCCTATATGAATGTTGCAAGAAAGATTGCACGTCCGTTAGAGTTTTTGTGTTGATAATCGACCCGATTAGGCATCATTTACATCCTTTAAATCATTTTCACACGGACTGGTGCGCTTACATATAATCACTATTGGAGTTGATTATAATGATAGTCTTAAAATACGTGTAAAACCACAGCTAAAATATGTAAAAATAAACCCACGTATCGCAAAATTGTGTGTCTGCTTTAAAACAATCATTATGATATTATGGCATGGTTTATTGAAAATAAAAAGCCCGTCAAAATCACAGGGGCTCGTCACAATATTTTTGTCTTCTTAGTTTTTGAACTCCCTATACAGGGTATTTTAAAGTATGGGGGTGGTCACATAGTTAGACAAAAAGATCGCGACAAGCCCCATGGTAAAAATCTAGATAATAAAATTATAGCTCACTATAAAAAACAACATTAATTAAACCATCAATAGATACTGATAATAAATTTATACACTGCATGCCATGCGCGGATCCAGAAAATTTTACCGGGGGGGATATATGTGTTTGCCGGGGGGGGGGGGGGTCCGAGGCATATTTGCGATAATTTCATTTTCCAGGAGGGGGGAAGGTCGGGACACCCCCCCCCCCCTTTTAGATCCGCGCATGAATAAAGTCGGATTCGGCATCAAAACAATGCATCGACATCTCGGGATCGAAGTTCTATTCGTGACCGTTTCGCGGGAAAATCGGCCATCGGAGTAGAAGTTTATGAACAAGGTAATAATTAGCAATGAGAAAAATAAATGTGAGGTTATTTTTAGTCACTGTCAGTGTGTCTAAGAAGAAATTCATTAAAAATAGCGACCTTATCGATCAATCGCAATGTGGTGGATCTTTTTTTGGAGGGAGGAAGGGTGTCGGTATCTCTCCCACCTCCGTATAGGCCTATATTCTTATTTAGTGAAGGTACAAAAATAAACATTGGACAACAATTGCAAACAAAATTCACCCACGAATTCCCTTTGGAAAAATCTTGCCCTGAACAGCTGCTGTATCCAGAGACGTGTTTAACAGAGCGAGCGCTCGCCAAAATCAGGTCCAGCACAATCTCTTGATTTGGCTATATAGCTTGAAAAAGCTATATAGCTTAATAAAGCTATTCAGAATAGCTTGATAAAGCTATTTATATGCAGTTTTTCACACAAATGTTAATTATCAGAACAGAGTTTTTGAAATAAACAAAAATTCACTGGTCAAGTGGACCGGTGATTTTATGAAATTTACCAGTCTGAACAAATATTCACAGGTCAATATTTGACTTTCAAATAAAAGAAACAAAACACCATTAAATAAAACTAACCAATTTATACAAAACTAACAAGTTTATATTCATAAATCATGTTGCTATGGGGAATTTCTCTGAATCTCCCCTCTTAACTTTTAATTTCTTTACATTAAATTAAAAAACGTAATCATATGTTACATCAGAGACATAATATAACATTATTTATGTCTCTGGTTACATTTATGGTCGAAGGTCCTAAAATCAACAGGGATTGTATATTGAAGTATCGAAACGTAAAAAGGTTAATCAGTTTATGTTAAAAAAGCAAGGTATGATTGAAATTCACGATAAATGTCTTGGATTTCAAAATTATTGCTCATTTTATTTGTAAAGAAAACCTATAGATTAAGACTGTCGAAATATGGGCACACAAGGATATATTAATAATAACCGGATTAGTCTTATAGATATAATGATAACGTGCTTGATGTGCAGGCTGTTCGACCAAGCTACTTGCATTTCTAAACTGTTACAAATATTTCAAACTCCATCAAATTTTCTCGTAAAATGAAATCAAACTAAACTGTTTCCCGTGTTTGGCAGGAGCCATGTTGTTTACGGAGTACGGTCGTACTAAATGACGAAACTGAGAAAAGGATAGAAATTCACAACAACAAATAATAAGGTTTTTAATTTTTTTTTTTAATTTTTAGTAATGAAATTAAAACATAGTTATTCAATTAACAAAAGATTTGAAATCATAGCTGTCAGTTAACAGCAGTTAGAGACACCATCGTAAGTATGTCATCTAACATTTTTTCGTTAATTAGCCTTCCCTTACAATGCGCGTAAAAGTCAATCTTGTCGATAGAGTGTGATTCGCTTTGTTAAATCAAATTGACGGTGTTTGCAAACATTTTAATTCTGCTTGTAAAGAGGTTAAAGTCTTAAATCTGTCGTTTTTATATTACCGGTCATTAAGACCGATTGAATAAGAATAATTACCGGACATTTGAAATATTTACCGGTTTTGCCGGTGGGACCGGCGGATTTCAAAAACTCTGTCAGAAATATAAAAAAAATCACAAGATAATTATCGCTCATATTTATACCATGAACCATTAAAAAAGCAACCCTTATTATCCCCTCGCGCAACTTGTTGCGAAGGGGATATAGCATCGCTACTGTGCGTGTGTGTGTTCGTATGTGTGTATGTATGTATGTATGTATGTATGTGTGTGTGTGTACTCCATTTCAATTTTCTAAATTCCAAGAAAACCCTCTCATGAATATCCATCAAACTTTGTACACTTCTTTGGCATGGTAAAAGGACAAACCCTGTTGATTTCAAAATCAATTGATTAAGTATTTTTTTTAATTATCGTAAAAAATGAAGTTAAAAACATGAATTTTATGTACGACTTGACAATCGACATTTCCGGTAATTTTATGTACGACTTGAAGTTAATCGCTACCGTATACAGTTCAAATCAACAACTTGACATTTTTTGGGATTTAAATCTAGTAAAGGTAAAAAAAACAACGTTTTGTAGCATTTGAGTGTTAGACTAGTGCCCATAGTTAAAAGTTGAAGCGGGCAAGAGATTTAAGTCTGCCGATTTACATCGAAACAAGCAGTCGACTTTCAGACAAATTTTCCCGTATTACTTACAATAGAACTAGTCCAACATTCAGTAGAGACTTTGACAGATATTGCACATTTATCACGCAAAAATTGTTTTATATTAATAATAACTGCATATATATCTACTATACTATGGGTTAATTTTAATACGACAACTAGCAACTAGAATTTCCATCAGAGCAGACTCCAGAGCGCTTGATTTTCAGAGACGTTTCATAATGTATACGGATCGTTTATGTATGCTTATATAAAAATGAATGTCACTAAATGAATCTAAATTATTAAACTTTAAAGTATATGTGTTGAGTTTCTGCTAGGAATAGGAAAACTGTTATGTAAACCCCCTCCCCCAATTTATACACCACAAAGCTTGGGGATTGGGATTAAATAGATATTACATGTATGTATTCAAAGTGGTTTAAAGAAATACTTTATTTATTTTGATCTGATAAATTTACATGTATTTTCCTAAATAGCGTATTCCCCCGTACAATAAGTCATGTCGCGAGGGGATGCTCCGCTTAGCGGTGCCCTTGTTATATTTAGTTTTAACACTGCTGCTTTTGAACACTTTTAAGCAAAAACTATATTTCCATTGTTTGGATAACTGTCCACCACCTTGTGTGCACTGAGGCATGGATAAGTATGATTTCTTTACATTGTGCTGAATTATTACCAATCAATTATCTTGTTTACCATAACTGACCTTCTTTATATTTCATTCAAGAAGTAACTGTTAAGTCATGAATTAATTGCCCCAAAACTTTTTGAACTTCGAATGCAAAGTCTCTGAAAGAGACACAAATTGATGAGTAATCTTTACAAGCATTGTTTACAGAACTGTTCAAAGTTGAAAACTATCGCTGCACTAAAGTGCGATTTTGTTTACATGTGGAAAAAAATGCACATTTACGAAAATTGTACAACAAAATAGCTAAATCAAGCTATTCTGAATAGCTTTATTAAGCTATATAGCTTTTTCAAGCTATATAGCTAAATCAGGAGATTGTGCTGGACCTGAAAATTTGTGTTGCGGGTATAGGGAATTTTGGCGCTCGCTCTGTTAAACACGCCTCAGTTGTAGATAATTGTTTATGTTTAAAAGAGATAAAGATAACTATATAAAAAATTAATCATTAATTGTTAATAATTTTTTACCAATCAATAGACCAACATGCGCGGATCCAGAAAATTTTTCCAGGGGGGGTCCGAAGGATAATTGTGTTTGCCAGGAGGGGTCCGAGGCATATTTGAGATAATTTTACTATGTAAATTTAATAAATTTTCATTTTCCAGGGGGGGTCGGGACCCCCTCGACGCCCCCTCTAGATCCGCGCATGACCAAAGACCCTCTTTTAAAGACAGAAAAATCAGTTTTAATATAAAAAATTCCCGATTTAGAACGACCCACTTTTTCGTCCAATCACCAGTCGCTAAATATTCTATTGAGTGATGATTTTAATCGTTAAGAATTTCTTTAAGTTCACAGCAACGACCCGTTTTCATTTGAAAGTTAAGAGAGTTGTAAACAAAAGAGAGGTAATATTTGATTGGCGCAGAACTTTTAATCAGCCAATGAAAAATTGGGTTATGTTCTATAGGGCTGTGTATTGTTAAAGATTTTCCGATACGATACAATACAACATTCTTAGATGGGATATCCGATATATTGGATTTTCAATTTAATTTAGCATTTTCAAGAATAAAGTACTAAAATAAACCAAAATTACTGTGGTTTTAATGGATTTTTAAAATAAAAAAACCAAAACAAGCACTCAGTCTGTCTTGTTTGAGTCAGTGAAAGTAACAGAAAAAGAATAAGCTACTGAGTTAGGTAACTTACCATGCATATTTCCATATAATACCAGGGACATATGTACTGACTTATATGATACTATATAATATGAACTGATCATTGTCATACCATTTATTAAAAAAAAGGATATAAATGATCAGGGATTAGTTACTTATTCATGGATAAGTTTAACATTTGTCATTTAGAGACGAGTTCTAATGAAATATCAATGAAAAAATGAAAATTATCCATCAGGTAAATGGCATGCGTATAGATTTTCTTGGTAGGCATGTTTTCCCCGGCAGGCATGTTTTAGTTTGGCCGTGGAGAAATAAACAATCACACTTGTACTAATGACTGTATTTATTTTCTGACTGGTCTTTTAAAAAACATATAATACATTCAGTGATTTTCTTTGAGCTTGTTCTTTAGAATATCCCAGTCTCTACATGGCTCAAGTTAGACATACTGTCGAAATTAACAACTTCGATCCCGACCTTAAAAAGCGCAAATTTCAAACCCAAATTTATATCGGCCTAACGTCTAAACTGTGTATCAAATATCGCTTGCCAGTCGTACTACCTTTGAAAATTTCCTTTGGAGATATTGTACAGTGTAGCATACCAACTTTTATTCACGCGTGTGAGAAATTTATGTGAGTTTTGCTAGAGCCTTGTTGTTAGGAATATTTCTTGCTGTGAGTTGGTCCTCAAATGTCTGTGATATGTTAATGTCCAGACAATTTACGCCTTGATTGCCAAAGTAAGTCGCCACGCATTAATGTATCTCTGGTAAATTGCAAAATACGTGTAAATTTGCCACAAATAATAGTTGGTTTACCGTAATTAGCAAGTTTTTAAAGGATGAGTCAAAATTCTTCTGAAGGTCAAAAGTTTTAGACCTTGAGTCCAATAAATGAAAGTGAACACAAAGTGACTTTTGAAATAAAAACATTGTGTCTTGAGGAAAGATTCACTACTCTAGAAAACAGAACTCGGTTAGACAATAGATGTTAGATAGCAAGATAACTAAACGTGATCCATGTTTTTCTTACAGGCGTTCGATCAGCTGTTGACATGACTCAGAATACCTCCTCCAGCCACTGGAGGGAGCAAGGTAATGGAATCTACGTCACAGCTCGAGACAATTTGTGTCCCAGCGTCAGGAAGGAGCGTCTCAGACAGGCAGCTAGCTGTTACTACAAGGCCTTTAACTTCAGCACGAATGAAGATGAAAAGGTAGTTGTTGATCTATGTGTAATTCGCACTTGTGATATATACTTATGGATGGATCTGAGAGATGGCGAAGTAAGATAAATGACAAAAACCTTATCTATAAATATTGCTAAGAATGACCAACAATTTTAGAAAAAGCAGCTGTTTCAGTCCAAATACAATTTCATCTTAACTTTGACCATAATTAAGTTATTTTTATGCACGAAATCTGCATTCTGACATGTCCCTCAAAACTACCTAGTAAACATAAATCTTTATGAGGATTTTGTTTTGTATCTTATGTTCAATTTGGTGACATTCCTACTAAATGTGTTTGCTCCTTAGTCTTGTAAATTTCGAAGTCTGTAGTTTACTGATTTTCCCCAAGGTATCTGCAGCCAAAAACCTGGCCATGGTGTCATGGAAAACAGCCAAAGTGGACGAGCAGTGCATGGAGAGGATGTCCCTCATGGTTCACCAGTATAAAGAAGCCTTCAAGCACTTCTCCTTTGGCTTCCATCATTCAGAGACGGTCAAGCCTGAGAGCTGGCGGGATGGACTGCTGGCCTCGGCCAAGGGATGCTGGGAGGAGCTGAGGTGTGGGCGTGTCAGCGAGTTGTCAATGGAGAACCGGGCGATGACCTACCATGACCTTGTACAGCACATACAGATCCCCGAGTTACAGGCCGAGTGCTACATTGAACTGGCCAACTGTCATTTCCATTTTGGGATCACTGCTATTCAGAATAAAGACTTCAAAAGAGGTTACAATCTTTTAGACATTCTTTAATCCAGCATGCAGTTTTGTTGTAAACTTTATTTTTCAGATTGAAAGTTTGGCCGTAATTTTTTTTTATGACAGTGATGTTCAAGGAGAATAGAGTGCATATTTCAACTTTCCTTATGATATTTTCCCTAAACTTTTTATACCTTTATGCCATCTGGACCTATAATTCGATGAATTCACTTCATCATATAGCAAGTTTATTTTTTGTAAGCTGCTAGTATTGGCTTAATTTGCCAGTTAAGCTTAAATTGCTCAATGTCAAGAGAACCCTGTGCTTGTCCACTTCGTAGCTTGTGACAAATTTGACCCTATATTAATGTTGCCATATTGTTGGCATGCATATTTGTAAAGATTTCTTGTAAATGAGTACACTGTACCCTGTAGGACTCTATGAAATGAGAGACTGTTACATGCCCATCAACGAGGCTAAACGATGTCAAGGAGAAAAGATCAACATTCAGGCAGAGATCAGGATCCTAGAGGAGGATGTCTTCATGCATCAGTGTATGGCTGAAGCCATGCAGGCCATTAGTATTGGTGAGTCATCAGTGTATGGTTGAAACCATGCAGACCTTTAGTATAACTATTGATGAGTCAAACTGTCCAGTGTTAACAGAAATAGACCAAAAAGGCATCAGATATGCTCAACAATGTTAGCTCACCTGAGCTGAAGTCTCAAGTGAGCTTTTCTGATCAAGATTTGTCTGTTGTCTGTTGTCGTTGGATTCGTCGTTGTTGTGAACTTTTCACATGCACTTTTCATCTTCTGCTCAAGAACCACTTGGCCGATATCAACCAAACTTGGCACAAAGCATCACTGGGTGAAGGGGATTCAAGTTTATTCATATGAAGGGGTACGCCCTCTTTTTGTTGGTATTTTTCAAAATATTCTTATCTGAAACAATTAGGCCAGAAAAGCTGGAACTTGTGTGGAAGCATCCTCAGGTAGTCTAGATTCAAGTTTGTTCAAATCATGATCCCTGGGGGTAGGGTGGGGCTGCAATGGGGGATCAAATATTACATAGAATATATAGAGAAAGATAGATCTATGTGAAAAAACATCATCTTGAAAATTTTACTGCAATCGCATAAGTACTTTTCAAGATATTTGGGGAAAACCCAATTTCACACCTGAGCTGTTTTTGAATCAAGCCGATTTGGCGCGAAATGAACTGTGACGTCACGGGGGGTCAACGCCGCTACATGAGAAACAAGAAAATCATATGAAAACTGTTCGTTTTCTTGCATTGTTTTATCGATATTTGAACAGTTGTTTCTGTATTTTTATTTCCTTTTCAATCCAGGATGACTAAATGAAATGTTGTTTGAATTTAAACTCGAATTTTACCGTACAAAAATGCCGAATTGGAAAATTGTTTGATTGATGAATTAAGTCAAATTTGTAACACA
The DNA here is from genome assembly GCA_020458035.1 of Magallana ariakensis. Taxonomy (NCBI): domain Eukaryota; kingdom Metazoa; phylum Mollusca; class Bivalvia; order Ostreida; family Ostreidae; genus Magallana; species Magallana ariakensis. The sequence goes on along the minus strand of CM035814.1, from coordinate 61,907,267 downwards.
CTTTCCATATAAATTCAGTCTATGTAGCAAAATGACAATCAATCAAAGCACTATTGTTATAAGAAACATATTTTCGTATTTTTCTGGGATGATTTTTCCATGATATTATTAATAATATTGATAATAGTACATATAGTCTAGTCAATCTGTCAAAATTTCAGCAAAACCTCAAGAAAATTGCTACAAAGCTAATTACCACTGAAATCAAAGGTGTTAGTATATACAAATAACATATCAAAAATATACATTTGTATGATATGCGGAAAATAGTTTTTTTGGGGTAAAAACATGGGTTTTCATTGAAAAATCGCGGAAATCTGGAAAAAATTTATAATCAAATTAAATCAATGAGTATCAATTTATGCTGTTTTGAAATGAAATGAGCTCATATGTACAACTGATTAAAACGCTTTTACAACAAATATTGAAGGTATTTTGGGGTAAAAAATAGCATTTTTATTGAAAAATCGCGGAAATCTGGAAACATTTTATAAATTGGTATCAGCTTATTCTAAACTCCATTTTAAGTTTTATTTTGTCCGAGTAATACATGTAAAACAATTTCACGAGAAATATTTAAGATTCTTTTGGGTCTTTTTTATGTATTGTTATTAAAAAATTGTGGAAATGTGGGGGAAAATAAAACCAATATCAAATCAATTTGTAACGACTTATCTTCACTCCAAATTACACAATAGTATTTGAACAATTGAAATAATAACATGACATGAAACATTGGTCGAATTTATAGCAATTTTTAAATTTTTTTTTGTTTTTTATTTTAAATTTTTTTTTTAATCATGGTAATAAATAAATAATTAATAACCAAATCAAATCAATTGGTATCAGCTTATTTTATAACCTGATAACAAGACTGGATACTAGTATGTACAATTGATGCAATTTGTTTACATCACAACCATAAAAATAAAATGGAAATGGAATTAACATCCTTTTATTGTAAAGGAATATAACAGTTTTCCAATTTTAAATTTCGTTTTCACTCTCGTCATCAGATTCTGGAGTATTTCTTGAATTGGAACAGTTGATTCCTCTACATTCTCCACATCCACCTGAACACGCTATGCCATTTTTTCGACAGCTACATTTCTTATTGTCGCAGTTGGTTTTACAATTGCAGTGGATGATTTTCAATAGGAAGTCGGGTGCAGGTGGTTTGGACATTTCAATAGGTAGAAGTTTGCCAGTTTTAAGAGTCCAACCCCATTCTGTAGGATCAAGATCTGCCACTGATTTGCCTTTCCAGTACTGACACTGTAAGTAAACTCGCATTGAATGAAATATGGCAGCATCAGATGTTGGTGGAAGTGACTGCACTTGGACCACAGCATTCCTTTTAGATGACATTGTTTTTGTCGTGAACTTTCTCCATCGGAGAATGTTTAAACCCTCTAGCGGTACCCCACCATACAAGTTTACTAATGCTTCTTCTCCCGCCTTTATTATATCTTCTTTGCTAGAATTTTCTTGCAAAAATACAGCTCCTTGTGATTTTAGATAAATGTCAGTCATTATCTTTTTTAAGGCAGCAGGTTTTCCAATGCCATGCAAACGACTAGTTGTGTCACACCCTGTTAAAGCATGAATAAACAGGAGTTGACGACAACTATCACTTCCAAGAACTGACTTTGCTTTTGATATATCCCAAACTCTGTGGTTTTTCATTGACGTTTGTTTGTCAGTGGTGAAAAAGATTTGTCTTCCTTCTTTTGCATAATGGCACAGCAAAACTAGCAAATCAGTGTCTTCTCCATACACAACCACTGTGTGATCATCTGCCTTAGGCCAAATAAAAAAATACCTGTGGTTCCGGTCACCCGACCGTCCCTATTTTTTACCCCGACCCTAAACTTTTTTTCGCCAATTTTCAAATTTTTCCGGAATTTTCCCCGCTTTCCGTCATCGGCTCCAATATTAGATTTAGTTTCAGCAATAGTATGGGAACATTTTAATTCCTATCAGAGTATCAGTTGATTGAAAAGAAGATAAATCAAGAACTGTTTGTACCTTTTGTACCTCAAAATAAATAAATAAGGACCAACCTAGGGGGCGACATGCTCGCTTTTTGATCGGTAAAGTTCGCCGGAATTTCCTTCGAAAGAGATGTTGAAGTCACCCTGTATTCTAAGTTAATAAAATCCATAGGCAATAAAATGATAATTATCCATTTTGAAAGGCATTTTCACAGCCTCAGTTAACTGCTGTCTTGATAAACAACTTGCTTCTGTCTTATCTATAGGGGTTATAAATACGGGTGATGCAACCACATACTGTGCATTGAAAATTACAACCGATGTTTATTTCTTATAGTGTTTTTATTATAATTAGTTTGTAGCTTGTAATTAGTTTATAACACTGCCAAATTAATGCTGAAATAATCATAAAACAATATGTTAACAGTTATTTTCAAGGTTCTCTGCATAACGGTTGTAATTGGGTCAAAGGGTTGGACTAATACCTCCAAAATACACCAAAATACAAAGATTGATTTTATTTGTCATTAATTATAAGCTAACACAATTGCTAAACATTTCATATGTAAAATGTATGAATACATCAAAAAATTTAAATTCAACAAATTGGATAATTTAAAAAAAAAATTTAGATTGTTGTTTTAGTTTTTATTGACTTGTTTCTAATCCAATCTAAATTGTTAAAGACTTAAACTTTGTATATCATTATTAGCATTATGCTATTGTCAAGAAATGGAAGTCTCTCTAATTTCTCAAGCTTCTCCCTATTTTTCTGTTAGATAGAAGAGAATCTCCCAAAAAATGTGCTCTAAGTTGGTCCCTAAATTGAATTTTTATGGAATCTGCAAGGTAAAAATAATTTTTTAAAATTTAAAATGAGAAATATTGAGATTGACACTTGTTTAATTGAAACGAATAGAAAAAAATAACAAATCATAGCATTCTGAATCAAATTCGAACCAAATCGAATGACCTCTGAATCGTCCCAGCCCTATAATTGATACCGAACATTTTAATACTTTTTTGTTCATGTTGAATTAAACAAATTATTTTTTATTGATTTTTGATTTATAATTTATATTTGTGTCATGGTAATAAAAGCTAGATGCTCCCCACCAATCTTAATTTAGTATATTTATCTCACTAAATACAAATGCCATCTGCAATGCAGTGCTACGTACATACAGTACTAAGAGAATCATTTTATACATTTCTAAAAAATAAAAAAAAAAAAAAAAAAAAAAAAAAAAATCCCTACCTACCTACCCTAATTTGTTTTTAGACGTTACCGGAACCACACATATTTTTTTATTTGGCCTTATTAACAGCTGTCTGACATATCAACAAATCTGCATCACCCTCACTTTGTATAGCTTCGATATTGCTCTCTTGCAGTTTTCGTACAAGGAGTTCAGCAAAGCGTTGCTTGTTTGTTACATTCAGAAGAAAAGTTTCCTTCTTTATTCTCAGCGGCATATTCTCAGTAAAAGTGATTGTGTTTGTTTGAATTCCTTTACTGCGCCTCATGTGAGTCATATCTTTAGTTGACGTACCGATGTAACCATCCATTACAATGATGGGATTTTGAAAGCGCCTTTTGACATGATCAACATATTTTGAACAAATGTGGGAAAATGTCTCGCCTTTGGACCATGGTATTCGATGCAGTAGAGATCCTCCATCGATTACATTTAATAGATTTGTTGTTGGGAGTTCTTCAGCATGGCAGTCACCTGTACTCCATATAGCTTCACCAAGCGTGGCTTTTGCTGCCTGCTTTAAAAGACCATTTGATTCAAACATTGATGACGGAAAGCTTGAAAGTTCATATTGAAACAACACAGCTGTTGTGTTCAGTGTTTCTGATCCAACAGCTGTCAATCTCTGAAACATGAGTTGAGGATCAATTTGCGAGAATTGTGTGACATTAGTGTTCGATGATCCTTTTATATCAAGAGGAACCACTTGATCTTTCCTTTTAAATGAAATTTCTGATACCAATTGTCCAGCCATAGACTGTATAATTTTTTCGCCTATACTCTTTGCAGCATCTGCATTTGCGTTGTTTTCTGCAATCATTCCGGTTTCAATGTTACGCAAAGTCTTGTCATGTAAGACAAATGGGTCCCTATCTTTCAAGAAGTCGCGCAATACATTGACATCTTTGTTGTCTTTTTCCATTCTTGATCTGGACATATCGACATGCTGATCACTTGTTTGGTATCCTGTGTCAGTAAATGTTTGCATCGCCTGATTATATTCTGCTAATGTTGGCATAGACAAAAGCCATTGAGCTCTCTGAGCTTCCCCCATTCCTCTTCCACGTGTTAATCCGCCTGTAGATTTCACGCTCCTCATCAATACCTGCTCTATAATCAAATCAGTAGACAAACCTGACCAACACCGATCGGTTCTTCGTAAAACATGATTTCCCTTCATGAAATGGTTATATACCTCTGGTTGGACTTTGTCTAGGTCCTGCATTTGAGATAGATACAAATACACAGATTTAGCATACATATTGTGACCTGCAGCTGCATAATATGGCAACATTTCCTGCAATGTGGAAAGATGAAGCTGCCAATCCCCTGTCCTTTCTGCAACCAAGAAGCGTTTCAAAATGGCAACCATCTCACTAAATAAAAGCCATAATTTTGCTGTTCGAGATTGTTTGATTTCATTTGTTTTGTCTCGAATGAGCTTTTCCAATGCAGTGAAAACAGGATCATCAATAGCCTGCTTAACAGAAATGTCCTTCGAACACAGGCGACTGTATAACTCATCTGCTTTGTCCAAAATGGGATTTGCCTCCTCAAAGTCACTTTCAACTTCATCACACTGATTCATATCGAATATATGTTCGTTAAGCGTGCATTGCATCGCAGTGTCTAAAAGCATCATTGCTCGAACTACACGGGAAACTGCATTCCCGCTTAACATATGACTAACAGCGTTTGGGGCATATATGAGTTCTAGTATTTCTCTAAGCCCAGAGCCTGACATAATTCTACCGATGCTGCCAATAAAACTCATCTCTGCGTGGAAAGCTCCCAGACGTACGACAACGTTGCTACATTCCTCACTACTTGTCATCATAACTGCTTTCCAGTATAAGGGTTGATCAAACGTTATGATTGGAGTTCGATTATATCGTGAAGCTTCTTTGGAAACAAACATCAACGTTGAAAAGATGCAATTCAAATCACTTGGGTTCAAATCAATCATGGGCAAAAACGTTATATCTGAAACCCCTTGAATATTGCCTTCTTGAACCATTTGCATCATCCCAGACCAACCAGGCAGAGGTGATCTTAAAGGTCATAGAACATTTCTCAAGGTGTCGGTCTTCCAAGAAAAGTTCATGCTTTTAAGAGGTCTCAGCTCTTGGAATTTAAGTTGCGTGAACTTTTTGTGTTTTTCCGCATTGAAGTAAAATAAGCTGATATGGCCAGATGCAATTAAGTCATCAGTAGTAACATCCAAGCGTTGAATGCGTAGAGGGTTTTTCTCTAACCCGGGAGACAAACAAGATATAATCCCCATACCATGAAAAGTGTTATTTCCATCAATGGTGTTGATGTTATGGTCTACATTATCTGCTACAAATTGTAGACAATGTGATTCGTCTAAAGGGCATGTCTCTTGCTTTGATGAAATGACAGCAGATGATTCGAATTTCTTGACTTCAGAGTATGATGAACAAAACCCCATACTGTTTAGGGTATCTATTAGAAACCTGGACCCAAACATATGATGTAGTTGCACTGCAAGTCCAATTTGAAGAGGTTCTATCACTATTCTTGGTCTTGTGGCTTGTATGATAGCTTGACCAATTGAATTAATTTTGGTTGATGAGACATTCTCAGAAGTTACTACTTTCAGAAATGACGATAAACTGTCTGGTAAATGACCCTCTTTTGACAGAATATCCTGAACACTTGGATAAAATGCTTTTTCTACCGGCATGTTTCGTATATCATTCTTGATCAGTGTCGCCGCTGTTTTAATCAGAAACCTTTTATTCTCTTCGTCAGACTTAAGAACTGATTCCTTATAGAAAGTATGCAGTATGGTTGCGGAATTCTGGCGAAATGTAACAACATTTTCTTTGCCGTTTAATTGAGTTATTATGATTGAATTACCATAATGCTCCTTTAATTTTATTTTCATATGTTGATTGGAATATGCCTCATCTTCTGAAAGACTTTTCATGTGGTCTACTAGATCTTTGATTGTTGTCTGTTCGTCGTCATTTTCTTCCAAGTATTTTGTCACTTGTAAGAACAATGCGTGGCTAGTATTTGGTCGACCTCGTGAATAAGATGCGTTTTCCTTACGTTTTGAAAACACCTCTGGCACTTTTTTCCCTGATCGAAAATTACCACTACAGGTACTGTGATAAACAGCATCAGCCGCATGAAGGTCCCTAGCAAATTCTATCCTACCTTTAACTTCGACTGCCCATTCGTCGTTTCTATCATTGCAAATCTGTTCTAAAGTTGATTGAAATTGAGTTGTTTGAACCGAGTGTACACCATGTTTTTTTCGTTTTGCATTATCATTTACCGGTTTTCCGCAAAATAGACAGTCTTCTTTAATATTAAATTGCATCTCTGATCTAAGTGATTTGGATGGAATAGGGATTACCGATGATGTTGATTTTCTTTTCAAACTTTTTATAACTATGGGATTGACATAAGTGCGTCGGTATTCCTCATGAACCACCTGTCCAGCCCTAGTAGATATAGAATCACCTCTTTCAGAGCTTGCATTGTTAACACCAATGCTTCCCTTTTCACGTAATTCAATTGTTTTCCCTGTACCTAGATCTTTCTTGCAGAAAACACACAAATCCATTTTCTATATTCATTCAATTCATAGTGTTTTGAGTTTTTAAATCATTTGAATCGAAGAATATTATTTTTTTTAAATTGTTTTATCCATGTATGTGCATAACTTTTAAACTGCTTTAGAATTTGTACTGTTTACCTTGTATGCGTATAGAATGCATAAAATTGTCACACATGGCTCACTGTAGATGATTTTTTCAAACAAATGAAGGCGATTTCCCGTTCAATAAGAAATTGTTATTTTGGCAACTGCTTTGAAATATTTGACTTCAGATTATGGAACTTATGTTAATCTACGGGCAAATATCAAGAATCGGGCACTGGGCGATTGTTTTGGTACGCAAGTTTAGCTAGGGTGCCTAGTCGCCTACTTGGCCTGAATTTATGTCGTTACCTACTTACGCAAAGCAGCGAATAAAAAATAAGTTACCTAAGAACCCAATTTAAATGTACTTATGTAACAGGAATGATCATTGCAGCTTATCTAATATCAATGACCTTGCTTTCACAGCGTCTCAGGGACTTGTGAAGTGATACGTCACTGACTTGTGTCATCATGACGTCATATTTTCAGTGTATGGAGGACAAACCGCACCATAAATTAAAATTGAAATTTTACGAATCGCGGTCAAATTAAAGATCCCTTTTTCAACGTCTTCCGCAAATTATATTTTTGTATATTTTTAATATGTTGTTTAGACTGTATTGTAGTATAACTTAAAGCAGAAAAACCTTTTGTAGCAATTTTCTTGAGGTAATTTTGTATATTGACTAGACTAATATTTTGTAAAAGGTATTATAACGCGGGGTCTATTCCTCGTATGAGACATAAAATTACCACTATGTCGCCCGATTATTCATTTATACTTATTTCAAACCAAAAACAACCAAAACAGCATGCATATAAAATAAACACAGGATTAATTATAAAAGGATCAGGGCGAAAGTCCATGCAAGATGGCTGCATGATGAAGTCTGTCTTGTATTCTTTAAAAATACGATAGTGGAATTTTATTTTAGACTTATTTACATCCTTTGTCATAATTTTTTTTAAAGATTTTATAATGATTCGGCGTCAGTATAACAACTTAATTATTAACTGCTGACCATAGAGCTCGAAAGAAAGTTGCACTTTATTAATATTAGATAAGAAATTGAAACTAAATTAATGATCAACGTAATTACTTCCGAAATAATTACTTAATTACAATTTTAAAAAGATTAAAACGGCTGAATGGTAAATTTTGTCATTTTAAATGTGAGTTAATAAGTAACAATCAAGGCATTTATTTTGAACGTAAGCAGGTTAGTGGTTACGTTTTGATAGTCTGATTGACAGACTATACACATGTATTTGCTTATGAACGCCTGATTTTACACAGTCTAATTTATTTTTCTGTTTTAAGTAGCTTATTATACACAAATCAATTTACCAGTCTAGAGGTGTGAAACTCCCCCTTTGTTCACCAGACATGCATGTGTACCATGTGTATACATACCCCAGATATACACGTGTCTGGAGCAGTAGCTCCGTTAGTTTACCTGTTTACCTGTGTCATTGTCTCGGATCATTCGCGTGTGAAGTGATATTATGTAATCAAAAACTGAATAATGAATATATTCTGCCCATGCAAGTGTTTTAAGATATCGTAATCATCGGTAAAGAGGCGAGGAGGATAGCAAATTTTAAAATCCTTTAAAAATAAATCTGACAGTAACAAATATATACTGATACAAAGAACAATATATGATATTAGTCAAATTTGGCCCCCATAATTCGCCATTTTTTAAAGTGTTTCATGTACATTAAATTGTTGTGTTATTTTTTAGAAGAGTTAATAAAAACTATATTTTTCACCTATTTATTTGATTTATTTGCACGCACTGGCAGTATATGACGTCAGAAGTGACGCTATTTTTATAATTCAATCAAAATCAGTCATTATTTGACATTTTTCTTATCGTTTTTCGAATGGGAAATATAGAGCGACGCTTTGAACAAGATCAACACTTTTGTCACTTATAAGTACTGAATAGATACATCTTTGGTGAAAATATTTTGTTTGTTCAAGCAATCGCTCAATGTTTTCTTAAAGAAAAACTGCTTGAAAACCAGCCGTTTTACGCTAAAAATGCGAAAATGGCGGGAAAAGGTAAACTTTATGATGTCATATTTTTAAATTGTGGGCACTTTATTCAAAATGAAAATTATGAATAAACTTCAAATGTATATCTGTACAAAGAAAACAAAGAATGACAGTAAAATGATGATGTTCATTTTAGGGGGCCGTTTTAGGCTCAAACCATATATAGTCCTTTATAAATCTACAATACTTAAAATAACTAGATACTTCAAAACATCGGACCTATATCAATCATTTTGGCTGTAAAATCGAATTTATTTTGTATAACTTTGTATGGAAATTTTCCTCCTGTTGACCTCGTGACGTCACTTCCGCTGAGGTCTGTGTATTTTGGAGGTTTTATAGTCCAACCCTTTGACCCAATTACAACCCTTACGCAAAGGATCTTTTTTTTTTTTTATGATAACTGTAAACAAACGGTTTTATGACTATTTTAGCATTAATTTGGCAGAATTATTAACTAATTACAAGTTACCAACTAATTGTAATATCAACACTAAAAGTAAAAACATCGGTTGCACAGTTCGTGGTTGCATCACCCGTATTTATAACCCCAAAAGATAAGACAATCTCAAGTTATTAATCACAACAGGGGTTAACTGAGGCTGTGAAAATGTTTTCAGAATTAGTAAATTATCATTTGATTGCCTTTAGGGTTAATTTAAACTATTGTTAACTCATAAAACAGGGCGACTTCAACTTCTCTTTTGGAGGAAATTCCGGTGAAGTTACCGATCAAAAAGCGACTATTTTGCCCAAGTTGGTCCTTGAGTGCCAATAAAATTTACACTTGCCATGTGGGCAATTAAATCTTTGAGAAATTGTTGCCCACAGGAAAAATTACTCGCATTTGCAAGTGGGCAAGTGGTTATTTGCAACCCTGTGTAGTGTATTTGTTTAAATCATGGTCTCTGGGGGTAGGGTGGGGCAACAATTGTGATCAAATTTTACATAGGAGTATAAAGAAAATCTTTAAAAATCACCTTGTCAAAAACCATTTGGCCAGAAAACTTGACAATGTGTGAAAGGAGGTATGGAGGGGCCACAATTTGAGGGGGGGGTGGGGGTTAAATTTTCATAGGAAGAGTGTTGACCTCAAAGATCAAGTATTGACCTCAAATTTATGCACTTTTCTGTAATGGATTTGAGTTGAGGAATGAGTTGAGTGATTTGGAAATATTGGTGACGTTGGAACCTTGGCCAAACACATTTTTGTGAAAATACCAGTAGTACGATTGACATGTTATTTACTCATTTTGGATCTATATTAAAGGTGATGATTTGTATGAAAAACTTATCAAAGAGGAAGAGTCCCTAAACATGGACATGGCTTACGAAGTGATAGACTGGTTTAAACAGGCTGTGATCCGAACACGGGAGGTCACAGAAGTTGAAATAGAAGCTATAGCCTTGAGTCGCCTAGGACGATTGTATGACCAGGTCCTGAAGATCAAATACAAGGCTAAGGAATACCTGATGAGGTCCATGCAGCTCGCTCACTCCATGCACCCCCGCACATTTAACAGCGAAGGTGAGTATGAAAAATACATTTCATAGGAAAGCTTACAGACCCGGAAATGTGCTACTACACCTCTAAAACCAACCGTACTGTTCCAAGCAAGAAACGAACCATACCAATCACAAAACGAACCGTGCCGTTCACAAAGCGAACTGTAACGTTCAAAAAGTGAACCAAACTGTGCACGTTTCAGGGTCTGTACAATGTAGTGTACATATATTGTTGAAGGTTGGCAAAAACAGTGTATTTAAAATGGTGAATACTCTAAACAGTGCATCTAACGTTAAAGGTAAGTATAAATACTACATCATGGAATGTCAGTGTTAATTGGTACTTTTGTATATGTGATGTAGAAGGTTAGTGCATATAACAGGAGCTGCTAGTATTTTGGCTTATTAAACTGGGGAGGTAATAATGTGTGAATTTTGTGCATTTGAATAGCATTGAGAGGTCTATGGTTGACCATAGAAGGGTTTACTCTACCATTGGTAAAGGGACATCCGTGTATTTACAATTTCAGGTTGGTTTAAAGACTGTGCAGAAATTTTAGAACGCTATCAGAAAGAGACAGTGGCTGCAGAAGAAGAGAAATGGAACAAGGAAAGAGAAGAGATTGTAAAGGGTCTGGAGAAAGAAATGAAAGGTATTGAGAAAGCTGATGAAAAGGACAGCCAGGAGTTCCTGAGATACGTGTACAGGGTCTTTCCCCCGAAGAAGAAGGAGCACAAACTGGAGGGTGGACTGAAGAAGAAGGGCTTCCACGTGGAGCATGACAAACTGAAGAAGATACTGCAGAAAGCTGTCATCCACTACCACCCAGACAAAGTGGATACGGAGAAACACGGCAAAGTGTGGAAAGTCCTGTCCGAGGAGATCACAAAGAGGCTGACGCGCAGGTACGAGTGCATGAAGTAGGAAGGCTCATTGTCCCGGATGTGTGTACATGTATTTGTGGATCTCCATGATGGATAGAAAGACAGGTGTTCAGTAGTGCGTTAATTATTAACATTTTAGGAAAAATCTTGTTTTGAAGGTTTAAGAAATTTCGATTGGTGTTACTCTTTGTTCTGTTCTGTCTGAGATGAGTAGTTTGCTATTAATAATTACATTCAAGTATTGGAATGTCATTCTTTTTATTGCAATATACATGTAATTTGATAGATATTTTATGTCCTTGTATTTAGCATAATTTTTATTTTAAACAGTATCAAACAGTGAAATTCCCAAATGGCCAAACTGACTCTTAATTTCATTAGACGTTTTGTTATTTTAATTGTGCATGTTTTTATGTTCCCTTGATACCATAGATATATGTAGCTTTTGATTTAAACATTACATAAAGCGATATTTCTGGTATCCATGTGATATTAGAAGTTTTTTGGTTTGTTTGTCTTTATGTAGTAGGTAGATATTTCCAATTACTTCTAGTCATACAGTCTTGCGACCATTTTATTCACTGTCATATATCAGTGTAGTATTGATGTTTATTTTGATACATGTACCGTAGTGCTTTAGTTTGGTAGCAAACATTTAAATAGTTATGTATTGGGTCTAACTTAAAGAAGCAACAAACTGTTTTTCTTTTATTTCTTGTTTACTTTTACATGCTTGAAATTTAAATTCAATTTAGGCTTTGACATCAATTAAAATACATTTCCCTTTGACTGTATTGAGATTGTGTAATATTATCAAAAACTCATCACAAATTTTATAGACCAATACCATTCTCTAGTTTGTATATTGTAGCTAGTGCTATTTTTCATTAAAAATATGATACTTTTGAGATTTTTGGACTTGTACTTGAATTTTGTACTTTTGATACTTTGGACGTGAACAATCTAAATTTTGATTTTTTTTTCTTTGTTAATAACTGTTACTTTAATAGACAAAACATAAATTAAGGTGGGTCCCTACGTGGATTGCTTCTTCTTTAATACCACAGCGTGTAACTGTATTGAGTAATAATCATAATCAGAAAATTTAACATCACGTTGATAATAATTCATTTTTAACAGCCAACCAATAGTTTATAATTACATGAATGGGAAAAAGAAAAAGTAATGTTAAAACTGATGAGAACTGTCATCAATATGCTAAAGAGGGACCCGCCTTAATCTCTTTATTAAACTATAGAAATTATTTTCAAGGAATTGGTAGAATAAATGGTTTTTGAAATGGCCTTTCATTTCTGTAAACCGTTTTTTTGTTTCAACGTGGATTGAAAATAAAATTCTAAATTTATAGTTTGATGAATTTCAAGATTTATTTCAATTTTCCAACAGTTATTCATTTACTGAATAGTTTGGAAATGTATTATTGCCATACATGACAAGAAAAATCAATGATTATCTTTGTTGTGTAATGTAACTTTGCTAGTTGTAAAGTTCAAAGCGTGATAAATGCATGGACAAATAATGGAACCCTGTGAATACATTGGGACTGATTCCAAAAGTTGCTTCCCCAAGTAGTATTGGAGCAAGTTCATGTACTTGCAGTTATATATGACAGTAGGATTTAGCTTTGTTCATGATAATGATTCAAAATTGTTGAAATTGCTAGAAGTGAACCATACAGTATTTGTACACTGAGCTGTAACATTCATTGTGATACGACCCGGTATGATTTCTCTTGAACTCCACCGTACAATAACTACGATTCAGAATATTTCTAATGAACGGTTGTATGCAAATAAGGTAGAATTGTTCTGTATTTAGATAGGCTATTCTTTATTTACGAAATATATTAGCATTATCAGTATTCACTCAAATGAACTGATAATTGTACAGTATATGCTTATAGTACATGTAACTACTGTACAATGAACGGTTGGAAAAGCGAGACCTGGGTTTCCTTAGCTTTTGCACCTTCTTTCGCTTATTGACTCCCCCATTGTCTTGATTTTTAGCTGACGAGCTTTTCTGATCAAAATTTGTTCATTGTCGTCGTTCTCGGCGTCGTTGATGTAAACTTTCACATTTTTATATTCTTTTCCAGAACCACTTGGCCAATATCAACCAAACTTGACACAAAGTATCATTGGGTGAAGGGGATTCAAGTTTGTTCAAATGAAGGGCCACGCCCTCTTTAAAGGGGAGATAATTTTGAGAATATTATTACAAATTTGTTGGTATTTTTCAAAAATCTTTTTCTCATTAACCATTTAGGCAGGAAAGCTAAAACTTGTGAGGAAACATGTTCAGGTAGTGTATATTCAAGTTTGTTCAAATCATGGTCCCCGGGGATAGGGTTGGGCCACAATGGGGGATGAATTTTTACCTGGATTATATAGAGAAAATCTTATAATCTCAAAAACCATTTGGCATTAAAAGCTGAAACTTTTTTGGAAACATCCTTATATAGTGTAAATTCAAGTTCGTTCAAATCATAATCCCTGGGGTATGGATGGGACCGGGGTGTGTGTGTGTGTGAATTTTTACACAGGAATATATAGAAAAAACTTTTAAAATCATCTTCTCAAAAACCATTTGGCGAGAAAAGCTGTAACTGGTTTGAAGACATGCTCAGGTAATGTAGATTCAATTTTGTTTAAATTATTGTCACCGGGGGTAGGATGGGGGGGGGGGGAATAAATTTGAACATAGGATTATACAGTACAGAGAAAATCTTTTATAAAATCTTCTCATAAACCATTTTGCAAGAAAAGCTGAACTTGTTTGGAAACATCCTCATGTAGTGTTGATTTGAGTTTGTTCAAATCATAATCCCCGGGGATAGGATGGGGCCACAATGGGGTGTGTGTGAATTTTTACATAGGAAATTACAGAGAAAACCTTAAAATTCGCAAAAACCAATTGGTCAGACAAGCTGTAATTTGTGTGGATGCATCCTCAGGTAGTTTAGATTAAGTTTGTACAAATCATGGTCTCCGGGGATAGGGTGGGGGCCACAATTTTAACAAAGGATTATATAGAGAAAATCTCTTAAAAAATCTTCTCTAAACCCAGTTAGCCAGAAAAGCTCCAACTTTGGGAAGCATCCTCGGGTAGTTTAGATTTAAGTTTGTTCAAATCATGATCCCGGGGGATAGGATTGAGCCACAATGGGGGCGGGGATTTTTTGCTGAGGAATATATATCGAGAAAAATCTTCTGGAAAAGCCCAAAAAGCTGAAACTTGTGTGAAAGCACAGGTTGTGCAGATTAAAGTTTGATCAAATTACGGTTCACTGAAGAAGGATGGGACTACAAAAGAGGTGAGGGATTTTTAATATGAATAGAGAAAAATATTCTCACAAATACTGAAACAACAACAGGGGCTTGAATTTTAATATATAAATATGTGGATAAAAATATGAAGATTTTTAAACTTTTTGTGCAAGAACTACTCTACTAAACTGTCAAGATATTTTGAATTATATATTGCATTGCTAATTTGATCAGAGTTCTGGCTATTGTTGCTCAGGTGAGCGATTTGGCCCCTGGGCCTCTTGTTTTGGTTTCAAGAAAACATGACAAGGAATTCCTTTAATTCTATATATTCATGTACATGTACATGCAATTTCAGTGAAACAGTTTTCTATTTAATACCAGTACATGTACATTTCCACATGTTTTTAATAAATCAATGAAAATGTTATGCACTTAATTTGCAGATAAAGAATGGATATCAAGATGCACACAAATTAAAATTTTATTGAAAATACGTAAAATGTCGATTTACAAAAAAAAAAAACCCAAAAACCAAAAACGCGTTGTATTACATATTCCACATTTTAAAATTATAAACGGAACCATTGTCAGTCCATTATACCTGCACGTGGACTCCATCACATTCGGCGTTTTCATAAAACTTCATTTCGTCGCAGAACCATTTGATTGGTTTGAGAAGTAATACTAATATGCATATGTAAGTAAGGAAGTTCTTTAGAAATGTTATGTCACAAATTATTTTGATTACTTGTTTTTGATAAAGACTGGGCTCGATTCGAACTATCGCTCTCGCCTTATGCACCGCGCTGTATCTATCGTACAGTAGGAAACTTGTACATGTACTCTAATATTACATGACCTTTACAGAAATCGCGTTTTCTTAAATATTCTCTGATGTTTAAAAGCCAGAATAAGTTTTATTTTTAATAAATGAATACAACTTGAAGATTTACAATCAATAAACATACACGTACATTTCATTTCTCTAAAAAAAAAAATGAAGTGGTGACCATAAAACAATAAATGACATCGAATGCAAAAATATTTACCACTAAAGAAGAGTTTAACACTACCTGAGCGGATCCCATACAGACCTGGGGTAACGGTAGTGCATTGTAATTATTACATTTTTTATAGCAATGCGGTGTAATGTGTAATTCACCTATTTTTCAATTACATGCAGTTGTAATGTAATGCATTACTTCCATAAAAATGTAAGTATTGACCATTACTTTTCAATTACATTTGAATTACATTTAGCATATTCTTTTTGTTTTAAGGTAACTCCAGTGTCTTTCGGATCCGGTTCTTTTTTTACACGGCGTGCTAAATTTCCGGTTATAATTTTGGCACACAACAAGTGTTTTAAAATAATTATGGTTTGGTCAAAAAGTGGAAAATTTGTTAAAATATAGCATCTCCGTCGTTTAGAGGGATCGGAGAAAGCAAGGAAAGCAGCGTATTGTAAAAAGGTAAATGAGTGTGTAATATAATTGTACGTATTGTATGCATTCTCCTCCAACAATTACACTGCGTTTATGTAGCTTGACGACCTCATGTGTCCTCCGGGACAAGGAGAGGATAAGTAAGTACTTGTGTAATTAAAACTACATAACACTGATTGGTGTTTAATCTACAGATAAATATGTTAAACAACTGGAATAGAAAGTATTTGACAGAAAGGGGAAGGGGTACTACTGCACTCAAATATATGAGTTTTTTGGCAGTCTCGACCTTAATTTTATATGTTTAATACAGTTTCATTGAGTATATCAATTTAAGTGACTGTTAGATTGTGTCTTTTAGGTACATTTCATTTTTTTCCAAAGTTTGCACAAAAATAACTTGTAAAATTTACATTTTCAAAATGGGGGTACACATGTTCAAGAGACTATCAAGCAAAAACTAGATGGGCGATTTTGATAAACTATGTTTTTTTGTTAACACAATATGTAACTCTTAACAAATATTCTTTAAAAAATGTATGTAAACTGAATAATTTTTTAGAATTTTTAAAAAATATGCAATTTTGTGATTTTTTTGGGAAGGTCTTGGCAAGAAAAAATGTAATATTTTTTATATTTTCTGTAGAAAATCAATAAAATTTTTATGATTTAATGATAATCAATTGATTTGCTTAAATTATAACCTAACATGATGTATTTTGGTGCATAATTTAATAAATTATGAGATCATGCATCATGGTGTTAAATTTTGGCTGTTAAATTTTTGGACCTTATGAGCTGAAGCTCACTGTAGGAAAACAAACGTGCAAAGGTATAAATATTTTGGTCTCTATAGTAAGTTTATAAGTTGTTTTAATTATTAAAATTAAAAAATGTTTGGTTTGACACGGATTTCTAAAACACTGGAGTTACCTTAAGATATTATCTGATACCTTTTTCATGGAATTTGATACAGAATTTCCAAGATTTGAAAATTGATTAAAGACTAATTTTTTTTTTTGTGTTTGCATGTATTTTATTTTCTATAAACTTTAAAAGATTTGTTCTTAGAAGAAGTTATGAAATCAATTAATGGAAGCTATGTCAAAATTAAAATAAATGTAATTAAAGAGATATCAGATCGGAGACATTCTGCTCCGACCATTTTTCAGCAAAAAACTATAAGTATTATTATTTATTCACAAATTCACTTCACGAACTTCACTTTGTTGAAATGGACTCTGTTAGCTGGATCCTCGATTAATATACAAATAGGACAAATATGGAAACTTTAGGGCAAAATGTAAACATTGCACATCATTTATTTCTGGATGATTAAACAGTCACCTCAAACTTCAAAACCCATATTTAGTGTGTTCAGAAATTTTTTGTTGCATTTTTTTTTGTAATATGTAAAGTAATTTATTACTATAGCAAAGTAATTGTAATTTAATTAATTACTTTTGTAAATGAAAGTGATGGTAAGTGTACTGGAGAGAATGCCAATTGTAATTGTAATTTAATTAAGATTTCAATCTTTATTGTCTATCTGGTGGTACTAGTAGTGGACGTCGCAACGCCGGAAATCTCCGGGCGGTGGTCCAGTGATCCGGGGCACTTCCTCGGAGCTTCCATACGCTCTGTTGTCGTACACGTCATAGCGAGGAAGACTGCGTTGACTGTTCGCCGAGTGGTCAGAGAACAGGCGACTTGATTGGGTGTGGGCGCTGTCATGTGACATAGGGAAGCCTCTACTCATATTATTGCGGTACTCAGATGAATAAGCTGATGAAGACAATGTATGTTTGTCGTGATCTGCATACTGTCTTCGGGATCTGTAACAACACTAGTAACTGTGTATGTGAATTGCATTCAAGACTGTAAAAAAATACCATTAGTATATGAAATAACATGCATTATATGAATATCATTTCGTACCGGAATTTGGAGCACAAGACGAGGGCCGTGATGAGAGCGATGATAACGACGACGAAGACTCCCGTCCCCACGGTAATCCACATCAGCTGTAGCTTGTCGGAGATGGAACGCAGCAACAACGAGTCATCTCTGGGTGTAGCGGGGGGCGGGGTCCTACCTGTGGGGACCGTGTGTGTGGACGGTGGGGGTGGTACTGTGATGATCTCCGTACACGTGCATGGCTGAAAATTCTCCCAGCTGCCGTCCTTACATGTCGTCGGTCTACATGTACTGTTTTCCCTGTAGCCCATGTTGCATCGAAATCTGGCGGTGGCATTCTCCTTAGTACTGTTGGAAACCCAAACACCATTGTTCGTGGAAGACAATATGGGACATGTTATCACTGAAAATCATGAACAAGAATGAATGCCCATAGTTCATTAATCAGGATGTAAAGCATCGGTTCAAAATTCAGTCCTGTACCTAGATTCAATGTACCTGGTATAGACGCATCTTCCGCTTCCTTAAGGTCAACCGTGAAGTCCAACGTTGCCATGGCGATGCCCCTTGATTCAGTCACATTGAAATCAAAAAGACAGTTTGTGTTGTTACCACAAAGTGCTTTAGCTTCCGGCGTAGCAGAATTAATGACGGATGTTGCAAACAGAGGACGGAAATTGCTTTGCGTATGGCCATCGTAGTCATGATATGATTTACCAGCGGGATAGGAAAACAATGACTCAACTTCCTTAATTCTCCCTATACCAAATAAAAGAGAAATTATTTTTACTTCTTATATTATTTTTGTTTAAAAGTTTTTTATTTTATATAATGTGTTAAAGAATCCCTTACATGCTGTATTGAATGTTGTGAAGATAGTGTCCTCAGTGGTGTTGGACTGTAGAGAGGTACCATTTGGTAGAAGTAAGTCATTGCCAGGGTTTCCATCAAAGTCCCCTAGAAGGCCCGTCAGAGTCCCTACACACATATATCGCACATTTATAGTTAACTTTACTTTTGGGTGTACGTTAATTGTGCGTGTTTAAAAAAAAAATAATTCCTATTTATATTGTATAGCTTTATGTTTATTGCCATGGTCGTGTTCTCCAAACGATATTTCCCAATATTCTGATTCTTGAACACACTGTGTGTACCACCTGAGCTGAGCGCACTCGGAGATCGTCTAAATGTTATTGATCTATACTCAGGTGCCAAATGTATGTCAGTTGTTTTCTTTTCACTATATATTTCATTGTAAACCAACATTTTTCAAAGAATCGTTAAAAAATAACCACTTGAACGATTTTGAAAAGACTTGGATTGATAAATTCAGAATTTCTCTAGCTTTTTTGGCATAATATTTAAATATTTTTCCAATCTTTAGTTCCGGAGATTTGATATTCACAATCCAAAGTGAGATTTTTCGGCTCGCATATTGCAAAAGATATACCGGTATAGTAGAGCACTTAGAAATATCGTCGTGTTGTGTTTGAAATATCAAATTTTACAAATGAGTTGTAAAAAACTATTTCAATGTATGTCAAAAAGTACAGATTGAATTTACTTTAATCAATATAAATTTGTTTCAAAATCTGACAAAAAATAACAACAGAAACCCTATTAAGTATAAGTCATGTTTTAATGAAATATATAGGGATAAAAGAAAAAAATTGACAGTTTTGGCACGATAGTGTAGGTTGTGTATATGTTTTCCAGTATTGTACACTATACTTGTACATGTATTAACAATTTTGTATGTGTCAATAACATGGATTTGAAGGTTCTGCGAGACACGTGCAATATGTTGGCAAGTGTATATTAATATGTTATTATTTGATTTTTCTTTTAAATGCCATCACACCAGGTTATGTTAAAATGATTTCCATGTGTATTTCGTGACTGTGTACCTTTCAACAGATCGTTAGCAATGATTGGCATCACATTAAGGACGTCTTTTGTCGCCAATATTCGGAAGGTGAAGCCAAGGTCAGCAAACATCACCAGGATGTCTCTACCAGTAGAATTCCCAGAGGATTTGGGCAAGTTCAGCACAGAGACACCTTCAAATTTAAAATTAAAATTATTCAAATGAAAAAACCCCCAAACAAACCACCACTTCTGATCATTGCTGTTTGTTAGTATTTTCTATCGATTTTAAAATTATTGCGTGTGGTTTGGAATCGTCATTGACATTGATTGGGTGGGTTATCTCCGCACATTTTGCCAGCTATTTCCCAGCGGGATTTCTCGGCAAGATATGCCCCACACTTGATTAACGACCTATACCTGGGTATACCTACCCCGATATCTAAGCCAAGTGACGTCACTGAAGTCCTGGGTCTGTCCGTTGATGATAACATCAGCCACCCTGATGGAGTTAAGTCGTACTTCGACCCTGTCGGATGTGTTTGACACCTCAGCGACAAAAGCTGTGCAAACACTGGCCATCACAAACCTACCTAGAAAATGTATTTTAAAAGCTCACGATTCTGTACACGTGCTTTGTGATAAAAATTGAATTTTTTAATATATAGCAAAAGCAAATAACATCTTGAAAACCCTGCTATTTTACCGCTATTCATTTTTTAGTTTTTTTAAGTAATAGTAACCTCATAGTTATAATTTTGAAAGTATTTGAACAAATTTATAAAATCTATACCACTAGAGACATCCGTTATAGAATTCAAATCCTTCTGAATTATTTCTCAACTACCGTAAACGATTATTCTTCAATTAGGAGGGCATGACCATAGACATTTTTAGACTAAATATATCTTTTAAACGATTTTGTCTTTGTATATATATAGTTTATGGCCTCAAATATCGTTTTTAAAATTTTAAGGCAAATCTCAAGGTTTGTTTACCATCTAGCCTCCTTAAAGCACACACGTTTTACGTTTCATGCATTTTCGATCTGAGACTGTGTCAGCCTGTGTTTCCGTGAACATGTACCTATTATAATACAGTACCGACCAGACCAATCTAACAGAAAGCAGACCCAACCAAACCCTGTGTCCGCTCAGGGTGTTACTCGGGTCTGCTATGGCGGACCCAGAGCTGACCCCAAGCAGACCCCAGGCTGACTCAGAACAGACATCAGAAGCAGACCCTAAAATCGCTACTGAAAAATGATCAAATGTCTCTACATGTATTTGGAATAGAGAAGGAAAAGATGGGTCTGCTTAACTCTTCAGTGCGTAAAGCGGACCCCAAGAGCTGACCCCGAGTAACCCATTACAGACCCTAAGCAAATCCAGAGCAGATGCTAATTTTTTAAAAGCGCTCTGACTCCGACCAGCCCCCAAGCAGACCCAAAGCAGACCCGGGGTCAGCTTTTGGGATCTGCTTTGGTGGGTGTTAGATTGTGTCTATTCGGTACTGTACATAAGTAACAACTAGGTCAGGGTCCATTCAAACTGCTTCTTAATCGCATTCGTGTGCATATGTGGTGAATTATAATGATTCTTATACCCCAGAAAATTTCATTTTTCATAACAATTACCATAACAATACTTAGTTTACAAGTATCATCAGTGAACCCCATATGTTAGTATCGTTCGTACCTTGACTGTCCTTGGGCTGTTCAAACCTGACCTGACTCTGGAAGGACGCGTTGTGGGATACAATGAAGAAGAACTCTCCGATCCCGTTAAAGTTGTACTCCATCCCGTCCACAGTTCTCATGTGGGGGTCACCGTTAGCACCAGCTTAATTCAAATAAAATCTGACTGTGTTGTTCTTACGACATTTCAATCATAAAGCACATAAAAGAGAAAAAAGGAAGGAATTTTGACAAAAAAAGTAAAATACGAGTACATGTATCTGGATATCTGAATTAACATCATGTACAGATTTTCATTTTTAACATTTGATTAGTACCTCACAAATGGTACATGAAATTATAATACCTGGTCTTGGGGGGACGTAGTTGTAACAGGAGCTGATATTTCGGAACTTCGTGTATGTCTGGCACTCTGAGAAGAGAGTGACCCCACGGTGTCCCAAGTCTGTCACATGACCGAAGTATCTACAGCAGTGTAGGAAGGGCAATACATCGTAATAGAAGTTGGTGATGTAAGGGATGACGCCATCACTTCCAAGGTAATGGTAGCGCTGGAGAGTTCCTCCCTCCTCCACCCGTGAGTCCAGCAGACTTCCACTGTTGCTATAGCAACATACATTGTCCTTTCCGAGAAAGCTAATAAAAGATAATGACAACCCAGTGCAGCCACTTAGTAATTACCAATATAAGGTATTTGATCAAGTTATCTTAGAAAAGACAGATAAAAAACTATCAATAAAATCTCAATTAACGTTGAAATACATGTACTGCTAACCCAAACAAGGTTCACTTTATTCAATTTCTTATCTTCATTCTTTTTGAAACACTAGGCATCAGAATCATGAAACAATTTCAGACTTAAGTCAAAATTTCAGTCAGGCAGAACGTAATGGTTTATCGTAAAATGACGACTGGAAATTTTAATTAACAACTTTATATCAAGACACTTTTCATGACATTTCAATTTTGTCAATGTTTTCAATCAAGAGACATTAAGACAGAGTACAATTTTTGACTTAAGTCTAAGATTGCTTCATGATCCTGGGGCCAGGACACATACCCCGGTTTACCTAACCGGATGCAGTGATGGGCACTGGCTCTGTACAGACAGTTTAGATCCGGGTCCTTGTTGTCCATCAGACTGTTACATTCGGGGTCAGGCTGGTAGCGGGCTGTGTCCATTAGGGCTTGCTGTAGGGTGCAGGGACAAGGAGGCACGTCATCAGACGTCACTGGTGGGAGGCCTCGTTCATGTCTGATCCAATTAAAACAGAAATGTTTTGTATCCTGGTGGGAAGGCACCAGGGCAAAAATGTCAGACCAAATCCCCCGCTCAGGCCTAGAATTATTTAAAGCACACATGTATGCAACTAAAAAATAAACAATCAAACCTGGACTATAACTTTCTGTTCAGAGGCAAGATTAACTTTACATGGAAAGGTCTGTTTCTATCGCCGATGTAACTCGAATTGCTGCCATGTAACCTTCTAGTGGAAGATTCAAGGTAAAATGTGCAAGATTTTTGTCTAGGTGTTCATGCAAAATGGTTTTTTCCCACCGTAGTTCTTTATAGCTATGTTCCTACAAAAAAATTTCCGTTAATTACAGTAGTGTAATTATTGATAATAAAAGTAAACAAAGAATAATGATTTTTGGTAATTCTTGTTTTGGCGTTAATTGCAGACATGCAGATTATAATGTTTACCTTGACTGTATACATGTGAATGTGTATTTGATCAGAATCCTTTAACTCAAAAGCAAGTGAATCCCAGGAGATGGTGTACTGACGCCCGCCATACCATTCTGCGGGGCTATGTCTTTTGACCGGGTTGTTAAAAATGGCAGTATTTACTGTAAGCAAAAATAAAAATTCAAGAGCTTTGACGATTTTTTAATTAAGGAGGCTGAATGGTCAACAAACTAACCATCAGATCTGCCTTAAAATTTTAAGATATGATTTTTTAAAAGCTATAAACTATTATTTAGTATTAAATAAAAAATCTATACATTTTATATTTAAATTTGGGTATATTTCTAAATTTTATATATAGCTCTTTTTCTAAAGGAGACCAATACAGTCTAAATATGGTCACGAACATCTTAGGTAATGGTATATCCTATGGCATACAATAGCGCAATTCGTGCGAACTAAATTGTAACTCGTCCAAATAATCGTCGGAAGAAATGTTCAAAAGTGGAACAATTTGTTATCAACGAATCGACTGTAATCAACGAAGAAATTGTTCATTAGTTTGAACAAAACCGTTACTCGTCCGTCCCAATACGAATTTGTCCTAACACGTAGTTTATTCGTCCGAACAAATAATCGATTCGTCCAATCCAAATGTTTTTGTCTGGCCCTTCAACCCCCACCTCCCAACAAAAAACTCACAAATTGTATAGATTCCTTGGTGTTGCTGGATCTCATCATTCGAGTCTTTTATGATAAGATTAAATTCAATGTCACCCGTCGTGTTGAACATCGGAGTTATACAGAGGGCGCTGTAATTTGACAGACGCTGGCACGGAAATGACGTCACCAATGGTGAGTACTGTATAAAGACCCTGTCGTCAGAGTTCATGCATGGTCCTCCAACTATAAGATATTGTCCTCCAAGCATTGGACCGTATCGGGGTGCAATTGTCAGTGAACCTATTAAAATCAGAATATAATATTAACTGAAACTTAATATTTTATTACCTATAGCTAACATACTGAGCTCACTTGAAAATTTCTTTTATTATATCGACATACCTTGAGTGTTACACCCGCCGTTGCTTATTTCCGCCATATCGATGCGAAAAGCAAACTTTCCAGGAACATTGATGTTGGACATATGATTGATGCCAAGGATTGCGGGAGTTCGGGAAGCATTTACTGCATAAAATACCTTCCCGTCTCCTGCATTAAAACCAACCTGCATCAAAAATTAATCATAGTTTTTATAATATAATTATATTTTATTTATATCAGTATCTAAAAGTGCCCAACTGAACCATCATTAAAAATCTGAACCATTCGTTTATTATTCGCTTTTTACCTGAGCAGGTGTGCCGCCCAGACCAGTGCTTCTGTTACCTCCACTCGCCGTCCCTGTGGTCCACGTGATGTTTTTGTAATTAAAAATCGTAAACGAATGCTGGCCATTCGTAATTAATACCTCTTGAAATGTATTTCTCTGTTAAATGGAAAACATATCTTAAAAAAATACATATTTAGCAATACACCGAATTGGTTGAACTATATATCATAATTACCTTGTTACAGGGGTTACATCCATAATATGCCACATTATCCCAGGTTGCGATGAAGATCCACGTGGCCTGAAAGCGGAAGAACCCTGGGAAGTAATCTCTGACTTCCTGGGACGCTTTCTGTAGTGTAGTTAGGTTCGTGGACTCACGATACCACACTCTACCCCCGTTCCTTGTATCTACATCTGCCCAATATATAGCAACCAATCGTCTGTCACCACCCAGAGGGAATGGATTCGGTGTGTATGTAGATACAGTCCTCAGAAAGGAGATGACGCCATTAGTGTTCACCTAGAAGTAATTTGTATCATTATAGTACATGTATAATTGAATATTCATCTCCCTCCCCCCCCCTCTCTCTCTCTTTCTCTCTCTCTCTCTTTCTCTCTCTTACCTGGGACAAACGCTTGCGCTCGCAGATAATAAATATTGAAAGTATTTCTATTGATTTACTAATAACTAAAATGGAAGGCAACCCATTGCAGACTTGCTAGTCGGTTAATCATATTAAAATATATTTATCTAAACAAGAGGCCAAAGTGCCTAAACGGTCACCTGAGCATAATTCTCCCTTTTTAATGATATATCGAAACGCAATATAATAATTATACATATATTGTTTGCCAACCCCCTAAAAATAACAACCCCCCCCCCAAAAAAAAAACAAAAACAACAAAACAACAAAACACAACAAAACAAAAACACAGATTCCGGTGATGAAGGATCAAGAAAAAGGGGCCTGGTATTTTGAGGTTTTTAAAATATTTGATTTTAATAAATAGAGAGGTAGGTTAAGATGTTTTACGTGCACGGGTTTGTGTACTTGTTAATATGCTTACAACTACACGTACACGTAAAATGAAAACAAAATATGTTTTGAAAGAAATGTAATAGAGATCAGGTTTTTACATACGCAATTTTGACCAATATACATATACTAAAAAGTAATCGAAATAAATATCTAAAGTTTGCAACAGCAATTTTATTTTAAACTCACAAGGCGAGTTTTCATCTCCTTTATTCAATGCTGTATACCTTCAGTGCTTTAAATATCGCACTTAAACTATTAAATTTCAGGGTATTCATGAATAATCAACACAAATTAAAAGACGATAATTGACAATACATAATTAAAACGCAAACAATCTACAAATTTTGAATCATATAATACAATACATGTAACATTTTTCTATAACAGAAACCTAAGATCATGCATTCAATGATCATGTTTTTTTATCAGCGTTATTTTTTTCTCAATCAATCATTAAAATTTCTTAACATACGCTTTTTTTCTTTTAGATCATATTAAGTAAAATTTTAGTGGTTAAGAAGGGGGCGGAAGGAGCGAAGCGACCGAGCCCCCTTCTTAACCACTTAAATTTTACTTAATAATGATCTAACTTACTTAGAACCTAACGCGTTTTTTTATTGGCTGATTGAGTTTCTGCGCCGAAAAAAAGGGTCAATAAAGGTCATGTAAAAGCATCATTATGGCAGATACCGGTGTAATCAGCGAAGAGAACCTTAAATTTTAAGAATGTAGATTTTTTGCTCGGAAATTTTTGCCCGGATGACGAATCAAATGGTATTTTATCGCAAAGTCTTTTAGATATTCCCACTCAGCATCTTTTCAAGTGCGAAGAGGTCGCATGCGCGGATCCAGAATTTTTTTTTCCAGGGGGAGTCCGATCGAAGAATAATTGTTTGCCGGGGGGGGGGGGGTCCGAGGCATATTTGCGATAATTTTACTATGTAAATATAATAAATTTTCATTTTCCGGGGGGGGGGGGGGGAGGGGTTAAGACCCCCTCCGACCCCCCCCCCCCCCCTCTCTTCTAGATCCGCGAATGGGTCGACAATAATGCCAGATTTGCATCACCTGTGTCTGGAGCGGATCTAAAAATAAAACAAGCTTCTGGAATACCGAAGAAAACACGACAAGCAAATAACTGGGCCGTACGTTTATAGACTGACTGGGCAAGGTTCAGGAACACTAGACCCGAGATTTACCTGGAAGGTGGTATTATTTCAGAAAATATTTGCGCCCTTTCGAACACAGCTTTGAACTTTTGGATGCAACGATTTATTGTTGAAATTAGGAGAAAGGATGGAACTCCGTATCCGCCGAATACATTGACCCAAATCGTAGCGGAATTAATGGATTGATTTAAAAAAAGGTCGTCTTTTGCGGTCATGGTAATAATTTAATAAATGAAAATAATTGTGAGGCTTTTAATAATCTATTGAGTCAAATATTGTGCGAACTTAGTTTGACATGTAGGAAAAAACATAATTTGTTATAACACTCGATATTTTCAAACATTTTGATGCGATTTTAGCGAATATTCGCATGTCCCAAATCAACATTTTATGATATCAAGTCAAAAATATTCGTTTTAAAGTTGTCTTTCATGCCAAACATATTTATTGTTTGAAAGATCTGAAATATAGCTGTTAAAAATCATCCATAAAATTTAATTATTTTCCCTAAATATAACTTTTTTCCCACATATCAAGTCTGTCTTAAAACTTTTGTCTTTCGTGTTACCATGTCATAAAATGTGTAATAAATATACTATACTTCCCTTCGTGCACCTCAGTTGAATGTCATATGACTGCGTCATTTCCTGGTAA
This sequence comes from Magallana ariakensis, assembly GCA_020458035.1. Taxonomy (NCBI): domain Eukaryota; kingdom Metazoa; phylum Mollusca; class Bivalvia; order Ostreida; family Ostreidae; genus Magallana; species Magallana ariakensis. The sequence continues at coordinate 61,879,779 of CM035814.1, read as the reverse complement.
GAATAGTAAAAGCGAGGGAAAGTTTAAAAAAGTGAAATAATATAATATACAGAGAAAAGGTTCAGCCACTACGATTCCGTTTATTAAGAAGAAGTCCTTGGTGTTACCTGTCAAAAATTTGTTAAGAATGCTACAATCTATTTAAAATTATTATAATGAATCAGGTTAATTTGCAAACTCATTTTAAACGGGGAAAAGTTGCACGTCATCTAAGGCCGGCGATTATCTTATTCGGTCAAATTATGTGGCATATGTCAGTGATGTTATTGTCTGTCGTGTTACCAACCAGCATGTAACACCAGAGACAATAAACATGGATTTTAGCCGGATAATTTCTTGGAAAATACTAAAGCTTGCAATGACAACTTGTGATGAAAGTGAGCCCTATTACTCTATGTATCTCTATGTGTCTTTGAGCAATTCAATAATATATATTTAAGACACGGTTGATTAATATGAAGATCTCCTTATTTTAGTAACATGAGAGACTTTTATTAGTAACATAATGGACAAACAACACTTATTAACAACTTCGATAACATGTCTTAATATCATATGAATTATAACACCATTTCTTACCCAAGTGATTATACTAAAATTTATAGATTTTAATGTCAGATGAATAATTGTTTTAAGATTATTTATAAAATGCATTTTCCCATGTTAAAAAATTGATTGATCCGCCTCTCTCTACACATAATATGCGTCAAAATTTACAGTATGACGTCACATCGAGAAGTGCATCGCGATCAGTCAGTTGTTTATAATATTTAACGTTGTTGGACTTATATATATTTGACTACACAGTTGCACGCAGAGGTAATTTTTAATGTAGTTTAATGTGTTCGTACCCATAACAATCGGGAATTACTTTATTTTTGAGCATTTTTGATGACTTGTTTTGTGTGATGTCAATGTACACTGAATCGCAGCACTGTTAAGGTCTACTTTGTGGTCGCGCCGACCAGAAAGTACGGGAAATGTTAACTATGACATCACACAAAACAAGAATAACATTGGTAAGTTTGAAGGTCGTTGCCATGGAAACGAACTCATTTACATCATGCTTAAATTGTCTTTTTTGACACAGGCGAATCCATTAGAGTATGTTTATACAATTTTTTCAATTATTCAATTAGTTTCATGTCAGGTTCACATATCCTTAATTATAGATGAAGAAATGCCAAAATCTCTGACGAAGAAATAGTTTATCTAAATAGTTATTAAGAGAAAAAGGTGTCATTTGAATGCTGAATAATGTTTTATGTAGATTTAATTAAAAGCTATTCCTTTTCATTTAATGTCTTTCATGTTACTTTGAAAATAAGAAGAGGGATGCAAAGTAAATAATAGTTATTCGATTGTCATCTTCGGTCGGTTGATTGAATTGATGACCATGAGAAATATACATGTAGGATACTCTATACTGTTGATTTAACATGTTTTAGGATCCTTCAAATCAGAATTGTCCTTCCTGTTTCCTTCTTGTCCCTAGTGTTACACTGATGTCCCTCATGTTACCTATCAATATTTTTAATTTTTTTAATTTACATTGGTCTCTAATCATCTCGTATTTTATCCATGATCTGTAATATAAACTTTTTGGACATATTTAAAATATGAAGCTCCACTGTGCAAGTTCACTGTAAGGCTTTAAAAACCCTTTTTGATATGTCATAATTTTAATGTTTTTAATATAATTATGTTATAAAATGAAAAAAAACTAAGTCCACTTCTGAATTATTTCTGATTTTGTTGTAGTAACACCAGAGACAAACTTTTCGGTCATCCGATGTAAAATCATCCGTATTTACGGAATGAAGTCATTTGTTTTTTTTGACATTTTGTTCTTTAATGTAGTTTATAAATCAGTCTTTACTATGAACATGCTTACAACAAAATATACACATGAAAATTTTGAACTTTTTTAATATCCCAAAGTCAGACATTTTTTGAAAGCGACCCTACTACGACATTTAAGAGGTAATTGCGATGGCAGACAATTCAACTTTTTTAAAGATGATATTAATCTTTATTTTCGTGATTTCAGAAAAACTCTCGATTCACAAATGAAAAGTCTGACAAGTCAAGGTATCGGTGTTAATAGGAAGAAATGTGATCCTGTCACAGAATCGGATGAAATGAAAATGTGGGAGACCGGTGTGTTTTCCTTAGAAATTGCTTTAGGGCTGAGTAATGCCGTTTTTTCTATAACGGGAAATGTTTCGCATTTCGCGGAATGAGTGATCATTAAAAATGTGACGCAGACCAATTTGAAATCGGATTTGACTGAAAATTCTCGTAAATATGTTAAATACACCCCAATAGTAACGAAGAACGTACAGGGTGGACTCAAACACCGCAGAAATGAAATAACACCAATACATCATTATGAAGATGAAAACAACGCAAGGTGTCTCGTTCGTCTGTATGAAAAATATTTATCTCTCATTCCATGTGTGGGACCGCTATGCAGAAACCTTTGGAGTCCACTGCAACCCATGGCCCGAGATTTAGCGCCAATACCATTCCCGTTAACCATATGTCGCAAATGTTATAAAAGTTTTTGAGTCAAGCAGGAATAGATATTACTGAGAGAAATATTTCTAATCATTCCGGATGAGTAACATGCTGCACAATATTTTACAACGATGGGCTGTTGTAAGTCGTAGTAACCATAGAAACAACGCTGTGCACACGTACCAAAGAGAACAGTTCCAAATTTTACAAGATATTAGCAATACTTTAGGACCACCAGCACCAGGAGGGACTATTTCAAAATCTGAACCTGACCTGCCCTCTGTTGCTAAATCAGATACTCCGTCTATAACTACTAAATCTGAACCCCCGTCTACTGTTTCTGTACCTGGAACCCTGTCTACAAAAGTGTTGATCAAGCAAGAATCCGCTCCTGCTGAAAGGGAATCCGCCCCTAATACACCGAGTGACAGCACTCTTTCTATTTTTGTTCCACCCGGTGTTGACTGTATCAAAATCATTAAAAACGGCAAACACGTTTCTTTAAACATTAAATTTCAGAAAAAAATCTGTACATTTGTTGAATAAATTTTCTCTCGATACTTTTTGTACTCTCGTGTGTTTGTTACGTCATATATAGTTTTCAATCTTAATATCACGTGACCGTGAAAGTAGACAGAAAATCTTAAGTGATCTACTTAATAGAATATTTATCAGTTGCTGATTGGTTGAAAAAGCGGGTTAGGTTCTAAACTAAATTTTAAAATAATTGTCAATTTCATTCAAAATTCGTTTATTTACTGAAGAAAATCTACTAGTTTGTAAATACGTGTAGATGCTGCACTACACGTTTCTTCAAACAGATAGTACAGATTTACGAAAATATACTTACAATTAAATGTTCATGTTGATGATTGAAAAATGGAAACAAGGTTGAAATGGGGATTTCTGGTGAGCTTCCGTCGTCATTTATTGGAGCTTGTTTGTCTCCATGACTTGGTCCATAGGGATAAAATACAACACTCCCAAAACATCCATTTAGGAACAAGCAGAAGGCAACGAACAAATTGGCTACTATCATTTCGAAGGGTGAATTAAAATTAAACTATCGGGCTTTCCAATTCATACAACGTTAACATCAGATAAGATAAGAATTCTCTGGAAAAAAAAGGCCCCAGGTAGCTTTCTTCCTGGTTTGAGATGTAAATTACAAAGTTGCCGTAGTTTATCGTTTCTCGGTTCTGGTTTTGATTCAAGTAAATGGTTCAGTTCTCTAAGATATACTGGTACGAAGAAAGAAGACATCCTGCATGATTAGTTGAAACGATATTTACTTTGTCAATGCATTACACGTGCAGTTTTGCGCATGAAATACTGCTTCTTAAACATTACAATTTCGTGTCTCTATGCAACAGCGTTTTCACAAATGTCGCGGATTTAATTTTAAAATTCACTGAAATTATGGCCTCTGACGACATTAAAAAATCCAATATCTGAAAGGCTTGTTTTAGAAAACCTTTCCGAATCCTCGATTGACATAAGCATGCAACTGATATCATACTACTGTGAACTAGGTACATAGGCTGATCGTGGTTGATATAGGATAGAAAGTGTGTCCCCAAGATGTGTTTTTATAAAAAAGTAAAGCTGTTAAGTTCCGCTAAAAATTCAGTTTAACACAACTTCACTGTAGTAGTCAAAGTCGCGGAATATTTTTCAATGTTTTATCCGACCGACATGTATAACTTTAAGTGATTGGCAAACAACCGTTGGTATCGTGTGGTTTTCGTGGACAAGGCCTATCTTCATCATAACCCCAATGTCTGTAACCTTTCGGTCTTTTGTCAAGAGAGCTTCCTAATTGAATGCACTCAATGCCAGTGATATAATATTATATACATAGTGCCTGTTTGGGAGGGTTGAAATTGACATCCCGAGAAAACAATTGTCAACCGACGCGAAGACAATGGTTTTCGAGGGTGTCAATTTCAACTATTACCCTCCCAAACATATATCTTACTGATTTCTTTATTTGCGTCTTGACAAAATGAATAGAGTCATCATTTTTTATTTGTTATAATTTATGTCGTTAAATACTGATTTCTTCTCAAGATAACATTTATTGAGTATAGTGTTACTGTTGATGCTACTTTCAAAACTTTAAGTTTTATGTAAATTAAAAAAAATGAATTGAAAAAGATATGTCTTTAAAACATTTTGTAGATATAATTTTGACTGTATCTAGAGTATCGAATCAAACACATTTGCCAACTATTCAAATACAGGTATATCACAAAATAGTGATAAAATGAAATTCATCGACCGTTATTATGTAATTTATCTCATAAATATTTCTGCTCAAAAAAATATTAGATATTTTTGTATCTAGGTTTATGAGCGAGAGCCTTTGACGATATGTTTATTTGCAGGTCCTCAGAACGTATGACCCAGTCATTCAAAGAAAAGTATACAATGTTTTTGTGTAATTTATTTCAATGTGTTTTTTATCAGTTAAACTACATGAGGTTTAAAATGAGATTAAATGTCTTCCGGATTCTTATCAGAAACTAAAAATATCAATATGTTACGAAAATATGAAGAACTTTATTAAATATAGATTATATAATAACAAATGATATCAGTAATAATCTAATGGTAAATTTATGTTAGTTCAGTTATGGTATACTGATCTGTATGAAACAAAAACCAAGAGACAAGACTGGAGGATTTGTATTTCCAAATTGTTAAAGATGCCACCAGTTCAAAAATGCTCTTTTCGATATGACTGACACAATTGTTCTTATTTGTTATTTAATGTTTGATATTTGAATTATAGCTGTTGTTTTATGTAGATATAATGATCACCGCATCATATGACTAAATTTCGCTCTATCTTTAGAGTCGAAAATATATTGAAAACTAGAGGTACTGTGAGCAAGCTCACGATTGATACCCCCCCCCCCGCTAAGAAAAAAAAATCATAACTCAAGTATTTTTCTATTATAGAAAATGATGGATGTTATCTCATTAACCGTTCATGTCCTATCAATAACAACTGCTCAATTTTTTAAAATTGTTAATGCTTATATGAGTACATTAACCAATTTCTATTATTAAAATTCCATTTTACTTCAACTTAACTGTTAATGCATGAAGACATTTGCATCCTTATGATAACAAACATGACTGAAATCAAACCATAATCCACATCAGGCACGTGTCAAGCAGCCATTAAATGTTTTGAATTTTTGGTTTCCCGAGCCCGATTTTTTTCCGAAATTTTTTTTCCACAAAAAAAGATGAAATACATCAGGGCGGGCAATTTCCAGGTGGGGATGATAATCTAACAATTAATTTTATATGACCTGACACATGCAAACTTTTGTGTCAAATTTTACCTTCTAATCATTTCCATTAATACAAGACAGTAATAAAGCATTTTTAAAACAGTGACCTTGACCTTGCACGAAAGACCTTGGGTCAAGGTCATGACACACCCTCAGGTCATAAGCAATCTTTGTGTGAAGTAAGAACTTCCAATGTTTCTCCATAAGAAAGATATGGACCGGACACGAATTTTGTACTTTTCCTGACAGTGACCTTGACCTTGCCCAAATGACCTTGGTTCAAGGTCATGACACACCCTCATGTCATAAGCAATCTTTGTATGAAGTAGGAACTTCCAATGTTTCTCCATAAGAAAGATATGGACCGGACACGAATTTTGCACAGACAGACGGACGGACAAACGGACGGACGGACAGACAGACAGACGGACAGACGGACGGACAGACAAGGTGATTCCTATATACCCCCCCCCCCCAAACTTCGTTTGTGGGGGTTATAATGATGCTACCTATTCTAACAATGTGAAAAGGATGCGCAGTTGATGATTAACATTAAAGTATATATTATATATATTGGATAGATATGGGTAGATAATTTTATTTACTGTAATATTATGGGGAACACCCGCCTGTGAATGTAAACAAAAGTTTCAAACGTCGAGTGAATGTGTACTGCCTTCGTCTGCAATTTTGCGGAAAAAGCCGATATATTGCCACACTCAGTGACTATAAAATAATATTTGCATTTTCCAGTGTCTTTGCCTGTGATAACACTACGTATCGATTTTGTACTATATAACCCATAACTTCAAATGACGCCAAATTGAGGCGCCAGCGGGATTTGCTTATTTGTATTTAAATATTTAATCGTACGATGGCTTAAAATTTTATAAATATAAGTAATAAAGAATCATTCTTTGAATATTATGAGGTGATAATTTCGGTCGGGTTGTGATCAAATCTATCATAAAGTCCTTCGGGCTTTATTGGATTTGATCACGCCCCGACCAAAATTATCACCTCATAATACTCAAAGAATGATTCCTTATTCCTTAATTAATAATGGCATCATATTGTCGCGTAAGAAATATGTGCAGATAATAGTTTGTTTAGGCGAATGAGAGTATGTGTAAAAACAAGTATTCCTTTTAAAGGAATGATCGGCAATAATGATATATTGATAGCTAGAAGCAATCAACATGATCAGTTTGATGTAAAATAATAAAATAAGTACTGTATTTTTACAAAATATAGAATATTTTGAATCTGTACACCATAATTTCATTATTATAAACCGTCAACAAATTTAATTTTTAAATAAATTTGGGAAAAGCCGTTCGTAAACTCCTTGTCTAATTTTATATTTTTAACGTAATTATTAAATGTTAATGTATCTTTTTCTTCTTCTTCAGAATACTGAGTAGGGCTCTTCAAAGAGCATTAACACGTATACAAAGAAAGAGCTGTATTAAAATAATTTAATGCGACTGAAAAACATTGAATGCCATTATAACTTGCTATTGAGGTCGCATTATAACGTAACCTTGTTTATAAATCAAGCCGTCTTCCTAGCTACTATTATGCAACATCAATAGATCGAGGTCAGTTCATGGAGCATCTTCTTATGATTGAGGTCAGTTCATCGAGGTCAACTGCATTACTGAATGAATCTTTCGATCGAAATTCTTACGCGTGAGACAAAATGTGCATTCTTGAATTAACAGGTCGAACTGTACTTTATGTATGTTTGCATCTCTTAAGGTAAATGAATTGAAATAAAACCGAGTAAAATGTTATATAAATACTAAACCAAACTGCAAGTTTTTATAAGAACTACTTATGCAAGCGGAATGTGGAAGCATTTGCCGGATGCCTCATATGGACACAACAGTGATCGGCCGAAGCCGATCACAATAAATAAAAAATGTGTAAATAATAAGTAAATTAATTCGCAGTAGAGGATGATGAAAACATGAGTTAAAATACCAGTAAATGTGTTCAGTGAAAATTACAGTACTAGTGTAACAAAAGGTTCAGACAAATAGAAGTCGGAATCATCAGAAGTACAACAGTATTGTTGGTCCAAACAGTTTTATCACACAACATTGGCAAAGAAGTCAACTTAAAATTACCAAGGTAATGAATCATTTAGTTAATTGGTTATCGTGCGTGTGCTACGGGTTTTGCCAGTCGTGGCTCCCGTGGCTGTTCGTAGCTTTAAGGTGGCTCGACACACCAGTCCATAATTTGATGGAAATGGGAATTTCTGGTGAGCTTTCATCGTCATTTATTGGAGCTTGTTTGTCTCCATGACTTGGTCCATAGGGATAAAATTCAACACTCCCAAAACATCCATTTAGGAACAAGCAGAAGGCAACGAACAAATTGGCTACTATCATTTCGAAGGGTGAATTAAAATTAAACTATCGGGCTTTCCAATTCATACAACGTTAACATCAGATAAGATAAGAATTCTCTGAAAAAAAGGCCCCAGGTAGCTTTCTTCCTGGTTTGAGATGTAAATTACAAAGTTGCCGTAGTTTATCATTTCTCGGTTCTGGTTTTGATTCAAGTAAATGGTTCAGTTCTCTAAGATATACTGGTACGAAGAAAGAAGACATCCTGCATGATTAGTTGATTAGTTGAAATGATATTTACTTTGTCAGTGCATTACACGTGCAGTTTTGCGCATGAAATACTGCTTCTTAAACATTACAATTTCGTGTCTCTATGCAACAGCGTTTTCACAAATGTCGCGGATTTAATTTTAAAATTCACTGAAATTATGGCCTCTGACGACATTAAAAAATCCAATATCTGAAAGGCTTGTTTTAGAAAACCTTTCCGAATCCTCGATTGACATAAGCATGCAACTGATATCATGCTACTATGAACTAGGTACATAGGCTGATCGTGGTTGATATAGGATAGAAAGTGTGTCCGCAAGATGTGTTTTTATAAAAAAGTAAAGCTGTTAAGTTCCGCTAAAAATTCAGTTTAACACAACTTCCCTGTAGTAGTCAAAGTCGCGGAATATTTTTCAATGTTTTATCCGACCGACATGTATAACTTTAAGTGTTTGGCAAACAACCGTTGGTATCGTGTGGTTTTCGTGGACAAGGCCTATTTTCATCATAACCCAAATGTCTGTAACCTTTCGGTCTTTTGTCAAGAGAGCTTCCTGATTGAATGCACTCAATGCCAGTGATATAATATCATATACATAGTGCCTGTTTGGGAGGGTAACAGTTGAAATTGACATCCCGAGAAAACCATTGTCAACCGACGCGAAGCAGAGGTTGACAATGGTTTTCGAGGGTGTCAATTTCAACTATTACCCTCCCAAACATACATTGTATATCCTACTGATTTCTTTATTTGCGTCTTTACAAAAATAATAGAGTCATCATTGTTTTTTATTTGTTATAATTTCTGTCGTTAAAACTGAATTCTTCTCAAGATAACATTTATTGAGTATAGTGTTACTGTTGATGATACTTTCAAAACTTTAAATTTTATGTAAATTAAAAAAAAATGAATTGAAAAAGACATGTCTTTAAAACATTTTGTAGATATAATGTTGACTGTATCTAGAGTATCGAATCAAACACATTTGCCACCTATTCAAATATATTACAAAATAGTGATAAAATGAAATCAATCGACCGTTATTATGTTATTTGTCTCAGCATGATCATAATGCGAAAAATATTAGATAGTTTTGTATCTAGGTTTATAAGCGAGAGCCTTCAACGATATGTTTATTTACAAGTCCTCAGAACGTATGACCCAGTCATTCAAAGAAAAGTATGCAATGTCCTTGTGTAATTTATTTCAATGGTTTTTTTTTATCAGTTAAACCACCTGAGGTTTAAAATGAGATTAAATGTCTTCCCGATTCTTATCAGAAACAAAAAAAAATGTCAATATGTTACAAAAATATGAAGAAATTAATTAATTATAGATTATATAATAGCAAAATATATCAGTAATAATCTAATGGTAAATTTATGTCAGGTAATAACACATTCAGTTAAGGCATACATATCTGTATAATGAAACAAAAAAAAAAAAAAAAAAAAAAAAAAAAAAAAACAAGAGACAAGACTCAAGGATTTGTATTCCCTAATTGGTCAAGATGCTAGCAGTTCAAAGATGTTCTTTTCGATATATGACTGACAAACAATTCTTATTGCTCTTTAATATTTGTTTATTGAATTGTAGCCGTTGGTTTCCTGTATTTATTCTGATTACCTTATCATACGACTAATTTTCGCACCAACTTAAGAGTCGAAAATATTTACATTTTTCAGTGTCTTTGCCTGTGATATAACACTACCTATCGATTTTGTACTATACAGTCCAATACAATCAAATGACGCATAATGGGGTTTGCTTATTTATATTCTAATATTTAATCGTACAATTGCTGAAAATTGTGTAAATATAAGTAATAAGGAATCATTCTTTGAATATGATGAGGTGATAAGTTCGGTCGGGGCGTGTCGAATCTATGATAAAGACCTTCGGGCTTTATTGAATTTGATCACGCCCCGAGCGAATTCGAAATTATCACCTCACAATACTCAAAGAATGATTCCTTATTCCTTAAATAAATTCAAAATCATGCTTCCTAATCTAACACTGTGAGAAGGACGCGCAGTTGTTGATTAACATTAAAGTATATATTATGGGTAGATAATTTTATTTAATAAAATATTATGGAAGTACCTACGAAAGACGAACAGGGCCACATAAAAAATTATTTTTTTTATCTCGTAATTACGAGAAAAGATCTCGTTATTACGAGTTAATTATCTCGTTATTACGAGAAAAGATCTCGTAATTACGAGAAAAGATCTCGTAATTACGAGAAAAGATCTCATTAGTACGAGGTAATTATCTCGTAATTACGAGAAAAGATCTCGTTATTACGAGAAAAGATCTATATAAAATGATGCATTTCATTGTTCTACATGTACTGTCTGAGTCTCTTTATGTAAAATGAATGAACATATATTAAGAAATTTATTAAATTAGTTAAAAGAAAAAAATCAAAAGAAGGAGCAAAGCAGATTGACTAATAATTAATTGACTAATAGTTCTCTGTAACTAATGAAATTGTGTTTTTATGACTAGGACTACTTGGTATTTACTTCGGAGTCGAGTTGTAATATACGTTGAAAATTACAAGTTCTATTATAAATTATGATCGTTGTTATTTAAAAGAAATAAAAATTGAATTAACGTTTCTGGAAAAAATCCAAAATAGACTGAAAGGCTGAACCAATCGACTTGGAAGCTAGAATTCTTGTAATCGAGGAACACTTAGGGTGCTTTCCATTTGACCGGCATCGCCTTCGTCGCCGATCGATGGAACGTGCGTCGCCGGCGAGCGATTGTGGCAACGCTTTCTACCATTGCCGATTAGGAAACAATATGGCGTCTTGGTTACCATATTTAACAAAACTGGATTTCTGTAACTACAATTTGTCAAACTATGTTGAATTATATTAAAACTGCAAATAGCCCAAATTTCTGGACTAAATGTTTAGATAAGTAACAGTTTTAACATCGTTGAAGCATTGTGACGTTGCCAACCGTTCCATTAATGTCACCGTTTCCCGATTACGTCGCCGGCAAGGCAACATTAATGGAAAGCGCCCTTATTGTGAAATCAATGTATTTTTCACAATAATAAATCAAATAACAACTGTTATGTATTTTATTATAACAATATTTTTTCTCGTAATAACGAGAAAATAAACTCGTAATAACGCGATAATTATCTCGAAATAACGAGATCTTTTCTCGTAATAACGAGATAATTAACTCGTAATAACTAGATAATTAACTCGTAATAACAAGATCTTTTATCGCAATTACGAGATCTTGTCTCGTAAGAACGAGATAATTAACTCGAAATAACGAGATTTTTTCTCGTAATTACGAGATATTTTCTCGTAATTACGAGATACTTATCTCGTAATAACGAGATTTTTTCTCGTTATAACGAGATAATTAACTCGTAATAACGAGATCTTTTCTCGTAATTACGATATAAAAATATTTTTTATATGTGGCCCTATTCGTGTTTTGTAGAGTACCCGCCTGTGAATTTAAACAAACTTTACAAACGTCGAGTGACTGTGTAGTACCTTCGACTGTAATCTTGCGGAAAATCTCAAAATATTGCGAGTCTAAATGAACCATACACAGTAACTAGAAAATATTTATAATGGCATCATATTGTCGCCCAAGAAATATGTGCAAACAATTTGTTTTTGCGAATGAGAGCATGTGTAAATAATAAGTAATATATCATAAGTAAAAGTAAGATAAATACTCCTCGAATAAGGTACTGTATTCGCAGAAGAGGATGATGAAGGTCACATACACAACACAAGGATATTGAAATAATTAGGCGAATGTTGGCAGTAAAAGATACAGTGTAACAAAAGGTTCAGAAAAGCAGAAATCGGAGTCACAGTAGTGTTGGTCCAAACAGTAAAAATACACAACATTTACATAGTATATATAGATCCAGTTAATTTGACAAAATTTTGATAGAAATTCGGCAATTAACTGTGTGGTCCTATATGTGTCATTAGGGGATAATGGATTTCCAAAAAGTGGACCGGTACTTTGGCAATTTTAAGATGTCAAAGGTTAGAATAATTAACGTCATGGCGAAAAGTGTGGGACAAGTTCATTATGCATCGCGGGCAGATATTCATACCTTGGATAGGACTTCTTTAGTTAATACAAAAAGTACATATTTTGATGCGATTTTAGTTTTGATCAAAATAATTTAGTTTCCAGGAAGGGGTGCCCAAGAACGCGGTTTGACTAATTTATACGATGGCAAAAAATGTAGGGCGAGATATTTCGGATATGACGACTTCGGTTTAAACAATGCAAAATAATTAGCTGCAGGTCTGTAGCTCCCGGTCTGAAAAAATTCGGATGGACGACCTGGGAGCTACAGTTCCTCCCATAGTAAAAACCTACGATTTACGGCGCACAAAAAACGGCGCTAGTTTTGGACTGATTAACCTTATTTCCACACAAATTCTGTGACAACAATTAGTACCATTAAATTTTTCAGGAAATTTACTACTGATATTGTTACTTTACTTGCCTCAGAGTTTCTCTTAAACATGCTAACCGACCTCGAAAAATGAAGTATATTAATTTACGTCGAAATCGAGAGTCGCCATTTTTCCATATAAACAAACTGCACCATTTCACTTTACGGGGCTGGTGATGGTGTTTAAAAGAATATCAGAGGCAAGTAAAGTGACAATATCAGTAGTAAATTTCCTGAAAAATCATTAAACGGGGAAGTAATATTGAGGGGTGGGGTGGGGTGTACATAACAGTCTATTATCTGAAATTAACATTTGGGACAGTGATAAAAATTATAAAAATTATTATATAAAAGTGAAATTTTACCTAAGGAACAAAATTTAGAAATATGACGTCCAAAATAACCACTCACTGGTTTAAAGAAATCATTGTACATGTAATTATTTTCCACTCAGCTGCAACATGTATATATATATATATATATATATATATATATATATATATATATATATATATATATATATATATATATATAAATATTCATCCCTCTACTAAATATCCAGTTATGCAGTTTGTTTTTATTTCAATTATAAAGAATAGGTTAAGAAAACAGGAAAAAATTCGGACACAGTATATACGAAAATGAAAAAAATATGGTTCTACATTTTAGCATTGTGTCATTCATTTCTGAAGTGTTAATTTCCGCTTTTTCGTGGTATATCATCTAGTATTAAAAAAAACCCCAACAGCATACAACAAAATTACAGTACTATACATTAAAAAAGAGGTATTAATGTTTCGTAAAGAGAAGGAAGGATGGGAATGATCGAACTGCAGAGCTGCTTGAAGCGAAATTATGTTTATTGCATGTACCGTAATACTTTCGCATTACATTAACAAAGCTGACCAATGATATTACATGCCGACCATTCCTTTAAAAGGACTACTTGTTTTCTATTTGTCTCAATAACTGGACTTTACTCATATCGAGTTAAGTCTGATAATGAACACAGAATTGGTACGGGGTCGGTATCGACCTATCGTAATAACCAAATGTGATATAAACTATTAGTAATTACTTTTCTCCAATTATAAGCAATAAAACGACTCGGAGAGAATGCTGCAACGATCGCGTACAATCTCTTGAGTTAATGGAATATACAAATCTTGAAAGGTTGAAATTACTGGACATAAGTTTTTAGATAATAATATAATGCATTTATCAAAACAAGATTTAAACTCTTCAATCTGTGTCTCTTAGCAACTAACGTGAATTTTATTTTTTCTCATACAAATACTCAAAATATCCATGAAATCAATAAGATCATACATCCTTTTTTGACCAACGGAATCTTGTTTTAGAAATGACACTTTAATTATCTATAAAATAAATATTTTGGTGTAGCCTTCCACCTTAATTAATAAATAGATTTTTTTCCCTTGAAAAATCTGATTGATTATGGTGAAACTTTATCACAATAATGAACCACTGTATGATATCTGTATCTAATGTAAATATAAATGTGGCTGTTGATGGATTTGTTATCTATTTTTGTGATCGGCTTCGGCCGATCAAAGTTGAGTATATGAGGCATCCGGCAAATTTCACTATTTGCACAAGCATTTCGCCTCGCACTACTTTGTTTACTATGCAGAGACAGCTTCACGTAAATCTTTAATTACATGTAGATTATAATGCGTTTGAATTGAGATTAAAACATTTATGCAGATACAAAATTATTCAAATAACGTTTTTCTTTACATGCGTAAGGATTTTAATCGGAAGTACACTTCGCCTACTAAGATTAAAGTTTATTCACTCCTTGTTATTTCGGAAATCAAGAAAACGGTGCGATATGTCCCATTTACCATGTTTATTGCATGTATGGTAATGCTTCCGCATTAAACATGATCCCCACTTCTTTCGGGGTGGTCATAACTTTTGAGTAAAAACTGTAGAGAATGATATGTGATGATAACGAAGAATGATCAAAATCAAAAGTCCAAAGGAAAAATACAAAACAGAAACAGAGAAAACACATCCCTCTAATCAAATTAGAGGTAGGATTAGGTCATGGAGGAGTGAGCATCCTCTGCTGACCGATCACACCCGCCGTGTGCTCTTTGTTGTAATCGGGAAATTTAAGACAATTATGTGAGTAATTATGGTCTAACAATAAGTATGAAAAACGTCAGTCAGCATTCGGCCCAGTGGAAGATTGTGTTTGCTGACAAGGTCGTTCTATCGACCAAAGAACTTACGAAAAGTTGACTTCAATCGAGACTGTTAATAGTCCTGTTTTATCGACTTGTTTGTCAGTAGCTTGCCTCGCCTTAGAAAATGTTCATACGTATGCCCTTGCGTATCGAATTAACTGAGAGACAAAAATTACATATGCAGGTGATGAAGGTTTATTGGTACATTACCATCAATGTCCCTTTCCAGTAAAATATCCAAATATGAAACAGATGACGCTGACTCTGCAGTATCTTTTATTTCAAGTTCACTCGGATATATCGAGTCGACGTAAGTATGGAAGTGTCAATTGTTAATTGATAAAACGTCTTCGATATACCTGAATGTTGAGTTGAAGCCCGGTAACAACCGTTAATGATACTTTGCTATAACCGAGTTTTTCTGGTGTTTTATTATGAAGGTATTATCTGGTATGCATATTTTCATTTTAAAATCACCTGTATTTTTTTAGGACGATGCCATTTAATGACACAATGAACAAATATTTTTCTCTCAAAACACTTTTTTATTCACACTACTGATCCTGTTTATTCTATTCATTAAATATGAAGTTTTGAACATTTAAGAATTTCTTAATTATTTTCTTAAGTTTTTATATTTCCTTAATTAGCAATGGCAATTTAATGTTGCTCATAATGCTTGAATATATTTGATATATAAGTTAACATGTTTCCCACAAATAACAACAAAGAATGGTTCTAAATAGTATTGTATTTAAAACAAGCATTTTCGTTCTACAGAATCACTATGGTTTTTTTAATTTTTATCTTTTTTAATTTTTAACCTTGTTACCATAGTAACATGTTTCAATTTTTATATGACGTGCATATTTCAGATACAGCTATACATCTATGAGTCTTGTTCAATAATAACTTCTATGGTATTCAGAAAATGTTTTCAAATAATTTTCGCTTTCTATGGAAACATTCTTTAGATGTTGATTCGCCTAACAATGTTTTTTCTATAATTTAAAAAATTGATCAAATAGTTAATTCAAAATTTTACATTTCATAATTTAGATAAGCTGAAACAACTTTCTATATTGCTTTAAGGTTGAAGTTACCATGGCAACGGTAGCCCTTAGAAACAAATTTATGTTATCTAGTTACTTTTTACATTAATATATATGTATCATTGTATGAAATATAAAGTTAATTGGTGACTATGCGTGCCGGAACTCCTATATACAATTTTGATTTTTACTCAGAATTGATCTTAAAAACTAAATTTATGATTGTTGAGCAAATTGAAGAAATTCAAAAGATTTAGATTCATTCATGATTACAATTTTGTATCATTAAAGGTGTGATTGCAACGCTTAATGATATAAAGTTTGTATCATTAACGGTTGAGGGTGTCGATATTTGCTTGTTTCATTAAGCGTTAAGGCTGCTGTGCATTTGTTACGCTTAATGATACAATTCTATCATTAAGCGGCGATTTATCATTAACAGTTGGAGATGTCAACTGTTAATGCAATAATTTATAGCAACGCTTAATGCTATTTATATCATTAAGCGGCGTTGTATCATTAACGGTCGTTACAATGCGATATTTTAACATGCATCGAAAAACACTTTTAGTCCATTCTGACAACGTGTCAATGTCTTCTTTTTCGTGTTTGGTCCATCGTCTGGGGTTCCTCTACAAGATTCATAATATGTATGAAATTAGAATGCCAGTTGAAAGACCAGGGTTCCCTAAATGTTAGACCTTTAATAATAAGTTATTTAAGGACATCATTATTTACGTCACTAGTAATGACATGTCCAGCAGGACTATAGTTGAAGGGTGAAGAAGAACAAGAACACATTAAAGGACTACCTTTTAGATGCTTGATGTCAATGCATTCTAGAGTGTTTTTGTAATTAAAAAGTTTTGATGCAATGGTTCAGGTATAATTGTTAGGTATAGACGTCAACTTAAAATATGGTGAAATACAAGACTGGACATCTTTGTGATTGAGGATATTGCTAATATTTACTGCGTCAATGCTTTTGTTGTTGAGCAGTTTCTTCACGTGGCAATTTAAAAAGCCTATGGTTAGCAATATTCATAACCACTGGGACGGATGCAAATTTTAAAATTCTTCTTCTGTAGTACTAGACATTCAATAGATAAACTAAACACTTTAATAAGCAAGGAGGTCTCTAACAAAATTGAGAAAAAATGGCTCCAGGGTCAGGGGTTCTGGTGCAATCTAGAAACGTAGATAAAAGTATCAAGGCATATGTCAAGAAACTGATAAAATCCGTAATATCATTATTAAAAATAATAATGGTATTACTATATATACCTGTATTCATAAAAAATCTAAGTGAAATAATACGTTGATATAAAAGAATTTATACCTAAAATATAACACAAACGCTCATACAAACACATTTACCACAACAGTATCTCTTGATAAAAAGATCTTGACGGTGCATTACTACCTTACGATGCAAGTGATAAAAAGGTACTTTCAATCTAACGGTTTGCTTCAACGGCAATGATATCAACAATACCTTAAAATTAAATCAAGAAAATTAACATACAACACATCATACTTTCAATGAAATATGTACTTAATTTTTTCACATTTTCAAATCAATAATAAAAGGCAACTGAATTGTATTTTCAAAGGTCCTATAAGCAATTACTTCGTTGGGTGGCAAAGAGGAAAAAGTAGTGAAGACGTAGAAATATGTTTTAAGTGAAAGTGCGTTCGCGGAACAAAAGACGGCTATTGATTTAAAGAGACGCGCAACACGACAAAACATTGTCAAGAATAAAACACGTATGCTACAAGCTAAATTTAAAGCTACCAAACTTGTTCCTAGGACAAAACAATTATATTTGCACTTGGTTTTGCGATCTTGCAGCAAACATTGCATAAAAATAGGCACCAAATCAGTAGAACCCAACATGTTTGCAGGATCATTCAAATTTATGACAATCCGTTGTTAGCAGCGAGATTTAAAGAAACATCAAGCAAAGTGAATATTTGTAAGAAGTTTGCATGTCGCATTTTTTAAAGTTTTATGGTTGTAGTGTTATTAAATGTACCATTTTGAATGTATTGAAGTGTGTTAAATGGAGTGGATTAATGTAAGACAAACCTAACATCTTATTTGTAAGATTGATTTTTTTTCATTTTGTTTCAGTGTGAATCAATAATCTCTAAATAAAACATGTTGCGTGTTTTTAATCGACAAGGAACTGTGGTTCTGCGGTGTGTCAAGTCAGTGTTTCCGAAGAGCTGCATGACTGCAGCTACACATTCATAATGAAGAAAACTTTTGCACACATCTTAATTTTTGTCAACAATATTAAAGGTTATTTTCAGATACGTGTCTACAATATTCCCTTATTTACATTACTATTTGTTTAGGAAATCTCAGTATCTTAAATATTTTTTTAACTATTCATATAGATATCCTAATTAAAAGACTTGGCAACAGGTTTGCCTAGCATCTGTAATATATTCATTCAACAAAAAAGGCATTGTTAGGGTTTTCCCTATTCAGAAGATTGATCTTAATGTTTAGGTTTTGTGGATAAAAAAATCACCCTCCAAACCTTCTAGTCTTTGGATCACAACGCATCAGTATTTGGCCACTGTCCATTTTCTGTTCATAGTTTTTATTACTCAACTCTTTTTCACTTACATTTTTTCAATTACTCACAGACAGAGCGCAGTTTAACCCACCAAACAATTTTGGTTTTTGATTACAAATAAAGCAAACTAATCAAAGATTCTTATTGTAAACTGTCGAGAAATGTTTTTAATAACCTTAAAGCCAAAATTTACAACGTATATTTTGAAAACACAAACATTATTTCAAACTGAGTGTGGATATAAAGCTTTGTTTGAACTCCTATAGATCAAATTAATGGGAAGTAGCAATTTTATTTAATAATATATAACTGTGAAGTATAAGTTCATAGTCAGTATAACAATGTTAACAATTGATTATTCAATTTTGGTTTTTGTATGTACCGTCCTGCCAGATGTGAAAAATTTCACCAAACTGAAAAACACCGCATAAATCAGATTCAATTTTAAAAGCATTACAATATTATCTTACTTTATTTATGTGACTTGAGGGTTATAAATCTTTAGATATTATAGAGAAAAACAGGCAGCATTTTATTTTACTTTATACTAAACCATTAATAAAGTTCTCCAAATTTCATGAAATATATAGAAACTTATCAAAGATACTTGTTGGTACTTTTGAGAAGTGAAAATAGTGAAGTATAAGACGAAAGTTTTGACAGCCCATTATTGTTTATTTTAAAGAATCTACAAAAATAGTTCTTTTATACATCTTTGGAAAATGATATATAATTATCTATCATAAGTTGGCTGTCTGTTATACAAAAAAGTGTAGTAGAACTTGCTAACTTCAAACTCCAGAAAACTTTGCAGTCTTTATAAAACCATTGAATGATTGGCTGCACTTAACTTGTATATAATTAAAATTACATTTTTTGTATAACAGAGCGATGAATCAAAATGATATGACGTAATTTACTCGAATTAAACGTGCACATAAAAAATAATTTTAAAAAGCATGGTAAAATAGTGAAAGAAAAGAGAGATTTACTCATTTTTCAACGTAGGTACTAACAGCTTCCTCCTGTCATCCCGATAGATGTTGACCTCTCCTTTAGCGGAGCCATACACAGTGACAAACACATCAATCTTGGCATCATATTGTTGCCCAAGACATAATCGCTGAAGAATTGAAAACATTATGTCATAATCGGGATAGGATCATGGCGGGGATTATATGTTTTACTGCTTTCTGAAATAAAACTGTTACCGTCATACCAGCATGAACCATCGGAGAGAAACTTTCAATGTTTAAAAAGTTCTTTCAAGAACTTCAGAGTACCATCGCTGAGCATTCACACACAAGTAAGAAAGGAAGTGTTTAGGATTAAGTACACATATATTTTTTGTAAAATTTAAAGATATAGTTTTAAAAGCTCGTTTGTACTTTAAAAATAATTTAATGGTTTAAGATGATAATATTTGGTATTTGGAAGTTAATTATATATCATGTAGGTCTAATAGTGTTGCAAGTGGATGAAAGGGGGTAGGGGATATATAGAAAACGGCGACTGTTGAAGGATGGGTCGACTTGGTGAAATTATGTGGAAACGAGATGGATGGAATATAAGATTTAAAAGCGTTTAACATTAAAGTCATTTGAGAAGCATCATAATGCGAATGAAATTCAGTGGTGGATTTTTTATTCATAAACTATTCCTTTAAACGTGAAATCCACCTTGTTACAACTACCTGATTTCATGTAAACATTACATAACACTTTAAATTAGTTTTATATCAAGGTTTAATTTTCCTAGTTGGTACGGCTCTTTGTTCCAGCAGTTTTAAATTTATAAAAAAAAACAAGAGGTACATGGGCCACAAATATCTGGACAGTGTGGCAATAAACATGTAAATCCTCTATAAATAAAAATTCATCCTCCCTGGATATTCTAATGTTTATAATCAAGTCCCTTTTCTTACAGGATTATTTTATAGTCATATCACATGTTGAGCACTGCAGTTTTGAAGAAGATCCTAAACAATTGTTAATATACGGGATATAAACCTACATCAAACTCTAAACCCATTGTGAGGCCCAAGAATCGTTCAGGGGCCAAAGACTTAACAATTTTTAAAGAATCAGCAATATGTCAAAATGCTTGCATATAAGTAAAACCATTTATGATAACATTTCAGTTTTTGTGAAAAATTGAAATGTTTTCCTGTGTACAACTGAATACCACTCAACTCCTCATGAGTTTGATTTTAACAAAATTTGAATGTACACTTAGGTTGTTTTCACTAAAGTTACAGCTTTCCTAGGGAAACGGTTCTTTAGAAGATTTGATGATTTTTCTCTATGTATTTCTATGTAAAAATGTTCCCCCCCCACCGTTGTGACCCCATCCTACCCCCGAGGATCATGATTTAAACAAACTTGAACGATGCTTCCACACATGTTTTAGCTTTCCTGGCTGATTGGTTTCTGAGAAGATTTTTTCTATATATTCCTATGTAAAAATGCGACCCCTCATTATGGCCCTACACACCCGAAGGTCATGATTTTCACAACTTTAATTCTACACTAATGCTTTCACACAAATTTCAGCTTTCGTGGGTAATTGGTTTCTGACAAGCGGATGTTAAAAGATTTACTCTATATATTCCTATGTAAAAAACCCCGACCCCATTGTGGCCCCACCTTACCATCGGGGGTCATGATTATCATAATTTTGAATCTAAACTACCTGAGGAAACTTCCATTCAAGTTTCAGATTTCTTGGCAAAATGGGTATTGAGAAGAAAATTTTAAAGATTTACTTTATATATTCCTATGTAAACTTTTAACCCTTAACACCCGAAGGTCATGCTTTTTACAACTTTGAATCTACACTACCTGAGGATGATTCCACATAAGTGTCAGCTTCCCTGGCCAAATGGTTCTTGAGAAGAAGATTTTTAAAGATTTACCATTATTATGCATGTATCTTCCTATGTAAATATTTAACCACCCATTGTGGTCACACCCTTTTCGCAACTTTGAATCAATACTACCTGAGGATGCTTTCACATGAGTTTCAGCTTTCCTGACCTAATGGTTCTTGAGAAGAAGTTTTTTGAAAATTTCTCAAAAATGTTCAATAGTTCCTTATTATCTCCACTTTTTAAAAGGGGTTGTCCTTGATTTTAACATCTTTTAATCCTCTTTGCCTTAAGGGTGCTTTGTGCCAAGTTTGGTTAAAATTGGCCCAGTGGTTCTTGAGAAGATGTTGAAAATATGAAAAGTTAACAGACAGACGGACAGACGGACGACACACAAAATGTGATCAGAATAGCTCACTTGAGCTTTCAGCTCAGGTTAGCTGAAACAAAAATCAAAAATAAGATAACCATTTTCATGTTAATCAATTTACATCATTTATTTTCCAATACTCATATCTGTAATCTTCTGATTGACTCATTTTCTTTCCCTGCAACATAATATAAAAATATCAACGTTTATGTTTGTATAGAACATGAATTTCAAATAATTATATTATGATTTTTTTAAAAATTCGATATTAAAACTTATTAGTTTTTGAAAATAAAATGAAATTATTGCTTACGATAGAGGAAATCCAAATGTCTTTACTATTGTCTACCTTGACCGTTAACACAACTTTTCATCAGGTGAAGATTGACCAATCGATGTGCATTCAGGATGAACTCCTCCATCAAAACTATGCCGTCGTCTGGAGGAGGAATGTATTTTAGGTATTTTACCAACTTATTTTTTCATATTTGATATATGTCATTATTGTAATTAATGTAATCTCTAAGTGTCTATAATTTCTTCAACACGTCATCAAACAAACACTTACATTTTAGGAAAAAGGGGAATTTTAATTGATTGTAATCGATTTTAATGTCTCGAAAAAAAAAAATAACATTTCCTATCTCATTTTTTAAAAAGTTAAACAAAAAAATTACAAGAAAATAGAATTCTAAAATTTGGCGAAATATAAACGAAAAAGAGAATGATAATAAGTTTATTTACAAGACAACATTATATATTGCAGTGTCAATCTTTTTATTTTCAGTTTTCAAAGTAATAAAAACACCTGCATTGTGTGCTAATAAGCAAAAAAAAAATCTTTTAATCTCGGCGATCGAAATGTCTAATATTAATAAAAGCCTTGTGTGCAATAAAAATGTATTTTTTTTCATTCTATTTTATCTAAATCAAATAAACAAAACAAGAACTATGGAAAGCACCTGACAAACCAGTTTTAAATATTGATGAAACATAAACAGAAAAAGAGACTGAAATGATTAGGTTTATATAATTCGGTCAACGGTTAATAATTATTCTTTTTTCAAATTTATTTATTACTATCTATAACAAGACATATGAATGCATATAATTACCATTGGTGTCGAGAATGGCAAAGACAACGCTGGTTCCTTCCCTGCCGTAACCATTGGCAACTTCCAGAAACTCTTCCTCCGTAATGTGTCCATTGCCATCAGTATCAAACTCTGTAAAGTTGCACGGCAAAAGGGGTGTCTGTTAACAAAACATTGTATAGGGTAAGACAACTTCGCTAACCAAGGGTGACGATCCACTGTGTTTCTCTATTCCGAATAGAGAAACACCGTGGATCATCACCTTGGCTAGCAAAGATGAGGGTAAGATTCTATGGTTCTCAACTATATTTGTTTGACTAAGTACTTTGATTCTTTTCTAGTTTTTACTAATATATTAAGTTACTACTTAATAATGAAGTCTTTCAATTTAGTTCGATGGTTATTACATAATGTAATATAACATGTATTTCAATATTGTTTTATTTTTTTTTTTGTCCGCAGTGTAATGCTTTTTTTTTAATTATTTTTTAAATTGAATTTATCCTTTTCCATCTGTCCAAGTTAAGGCTTTCTGATCCGCTCTATAACCCTTGATCAGAAACCATTGACTTGGGAAGAAAATCTTCTCTCTGGGTGATATTGCATAAACCAGACTTACATTTTCCCCAGCCTTTCTCTGCCACCCAACACACCATTTGCCCTCTGCCGACCAAACCCTGATACACAGTAACAAAACAAAGACCACTGACTTCATCTTATTCTGCTAGGTTAATCAAAAAACATATGTTTATATCATTTACTATTTGGTATTCACATTACTTTATATTGTAGATTGAAGTAGAACCTCGTTTTAATATTTTATATAAGAAATTATTCATAAAAGAAAATTTAACAACTTTTGACTCACCAAATAATAGTTCCAATCTTATTGTGTGCAAAGAGAATGTTGCTGCTTTATATATATCAAGATCCGATAACAAAACCCGATCGTCATTGTTACAGCTGGCGATGCTTGTTAAAAGCAGTTAGAAGTTAATTTATTTTTTTTCGATTGGAAAATTGTCAATTTATCAAGTACGGTTTCCCCATCCCAACAAATTTACATACTTGACATTGAATTAACACCTTACGCTACAAGTGATAAAAAGGTACTTTTTATCATCTGTGCAGTATCTCTTTATCTTGCCAAGGACCAATGCAATTTTAAAGTTTTTTTGAGGACTTTATTTCACTATGGATTACAATTACATGTATTCTCTTTTTGATAACGAATTCAATTTGTTTTTACTTTTTGACCAGCGTTGATTTCCCTAAAACAAATTCACGATTGATGAAGCAGTGTTGCAGGCATTCATTTCTTTTATGCATGTGATGTAATAAAAAATCAATATGATGATTCTTGTTTTAAAAGTTTTGATACTTATGACTAACAATGAATGAAAATATAGTTTTGAAAGAATAAATGTTAAAAAAATCTTTAAATCCGAGAAACGATATTCGCAATTAAACATATAGTGCATGCATGTATTAGGGCGATCAATAATATAATATCAAATGTGATTCTATGAAAACATATATAAGATAATATTTCATAAATCTAGCCTATTGTTTCAACGACAATTAGATCTACAATACCTTAAAATCAAATCAAGAAAATTAAAGCTGAACACCGCTCGTAAATAGGCAGCGGATACCTGGTATATAAATAAACCCATCGGTTTCGTTACACCCGATTGCACAACTGAAACTCGTGGCCGACGTGTAGTGTTCTTTTCGTTGTCTTTGGATTTTTATGCAAATAATTCTTATTTTATGTGCATATTATGTTTGTAAATAATGCATTGACCAGTTTATTTGATGTTAGTACTCTTCTGGTTTGAAAAAAATTCGTAAAACTTGATAATTTCATCGCGACCGAGTAACACGGCGAGGCAAGATGTACGTCCATACAGGTGAGACCTCTACAGCGAAATTCTTTAAAATGTTAATAGGTCTGTGGCTTATATAGGGATTGTAGGGAAAGCGGTGCTGAATGAGAAATATGGCGGACAGTGCCTATTTAAGAGCGGTGTTCCGCTTTAATACAAAACACATCATGCTTTCAATGAAATAAGTACTAAATGTTCTGACTTTTTAAAATCAGTTAAAAAAGGCAACTGAATTAAATTTTTAAAGGTCCTACAACCGATTTCTTCATTGGGTGGCAAAGAGGAAAAAAAAGTTAATTAAAAAACATTGTTTGGGACTTCAACAAATTGAAGAAGGAGGAATATGTTTTAAGTGAAAGTGCGTTTGCGTAACAAAAGTCGGCTATTGATTTAAAGAGACGCGTAATACGACAAAAAATTGTCCAGAATGAAACCCATTTACCAAAGTGCTATGTCGGCTGAAGATAAAAAGCACGTATGCTACAAGTTTATAGCTATCAAACTTGTTTGCTGTACAACACAGTTCTATTTTGCAGTTGGTTTCTTTGATATTGCATCAAACATTGCAGCAAAATAAGCATCAAATCAGTAGTACCCAACATGTTTGCAGGATCATTCAAAGAAATATTTATGACAATCCGTTGTTAGCAGCGATATTTAAAGAAACATCAAGCAAAGTGAATATTTGTAAGTTTGCATGTCGCATTTCTTAAAGTTTTATGGTTGTAGTTTTATTAAATGTACCATTTTGAATGTATTGAAGTGTGTTAAATGGAGTACATTAATGTAAGACAAACCTAAAACCTGATTTGAAAGATTGATTATTTTTTTTAATTTTGTTTCAGTGTGAATCAATAATCTCTAGATAAAACATGTTGCGTGTTTTAAAACGACAAGGAACTGTGGTTCTGCGGTGTGTCAAGTCAGTATTTCCGTAGAGCTGCATGACTGCAGCAACACATTCATTATGAAGAAAAGTTTTGCACACATCTTAATTTTTGTCAACAATACTAAAGGTTATTTTCAGATATGTTTCTACAATATTCCCGTATTTACATAACTATTTGTTTAGGACATATTTTTTAACTATTCACAAAATATCCTAAATTAAAAGACTTGGCAACAGGTTTGCGACTAACATCTGTAATATATTTATTCAACCAAAAAATGCTTTTTTAGGATTTCCCCTTTTCAGAAGATTGATCTTAATATTTAGGTTTTGTAGATAAAAAATCACCCTCCAATCCTTCTAGTCTTTGGATCACAACATATCAGTATTTGGCCACTGCCCATTTTCTGTTCATAGTTTTTCCTACTCAACTCTTTTTCACTTACATTTTTTCAATCACAAATTATCTTACTTTATTTATGTGACTTGTGGGTTATCAATCGGGAAAGAGAGGCAACATTTTTTTTTACTCTACACTAAACTTTAAATCAAGTTATCTAAATGTCATGAAATATATAGAAACTTAAAGATACTTGTTGGTACTATTAAGAAGTGAAAATAGTGACGTACTAGACGAAAGTTTTGACAGCCCATTAATGTTTATTTTAAAGAATCTACAAAAATAATACTTTTATACATCTTTGGAAAAATCTACATGATATGTAATTATCTATCATGAGTTTGCTGTCTGTTTAACAAAAATGCTAACTTCAAACTCCAGAAAACTTTGCAGTCTTTATAAAACCATTGAATGACTGGCTGCACTTTACTTGTATATAATTAAAATTACATTTTTTGTATAACAGAGCGACGAATCAAAATGATATGACGTAATTTACTCGAATTAAACGTGCACAACAAAAATGATTAAAAAAGCATGGTAAATTAGTGAAAGAAAAGCGAAATTTACTCATTTTTCAACGTAGTTACTAACTGCTTCCTCCTGTCATCCCGATAGATGCTGACTTCTCCTTTAGCGGAGCCACACACAGTGACAAACACATCAATCTTGGCATCAAATTGTTGCCCAAGAAATAATCGCTGAAGAATTGAAAACATTATGTCATAATCGGGATAGGATCATGGCGGGGATTATATGTTTTACTGCTTTCTGAAATAAAACTGTTACCGTCATACCAGCATGAACCATCGGAGAGAAACTTTTGATATTTAAAAAGTTCTTTCAAGAACTTCAGAGTAAACATCGCTGAGCATTCACACATAAGTAAGAAAGGAAGTGTTTAGGATAAGTACACATATATTTTTTGTAGAATTTAAAGATACAGTTTTAAAAGCTCGTTTGTACTTTAAAAAGAATTTAATGGTTTAAGATGATAATATTTGGTATTTGGAAGTTAATAATATATCAAGTAGGTCTAATAGTGTTGCAAGTGGATGAAAGGGGGTAGGGATATATAGGGGACTGTTGAAGGATGGGTCGACTTGGTGAAATTATGTGGAAACGAGATAGATGGAGTATAAGATTTAAAAGCGTTTAACATTAAAGTCATTTGAGAAGCATCATAATGCGAATGGAATTCAGTGGTGGATTTTTTATTCATAAACCATTTCCTTTAAACGTGAAATCCACCTTGTTACAACTACCTGATTTCATGTAAACATTACATAACACTTTAAATTAGTTTTATACCAAGGTTTAAATTTCCTAGTTGGTACGGCTCTTTGTCTCCAGCAGTTTTAAATTTATAAAAAAACAAAACAAGAGGTACATGGGCCACAAATATCTGGACAGTGTGGCAATAAACATGCAAATCCTCTATAAATAAAAATCCATCCTCCCTGGATATTCTAATGTTTATAATCAAGTCCCTTTTCTTACAGTATGATTTTATAGTCATATCACATTTTGAGCACTGCAGTTTTGAAGAAGATCTTAAACAATTGTTTATATACGGGATATAAACCTACATCAAACTCTAAACCCATTGTGAGGCCCAAGAATCGTTCAGGGGCCAAAGTCTAAACAATTTTTAAAGAATCAGCAATGTCAAAATGCTTGCATATAAGTAAAACCATTTATGATAACATTTCAGTTTTTGTGAAAAATTAAAATGTTTTCCTTTGTACAACTGAATACCACCCAACTCCTCATGAGTTTGATTTTAACAAAATTTGAATGTATACTTAGGTTGTTTTCACTAAAGTTACAGCTTTCCTAGGGAAACGGTTCTTTAGAAGATTTGATGATTTTTCTCTATTTATTTCTATGTAAAAATGTCCCCCCCCCACCGTTGTGACCCCATCCTACCCCCGAGGATCATGATTTGAACAAACTTGAACGATGCTTCCACACATGTTTTAGCTTTCCTGGCTGATTGGTTTCTGAGAAGATTTTTTCTGTGTATTCCTATGTAAAAATGCGACCCCTCATTATGGCCCTACTAACACCCGAAGGTCATGATTTTCACAACTCTAAATCTACACTAATGCTTTCACACAAGTTTCAGCTTTCGTGGGTAATTGGTTTCTGACAAGCGGATGTTAAAAGATTTACTCTATATATTCCTATGTAAAAAACCCGACCCCATTGTGGCCCCACCTTACCATCGGGGGTCATGATTATCACAATTTTTAATCTAAACTACCTGAGGAAGCTTCCATCCAAGTTTCAGATTTCTTAGCAAAATGGGTATTGAGAAGAAGATTTTAAAGATTTACTTTATATATTCCTATGTAAACTTTTAACCCCTAACACCCGAAGGTCCTTATTTTTTACAACTTTGAATCTACACTACCTGAGGATGATTCCACATAAGTGTCAGCTTCCCTGGCCAAATGGTTCTTGAGAAGAAGATTTTTAAAGATTTACCATTATTATGCATGTATATTCCTATGTAAATATTTAACCACCCATTGTGGTCACACCCTTTTCACAACTTTGAATCAACACTACCTGAGGATGCTTTCACATGAGTTTCAGCTTTCCTGGCCTAATGGTTCTTGAGAAGAAGTTTTTTGAAAATTTCTCAAAAATGTTCAATAGTTCCTTATTATCTCCACTTTTTAAAAGGGGTTGTCCTTGATTTTAACATCTTTTAATCCTCTTTGCCTAAGGGTGCTTTGTGCCAAGTTTGGTTAAAATTGGCCCAGTGGTTCTTGAGAAGATGTTGAAAATATGAAATGTTAACAGACAGACGGACAGACGGACGACAAACAAAATGTGATCAGAATAGCTCACTTGAGCACTCAGCTTAGGTGAGCTGAAACAAAAATAAAAAATAAGATAACCATTTTCATGTTAATCAATTTACATCATTTATTTTCCAATACTCATATCTGTAATCTTCTGATTGACTCATTTTCTTTCCCTGCAACATAATATAAAAATACCAACGTTTATGTTTGTATAGAACATGAATTTCAAATAATTATATTATGATTTTTTTTTTAATTCGATATTAAAACTTATGAGTTTTTGAAAATGAATTGAAATTATTGCTTACGATAGAGGAAATCCAAATGTCTTTACTATTGTCTACCTTGACCGTTAACACAACTTTTCATCAGGTGAAGATTGACCAATCGATGTGCATTCAGGATGAACTCCTCCATCAAAACTATGCCGTCGTCTAGAGGAGGAATGTATTTTAGGTATTTTACTAACTTATTTTTTCATATTTGATACATTTCATTAATTGTAATTAATGTAATCTCTAAGTGTCTAAAATTTCTTCAACACGTCATCAAACAAACACTTACATTTTAGGAAAAAGGGGAATTTTAATTGATTGTAATCGATTTTAATGTCTAGATATTAAGGTATCTCTAACATGCGAAAAAAAAAAATAACATTTCCTATCTCATTTTTTAAAAAGTTAAACAAACAAATTACAAGAAAATAGAATTCTAAAATTTGGCGAAATATAAACGAAAAAGAGAATAATAATAAGTTTATTTACAAGACAACATTATATATTGCAGTGTCAATCTTTTTATTTTAAGTTTTCAAAGTAATAAAAACACCTGCATTGTGTGCGAATAAGCAAAAAAAAAATCGTTTAATATCGGCGATCGAAAGGTCAAGATATTAAAAAAAGCCTTGTGTGCAATACAAATGTATTTTTTCATTCTATTTTATCTAAATCAAATAAACAAAACAAGAACTATGGAAAGCACCTGACAAACCAGTTTTAAATATTGATGAAACATAAACAGAAAAAGAGACTGAAATGATTAGGTTTATATAATTCGGTCAACGGTTTATAATTATTCTTTTTTCAAATTTATTTATTACTATATATAACAAGACATATAAATACATATAATTACCATTGGTGTCGAGAATGGCAAAGACAACGCTGGTTCCTTCCCTGCCGTAACCATTGGCAACTTCCAGAAACTCTTCCTCCGTAATGTGTCCATTGCCATCAGTATCAAACTCTGTAAAGTTGCACGGCAAAAGGGGTGTCTGTTAACAAAACATTGTATAGGGTAAGACAACTTCGCTAACCAAGGGTGACGATCCACTGTGTTTCTCTATTCCGAATAGAGAAACACCGTGGATCATCACCTTGGCTAGCAAAGATGAGGGTAAGATTCTATGGTTCTCAACTATATTTGTTTGACTAAGTACTTTGATTCTTTTCTAGTTTTTACTAATATATTAAGTTACTACTTAATAATGAAGTCTTTCAATTTAGTTCGATGATTATTACATAATGTAATATAACATGTTTTTCAATATTGTTTTATTTTTTTTGTCCGCAGTGAAATGCTTTTTTTTTTAAATTTTTTAAATTGAATTTATCCTTTTCCATCTGTCCAAGTTAAGGCTTTCTGATCCGCTCTATAACCCTTGATCAGAAACCATTGACTTGGGAAGAAAATCTTCTCTCTGGATGATATTGCATAAACCAGACTTACATTTTCCCCAGCCTTTCTCTGCCACCCAACACACCATTTGCCCTCTGCCGACCAAACACAGATACACAGAAACAAAACAAAGACCACTGACTTCATCTTATTCTGCTAGGTTAATCAAAAACATGTTTTATATCATTTACTATTTGGTATTCACATTACTGTATATTGTAGATTGAAGTAGAACCTCGTTTTAATATTTTATATAAGAAATTATTCATTAAAGAAAATTTAACACCTTTTGACTCACCAAATAATAGTTCCAATCTTATTGTGTGCAAATAGAATGTTGCTGCTTTATATATATCAAGATCCGATAATAAAACCCGATCGTCATTGTTACAGCTGGCGATACTTGTTAAAAGCAGTTGGAAGTTAATTTATTTTTTTTCGATTGGAAAATTGTCAATTTATCAAGTACGGTTTCCCCATCCCAACAAATTTACATACTTGACGTTGAATTAACACCTTACGCTACAAGTGATAAAAAGGTACTTTTTATCATCTGTGCAGTATCTCTTTATCTTGCCAAGGACCAATGCAATTTTAAAGTTTTTTTGAGGACTTTATTTCACTATGGATTACAATTACATGTATTCTCTTTTTGATAACGAATTCAATTTGTTTTTACTTTTTGACCAGCGTTGATTTCCCTAAAACAAATTCACGATTTATGAGGCACTATTGCAGGCATTCATTTCTTTTATGCATGTAATGTAATAAAAAATCAATATGATGATTCTTGTTTTAAAAGTTTTGATACTTATGACTAAGAATGAATGAAAATATTGTTTTGAAAGAATAACTGTTAAAAAAAAATCTTTAAATCCTATAAACGATATTCGCATTTAAACATATAGTGCATGCATGTATTAGGGCGATCAACAATATAATATCAAATGTGATTCAACGAAAACATATATAAGATAATATTTCATAAATCTAGCCTATTGTTTCAACGACAATTAGATCTACAATACCTTAAAATCAAATCAAGAAAATTAAAGCTGAACACCGCTCGTAAATAGGCAGCGGATACCTGGTATATAAATAAACCCATCGGTTTCGTTACACCCGATTGCACAACTGAAACTCGTGGCCGACGTGTAGTGTTCTTTTCGTTGTCTTTGGATTTTTATGCAAATAATTCTTATTTTATGTGCATATTATGTTTGTAAATAATGCATTGACCAGTTTATTTGATGTTAGTACTCTTCTGGTTTGAAAAAAGTGCGTAAAACTTGATAATTTCATCGCAACCGAGTAACACGGCGAGGCAAGATGTACGCCCATACAGGTGAGATCTCTACAGCGAAATTCTTTAAAAAGTTAAGAGGTCTGTGGCTTATTTAGGGGTTGTAGGGAAAGCGGTGCTGAATGAGAAATATGGCGGACAGTGCCTATTTACGAGCGGTGCTCAGCTTTAATACACAACACAACATACTTTCAATGAAATATGTACTAAATGTTCTGAATTTTTTAAAATCAGTTAAAAAAGGCAACTGAATTAAATTTTCAAAGGTCCTACAACCGATTTCTTCATTGGGTGGCAAAGAGGAAAAAATAGTGTTAATTAAAAAACATTGTTTTGGACTTCCACAAATTGAAGAAGGAGGAATATGTTTTAAGTGAAAGTGCGTTTGCGTAACAAAAGTCGGCTATTGATTTAAAGAGACGCGTAACACGACAAAAAATTGTCCAGAATGAAACCCAAAGTGCTATGTCGGCTGAAGATAAAAAGCAAATATGCTACACGTTTATAGCTACCAAACTTGTTTGCTGTACAACACAGTTCTATTTTGCAGTTGGTTTCTTCGATATTGCATCAAACATTGCAGCAAAATAAGCATCAAATCAGTAGTACCCAACATGTTTGCAGGATCATTCAAAGAAATATTTATGACAATCCGTTGTTAGCAGCGAGATTTAAAGAAACATCAAGCAAAGTGAATATTTGTAAGAAGTTTGCATATCGCATTTTAAGTTTTATGGTTGTTGTGTTATTAAATGTACCATTTTGAATGTATTGAAGTGTGTTAAATGGAGTGCATTAATGTAAGACAAACATAACACCTTATTTGTAAGATTGATTTTTTTTTCATTTTGTTTCAGTGTGAATCTCTAAATAAAACATGTTGCGTGTTTTAAAACGACAAGGAACTGTGGTTCTGCGGTGTGTCAAGTCAGTGTTTCCGAAGAGCTGCATGAGTGCAGCCACACATTCATCATGAAGAAAACTTTTGCACACATCTTAATTTTTGTCAACAATATTAAAGGTTATTTTCAGATACGTGTCTACAATATTCCCTTATTTACATTACTCTTTGTTTAGGAAATCTCAGTATCTTAAATATTTTTTTTAACTATTCATATAAATATCCTAATTTAAAAGACTTGGCAACAGGTTTGCCTAACATCTGTAATATATTCATTCAACGAAAAAGTCATTTTTAGGGTTTTCCCTATTCAGAAGATTGATCTTAATGTTTAGGTTTTGTGGATTAAAAAAATCACCCTCCAAACCTTCTAGTCTTTGGATCACAACGCATCAGTATTTGGCCACTGTCCATTTTCTGTTCATAGTTTTTAATTTCCTACTCAACTCTTTTTCACTTACATTTTTTCAATTACTCACAGACAAAGCGCAGTTTAACCCACCAAACAATTTTGGTTTTTGATTACAAATAAAGCAAACTAATCAAAGATTCTTATTGTAAACTGTCGAGAAATGTTTTTAATAACCTTAAAGCCAAAATTTACAACGTATATTTTGAAAACACAAACATTATTTCAAACTGAGTGTGGATATAAAGCTTTGTTTGAACTCCTATAGATCAAATTAATGGGAAGTAGCAATTTTATTTAATAATATATAACTGTGAAGTATAAGTTCATAGTCAGTATAACAATGTTAACAATTGATTATTCAATTTTGGTTTTTGTATGTACCGTCCTGCCAGATGTGAAAAATTTCACCAAACTGAAAAACACTGCATAAATCAGATTCAATTTTAAAAGCATTACAATATTATCTTACTTTATTTATGTGACTTGAGGGTTATAAATCTTTAGATATTATCGATAAAAACAGGCAGCATTTTATTTTACTTTATACTAAACCATTAATAAAGTTCTCCAAATTTCATGAAATATATAGAAACTTATTAAAGATACTTGTTGGTACTTTTGAGAAGTGAAAATAGTGAAGTATTAGACGAAAGTTTTGACAGCCCATTATTGTTTATTTTAAAGAATCTACAAAAATAGTTCTTTTATACATCTTTGGAAAAATCTACCATTGAATGATTGGCTGTACTTAACTTGTATATAATTAAAATTACATTTTTTGTATAACAGAGCGATGAATCAAAATGATAAGACGTAATTTACTCGAATTAAACGTGCACATCAAAAATAATTTTAAAAAGCATGGTAAAATAGTGAAAGAAAAGAGAGATTTACTCATTTTTCAACGTAGGTACTAACTGCTTCCTCCTGTCATCCCGATAGATGCTGACTTCTCCTTTAGCGGAGCCATACACAGTGACAAACACATCAATCTTGGCATCAAATTGTTGCCCAAGAAATAATCGCTGAAGAATTGAAAACATTATGTCATAATCGGGATAGGATCATGGCGGGGATTATATGTTTTACTGCTTTCTGAAACAAAACTGTTACCGTCATACCAGCATGAACCATCGGAGAAAAACCTCAACAACTTCAGAGTAACATCGCTAAGCATTCACACATAAATTAGAAAGGAAGTGTTTAGGATTAAGTACATATATATTTTTGTAAAATTTAAAGATACAGTTTTAAAAGCTCGTTTGTACTTTAAAAAGAATTTAATGGTTTAAGATGATAATATTTGGTATTTGGGAGTTAATTATATATCATGTAGGTCTAATAGTGTTGCAAGTGGATGAAAGGAGGTAGGGGATATATAGAAAACGGCGACAGTTGAAGGATGGGTCGACTTGGTGAAATTATGTGGAAACGAGATGGATGGAATATAAGATTTAAAAGCGTTTAACATTAAAGTCATTTGAGAAGCATCATAATGCGAATGGAATTCCGTGGTGGATTTTTTATTCATAAACTATTTCTTTAAACGTGAAATCCACTTTGTTACAACTACCTGATTTCATGTAAACATTACATAGCACTCTAAATTAGTTTTATATCAAGGTTTAATTTTCCTAGTTGGTGCGGCTCTTTGTTCCAGCAGTTTTAAATTTATAAAAAAAAAACAAGAGGTACATGGACCACAAATATCTGGACAGTGTGGCAATAAACATGTAAATCCTCTATAAATAAATATCCATCCTCCCTGGATATTCTAATGTTTATAATCAAGTCCCTTTTCTTACAGGATGATTTTATAGTCATATCACATGTTGAGCACTGCAGTAGGAAGATCCTAAACAATTGTTTATATACGGGATATAAACCTACATCAAACTCTAAACCCTTGTGAGGCCCGAGAATCGTTCAGGGGCCAAAGTCTAAACAATTCTTAAAGAATCGGGAATATGTCAAAATGCTTGCATATAAGTAAAACCATTTATGATAACATTTCAGTTTTTGTGAAAAATTAAAATGTTTTCCTTTGTACAACTGAATACCACCCAACTCCTCATGATTTTGATTTTAACAAAATTTGAATCTACACTTAGGTTGTTTTTACTAAAGTTACAGCTTTCCTAGGGAAACGGTTCTTTAGAAGATTTGATGATTTATCTCTATATATTTCTATGTAAAAATGTCCCTCCACCGTTGTTACCCCATCCTACCCCCGAGGATCATGATTTGAACAAACTTGAACGATGCTTCCACACATGTTTTAGCTTTTCTGGCTGATTGGTTTCTGAGAAGATTTTTTCTGTATATTCCTATGTAAAAATGCAACCCCTCATTATGGCCCTACTCACACCTGAAGGTCATGATTTTCACAACTTTAATTCTACACTAATGCTTTCACACAAGTTTCAGCTTTCGTGGATAATTGATTTCTGACAAGCGGATGTTTAAAGATTTACTCTATATATTCCTATGTAAAAAACCCGACCCTATTGTGGCCCCACCTTACCATCGGGGGTCATGATTATCACAATTTTTAATCTAAACTACCTGAGGAAGCTTCCATCCAAGTTTCAGATTTCTTGGCAAAATGGGTATTGAGAAGAAGATTTTAAAGATTTACTTTATATATTCCTATGTAAACTGTGAACCCCTAACACCCGAAGGTCATGATTTTTACAACTTTGAATTTACACTACCTGAGGATGATTCCACATAAGTGTCAGCTTCCCTGGCCAAATGGTTCTTGAGAAGAAGATTTTTAAAGATTTACCATTATTATGCATGTATATTCCTATGTAAATATTTTACCACCCATTGTGGTTACACCCTTTTCACAACTTTAAATCAACACTACCTGAGGATGCTTTCACATGAGTTTCAGCTTTCCTGGCCTAATGGTTCTTGAGAAGAAGTGTTTTGAAAATTTCTCAAAAATGTTCAATAGTTCTTTATTATATCCCCTTTTTAAAAGGGTTGGTCCTTAATTTTCACCGTTTAAAAGCTTTAAAAAGCTGATGATAAGCAATATCATGTATATGCATGTATGCAAATATTTAACCAGCCGTTGTGGCCACATCCTACTCCCGGGGGTCAAAATTTTCAAAACTTTGAATTTACACAACCTGGGTATGCTTACACACAAGTTACAGGTTTTCTAGCTAATTGATTTCTGAGGAGAAGATTTTTAAAGATTTATTCCTATGTAAAAATTCGACCCTCACCCATTGAGGCCCCACTCTAATCCCAGGGATCATGATTTTCACAAGTTTGACTCTTCTCTACCTCAGGATGTTTCCACACAAGTTTCAGCTTTTCTGGCCAAATCGTTCTGGAGAAGAAGATTTTTGAAAAATTCTCCAAAATGTTCAATAATTTCTA
This sequence comes from Magallana ariakensis, assembly GCA_020458035.1. Lineage (NCBI taxonomy): Eukaryota > Metazoa > Mollusca > Bivalvia > Ostreida > Ostreidae > Magallana > Magallana ariakensis. Next base: position 61,842,995 of record CM035814.1, on the reverse strand, counting down.
ATTATCTGCCTTTGAAAAGAGGCGTGGTTCTTAATTTTCACAACCTTGAATCCCCTTTGACTAAGGGTGCTTTGTGCCAAGTTTGGTTAAAATTGGCCCAGTGGTTCTGGAGAAGATGTTGAAAATATAAAAAATTTACAGACAGACGGACGACAGTCAAAATGTGATCGCAATAGCTCATTTTAGCTTTCAGCTCAGGTAAGCTGAAACAAAAATAAAAAATAAGATAACTATTTTCATGTTAATCAATTTACATTATTTATTTTCCGATATTCATAACTGTAATCTTCCGATTGACTCATTTTCTTTTGCCTGCAACATAATATTAAAATATCAACGTTTATGTTTGTATAGAACATTAATTTCAAATAATTATATTATGATTTTTTGAATTCGATATTAAAACTTCTGAGATTTTGAAAATAAAATTAAATTATTGCTTACGATAGAGCAAATCCAAATGTCTTTACTATTGTCTACCTTGACCGTTAACACAACTTTTCATTAGGTGAAGATTGACCAATCGATGTGCATTCAGGATGAACTCCTCCATCAAAACTATGCCGTCGTCTGGAGGAGGAATGTATTTTAGGTATTTTACCAACTTATTTTTTCATATTTGATACATTTCATTAATTGTAATTAATGTTATCTCTAAGTGTCTATAATTTCTTCAATACGTCATCAAACAAACACTTACATTTTAAGAAAAAAGGGAATTCTAATTGATTGTAATCGATTTTAATGTCTAGATATTAAGGTATCTCTAACATGCGAAAATAACATTTCCTATCTCATTTTTTAAAAAGTTAAACAAGCAAATTACAAGAAAATAGAATTCTAAAATTTTGCGAAAAATAAACGAAAAAGAGAATGATAATAAGTTTATTTACAAGACAACATTATATATTGCAGTGTAAATCTTTTTATTCGCAGTTTTCAAAGTAATAAAAACACCTGCATTGTGTGCGAATAAGCCAAAAAAAAAAATCTTTTAATCTCGGCGATCGAAATGTCTAGATATTAATAAAAGCCTTGTGTGCAATAAAAACGTATTTTTTTTCATTCTATTTTATCTAAATCAAATAAACAAAACAAGAACTATGGAAAGCACCTGACAAACCAGTTTTAAATATTGATGAAACATAAACAGAAAAAGAGACTGAAATGATTAGGTTTATATAATTCGGTCAACGGTTTATAATTATTCTTTTTTCAAATTTGTTTACATGTATTACCTATACTGTAAACGTACTACATTTGGCTTTATATTCTATTTAGCGCTTTTGGAGGAATGCGGCTTCCGCTAAATCAAGTACATCGCCAAATGCAATGCATATATGTATAAGAATAGTCACATTCAGGAATACACTAATTCAAATCCACGTCAACTTGTTCAAAAACTAATTTTCGCCAAATATCGTAAACGCCAAATATAATACGTTTACAGTATATAACAATATATATAAATGCATATAATTACCATTGGTGTCGAGAATGGCAAAGACAACGCCAGTTCCTTCCCTGCCGTAACCATTGGCAACTTCCAGAAACTCTTCCTCCGTAATGTGTCCATTGCCATCAGTATCAAACTCTGTAAAGTTGCACGGCAAAAGGGGTGTCTGTTAACAGATCATTGCATAGGGTAATAAAACTTCGCTAGCCAAGGGTGACGATCCACTGTGTTTCTCTATTCCGAATAGAGAAACACCGTGGATCGTCACCCTTTGCTAGCAAAGATGAGGGTAAGATTCTATGGTTCTCAACAGTTACTATATTTGTTTGACTAAGTATGTTGATTCTTTTTTAGTTATTACTAATATATTAACTTAATAATAAACGTCTTTCAATTTATTTCGATGATTATTATATAATGTAAAATAATATTACATGTATTTCAATATTGTTTTATTTTTTTGTCCGCAGTGTAATGCTTTTATTTTCAATTATTTAAATTGAACTTTTCCTTTCCATCTGTCCAGGTTAAGGCTTTCTGATCCGCCCTATAACCCTTGATCAGAAACCATTGACTTGGGAAGAAAACCTCCTCTCTGGATGATATTGTATAAACCAGACTTACATTTTCCCCAGCCTTTCTCTGCCACCCAACACACCATTTGCCCTCAGTCGACCAAACACAGATACACAGTAACAAAACAAAGACCACTGACTTCATCTTATTCTGCTAGGTTAATCAAAAAACATATGTTTTATATCATTTACTATTTGGTATTCACATTACTGTATATTGTAGATTTAAGTAGAACCTCGTTTTAATATTTTATATAAGAAATTATTCATAAAACAAAATTTAACAACTTTTGACTCACCAAATAATAGTTTCAATCTTATTGTGTGCAAATAGAATGTTGCTGCTTTATATATATCAAGATCCAATAAAAAAACAGATCGTCATTGTTACAGCTGGCGATACTTGTTAAAAGCAGTTTGAAGTTAATTTATTTTTTTCGATTGGAAAATTGTCAATTAATCTAGTACGGTTTCCCCATCTCAACCAATTTACATACTTGACGTTGAATTAACACCTTACGCTACAAGTGATAAAAAGGTACTTTTTATCATATGTGCAGTATCTTTTTATCTTGCCAAGGATCAATGCAATTTTAAACTCTTTTGGAGGACTTTATTTCACTATGGATTACAATTACATGTATTCTCTTTTTGATAACGAATTCAATTTGTTTTTACTTTTTGACCAGCGTTGATTTCCCTAAAACAAATTCACGATTGATGAAGCACTATTGCGGGCATTTATTTCTTTTATGCATGTGATGTAATAAAAAATCAATATGATGATTCTTGTTTTAAAAGTTTCTATACTTATGACTAACAATGAATGAAAATATTGTTTTGAAAGAATAAATGTAAAAAAAAATCTTTAAATCCGATAAACGATATTCGCATTTAAACATATAGTGCATGCATGTATTAGGGCGATCAATAATATAATATCAAATGTGAATCTATGAAAACATATATAAGATAATATTTCATAAATCTAGCCTATTGTTTCAACGACAATTAGATCTACAATACCTTAAAATCAAATCAAGAAAATTAAAGCTGAACACCGCTCGTAAATAGGCAGCGGATACCTGGTATATAAATAAACCCATCGGTTTCGTTACACCCGATTGCACATCTGAAACTCGTGGCCGACGTGTAGTGTTTCTTTCGTTGTCTTTAGATTTTTATGTAATTAATTCTTATTTAATGTGCATATAATGTTTGTAAATAATGCATTGGCCAGTTTATTTGATGTTAGTACTCTTCTGGTTTGAAAAAAAGTGCGTTAAACTTGAGTAACACGACGAGGCAAAATGTAAGTCCATACCGGTGAGCGAAATTCTTTAAAATGTTAAGAGGTCTGTGGCTTATATAGGGGTTGTAGGGAAAGCGGTGCTGAATGAGAAATATGGCTGACAGTGCCTATTTACGAACGGTGTTCAGCTTTCATACACAACACACCATACTTTCAATGACATATGTACTTAATGTTCTGACTTTTTAAAATCAATTATAAAAGGCAATTGTAACTGAATTGTTTTTTCAAAGGTCCTACAACCGATTTCTTCATTAGGTGGCAAAGAGGAAAAGATATTGTTAATTAAAAAACTTTGTTTCGGCCTTCCACAAATTGAAGAAGTAGGAATATGTTTTAAGTGAAAGTGCGTTTGCGTAACAAAAGACGGCTATTGGTTGAAAGAGACGCGTAACACGACAAAAAATTGTCAAGAATGAAACCCATTTACGAAGTGCTATGTCGACTGAAGAGTACGTATGCTACAAGTTTACAGCTATCAAACATGTTTGCTGTACAACGCAGTTCTCTCTTGCATTTGGTTTCTTCGATATTGCATCAAACATTGCAGCAAAAAAAGCATCAAATTAGTAGAACCCAACAGGTTTGCAGGATCATTCGAAGGAATAATTATGACAATCCGTTGTTAGCAGCGAGATTTAAAGAAACATCAAGCAAAGTGAATTGTAACGTCACCGGAATTTACGGTGCCGGTCAGTTTTGGGTTCCTAATTTACTTGGTGATAATTACATCCGGTAAGCTGTTTCTGGGAGACATTATTTCCCGCGCGTCTGGGACGCACAGATCCATTTTGAAGACCCTCTACAGCGTCAGGGACGCTTCGTCATCCATATTTTCGTGGTGCAAAGGCGCAACGATGTATGTCTTTTTTCTTACACCTACATATTTGTAATATTTTCTGATTATTTATTTAAAATTTCATTCGAGATTTTTGGCAAGTGTGTATGAAAGTGCAGTGTGTGATAAATTTTTCTAATTATATTAGGTATAGTAAGAATGTCTATATGTTGTTAAATTTCAGTTGTTACCGTAAATTTCCTGCTATATTGGCTGAATAAAGAATGTAAAAAGCTGGGCGTTTTACTTCAACGTAGAAAATGGGCCTGTGGCAGAACAGTAACAAATCGTTTTGTTTACCACCTCAACCATTCTGAGAGTCGATTGCAGCCTATCCTGGGGATAAGACGACTTTCTGGTGGACAGCAGATTCCTGTGAAGCTGGGATTTCCAACCAACTACCCCCCCCATTTTGGTCCATACCTTCGCTGGAGGATTTTTCGTGGTATTTGTGGTGCATGGTGTTCCTGGACATTGTGTGTATATGTGCAAACACTAGTGACATATCGGTAACTTTATATCAAATAAAATGTTGACATTATTTGAAATGAACAATAGTACAGATATTATAGATTGATCATGATCATATGCTATGTCAAATATTTTTTCTGGTCCATTGGTGTTGAATATTTTCTCAATACCAGATAACTCTGTTCTATGCATCAGTACTTCGAAAGGAAGCATTAATTTTCACGTATTTGTGGTGTGCATGTGAATTTGAAAGTTAATTGTGCATTTTTTCTCATCTAACATGTCTAATGCCATTTTTAGCATGTGTATATATTTTCAAAATTTCATGGCATAATTTCATGTGAAAATCACTACAGTATTATCAGTATGGCATCTGGTGGAAAACCCATACCCATAGTTGACGAGGAGGAAAGTGAAGAGGAGACAGTTCTTTCAGAGGAAGGTGAGGGAAAACGACTGAAAACGCAGACAAAGAAAGGCATGGAACATTTTTTGACATTTCTTAAGAAATATAGTTCTCAAGAACAAAAGGCATGGTCAATGATTGAAGAAATCTTAGCTGATATAGATGAAAATATAGACCAGAAGAATTTTAAAGACTTACGCAAGATTAAAGCAGAGCTTCAGCAATTTAAACGTACTTACTTTGATTGTGCAGATGACTTTCTTTCATTTCTTAAAAGAACAAACACAAGAGAAAGTAATGAAGAATTTTCTATTCAAGAACCAAGATTTTGTAAACGTTCTGACATCATAGATCAGCTCATGAACCGTATTGAGGACGCCCTTCTGGACGCAGCAGACACCATATCACGAGCAAGTAGTTCCGAAGGATCCCGATCACAGAGTAGAAGTTCTGTCAGTGAAATGTCAAAGTCTCGTGTTCTGTTAAGACAGAAGGCAGAAGCAGAAAAAGCTAAATTAGCTTTCGTCAGACAGCAAGTTGACCTTCAAACCGAGAAGTCAAAAATTGAAGGACAAATACAAATTCTGAATCAAACGTGTTCAGCAGCAATCGCGGATGCAGAAGCCAAAGTGTTCGAAAGAGAAGAAAGTGAAACCAAAAGTGAAAGAAATTCCATCTTAGATGAACTACCCAAAGACAGAGGTCAGCGTGTTGCAGATTATGTGGAAAGTGTTTCTCGAGATCAAGAATCAAGTGTTAGCTCACATGTGAACCCAAAAATCGTTCAACCAATTCCCTCAACTTATAACTTTGATGTTCCTTTAACTCGACCAAAGGAGGATTCAGTGGAAACTGTGACTAAATTCTTGTTAAGGAAGGAAGTGTTGTTATCCCGGTTTAGTAACTTTAATGATGAACCAGAGGCTTACAACGCATGGAAACTAAACTTTACCTCAATCATAAAGGACCTGCAGATTTCAGAATTCGAGGAACTTCAGTTACTTGTGAGATGGCTAGGACCGGAGTCCTCTAAACATGCAGCGGACATCCAACAAGCAAACGCCGGAAATCCTGGAAGGGGACTAAGTCAGATTTGGGCAAGATTAGATGAGAGATATGGGGCAATCGAACTCATTGATGATTCATTAAAATCGAAGTTGGCCGCTTTTCCGCAACTTATGATAAAGGACCCTAAAGAACTTTACAAACTGTCTGATCTACTGACACAAGTGGATGGTGTGAAGAAAAACCCTAAATATTCAGCAGCATTATCCTATTATGACACCTCTCTTGGAATTGCACCAATAGTAAGCAAACTTCCGTATCAATGGAGAGAAAAATGGATCAACAGGGCCTCAGAATATAAGGAGCGTCATAGTGTTCCATACCCACCATTTACATACTTTGTGAAATTTATACAAGACTTATGTCGTGTGAGAAACGACCCTGGATTTCAGTTCAGTGAACCAACAAAGAAAGAGACTAAAACCAAAAACACTGGACAGATTCGTTCAAGAAAAACTGATGTTAAGCCTAGCAAGTCAACAGGACAAAGAAAATCATGCTTTTTAGAACATAGAGTTGAATCCAATCATAATATCAAAGACTGTCGTAAGTTTCGTACCCTTCCTATCGGTTCAAGGAAAAAGCTTCTCAAGGAAAATGGAATTTGCTTTAGATGTTGTGATTCCAAAGAACACTTAGCAAGAGACTGTAATGTGAAATTAAAGTGTGACATGTGTCAAAGTGATAGACATTGTGGTGCCTTACATGTTAACAGTTCCCAGGGCGGGGAGGATAAGGAAAATTCGCATGGCGGGGAGAACAGTATATCATCTTTTACAACTAACTGTACTCAAGTCTGCTCACCCGCATTCAGTGGCAAATCTTGTGCAAAGATTATTTTAGTGAACATTTTTCCAGTTGGCCGTGAAGATTTAAAGAAAAGAGCATATGTGATTCTTGACGACCAAAGCAGCAGGACACTTGCGAAGTCATCATTCTTTGACAAGTTTGGAATCAAGGGACAAGAAATTTCATATACATTGTCATCATGCAGTGGTTCGGCCATTGTCTCCGGGAGACAAGCCTTTGATTTCGTTGTATCTTCAATACAGAGTGGCGAACAAATACACTTACCATCAATTATTGAATGTGATGACATCCCTGTTTCATACGAGGAGATTCCAACCCCAGCTGTAGTTAAACCATACAAACATTTATCAGACTTGGAGTCTGAGATCCCACCAATAGACTATAAAGCAGAAGTGATTCTTATTGGACGGGATGTTCCCAGTGCTCATCATGTGCTGGAACAAAAGATTGATAAACCAAACCTACCTTTCGCACAGCGACTTCCCTTAGGCTGGGCCGTTATAGGAGAATGTTGCCTAGGTAGAGTACACAGACCTCAACATGTGGTTGTGAACAAGACTCAGATTTTACCGTCTGGACGAGGAACTCATTTTACCCCATGTTCATCAAATCTGAGAATTTCAACATATCAAGATGATACAGACATTCAGTGTTCGTGTGAGAATGGAATTCAGCTTTCTCAGATCTTTGGACGCACCAAAGACGATAACATTCCAGGAATGTCAATCGAGGACAGAGAATTCTTAGAAATCATGAAGGAAAAGTGTCATAAAGATGAGAAAGGACATTGGTCAGCTCCGTTACCATTCAAGTTAAACAGAAATAGACTACCTAACAACAGAGAACAAGCGTTGAAAAGGACTTATTCACTGCTGAAAACTTTTAAGCGTGATCCTGTGAAAATGAACTTAGCCATAAAGTTTATGGAAAATGTGTTTGATAATGGATTTGCAGAGGAAGCTCCAGAAGTCCAAGAGGGAGAAGAATGTTGGTATCTTCCCATATTCCCAGTATTCCATCCAAAAAAGCCCAACAAGGTCCGTATGGTTTTTGACTCTTCAGCCATTTATCAAGGACATTCCTTGAACTCTTCCTTACTTCAAGGACCGGATCTTACTAACAATCTACTCGGCGTACTTTTGCGTTTTCGTAAGGAGCGTGTCGCCATCACTGGAGATATAGAACAGATGTTTCATATGTTTCACATTGATGAAGAACACAGAAATTTCGTTCGTTTCATATGGTTTAGAGACAATGATCCTACCAAGTCTCTTCAAGACTACAGAATGTGTGTACATCTATTCGGGAATTCACCGTCACCCGCTGTCGCCACATATTGTCTCCACAAATGTGTAGAAGAACCTTGTGATAGTGATGTGAAATATTATGTTACAAGAAACTTCTATGTTGATGATGGACTGTCGTCTTACGATACAGACAATGAAGCTTTAGATATTTTGTTAAGAACACAGGAAATTCTAAGAGATAGAGGTAAAATTAGATTTCACAAATTTGCCTCCAACAGCCAAATTGTTATGGATGCTTTACCACCAGAGGATAGAGCAAAGGATTTAAGCGATGTACATTTAGATCTACATACAACTCCTGCACAGAGTAGTTTGGGCTTAATCTGGAATTTATCACTAGATGCTTTTATCTTCTCAACAGATCTCAAAGATGTACCAGAAACAAAGCGTGGTGTGCTATCTTGTTTACATAGCCTGTTCGATCCTATAGGATTCCTGTCACCTGTCATTTTGGCTGGAAAATTTATTTTTCGTGACATTACACAGTTACAACTCGGATGGGATGATCCTCTTCCTAGAGACATAATCCTGCGTTGGCGGTCATGGCGAAGCTCTCTTCATCATCTATGTGATGTGAAAATACCTAGGCGATATGTTGCAGTATCTATGAAGAATGCTGAAAAGATCGAGCTCCACACCTTTGCGGATGCATCTGAAAAAGCTATATCTGCTGTTTCCTACATCAAAGTTACAAACATGGGAGAAACCTACATAGGATTTGTAACCGGAAAATCTAAACTAGCTCCTCACCATGGACATACAATTCCAAGGTTAGAACTATGCGCAGCTCTTCTTGCAACAGAAATTGCTTCATTTGTCGAGCGTCAACTTGATACACAGATTCATGATATGCAGTTCTACTCTGACAGCTGTGTCGTATTAGGATACTTATATAACAAGACCAGACGATTTCACACGTACGTGTCAAACCGAGTCCAACGGATACTTACAAATTCAAAATCAGAACAGTGGACCTTTGTGAAATCAGACCAGAATCCAGCTGATATAGGAACACGTTCTGTTTCTGCAAACGAACTTGCAACATCTGTGTGGTTAACTGGGCCAAAGATTACTTTGGATCATAATCAACAAGATTATTCAAAATACCCGTTATTGGACCCTGATAATGACTGTGAAATTAGAAGGACTGTCACTGTAGTTAAGACAAGTGTACTTCATGGATTGAACTCAAATGTGTTCACAAGATTTTCTACCTGGGATTCTCTAATTCGTGGACTATCATTCATGCGTAGTGTTATTCGCCAAAAAATCAACCTTGAAAAGCTCAGTCAAACAAAACTTTACCAAAGTATGGAGAAGATTGTTATCGAAAGTGTACAGTTTGAAGCTTATGGACAGGATATAGAAAGACTTAAGGAGCACAAACCAGTCACCAAAGGTAGTCCGCTACAAAAACTGGACCCTTATCTGGATAACGAAGGTCTGCTACGTGTAGGAGGCAGAATTCTCACCGGAGATGTACTGGCTGGATCCAACGGACCTATTATTGTTCCGAAAAAGTCGCATGTAGCAAGATTGCTTATAAAGCACCATCATCTGAAATGTAAACATCAGGGACGTCACCTCACTGAAGGTGCTGTGAGATCCGCAGGTTACTGGGTAATGGGTGCCAAGAGACTTATTTCATCATTATTAAACTCGTGTGTAATTTGTAGAAAGTTACGACGTAAACTTGAAACACAGAAAATGGGAAATATACCTGATTTTCGATGCAAGCCATCACCACCGTTCACGTATGTGGGAGTAGACACCTTTGGGCCCTGGGAGGTGACAGCTAGAAAAACTAGAGGAGGAGTTGCTAATGCTAAAAGATGGGCAATCTTATTTACATGTTTGACGAGCAGAGCAGTACACATAGAGCTGGTGGACGAGATGACATCCAGTGCCTTTATCAATTCCCTCAGGCGTTTTGTAGCAATGCGCGGTAAAGTCACTGAGTTTTATTCAGATAGAGGAACTAATTTTTTTGGAAGTGCAGATGCACTTAACATCAATGCAATCAACATAGAATCTCCAAACCTGAAGAAGTATATGGTGGAAAATGGCTCTACTTGGATATTTAACCCACCACATGCATCCCATATGGGAGGGATATGGGAAAGGATCATTCAAACAGCACGCAGAATTCTTAATGCTATCATCATGGAGTCAAAGAAACCACTTACACATGATGTTTTGAATACATTTATGTATGAAGTTTGTGCTATTATCAACAGTCGACCATTAGCGAACGTGTCGGTAGATCCAACACAGCCATCAGTTCTTTCCCCTTCAGTATTGCTGACACAAAAGACTGAAGTTGATTATGGACCATTTCAAGCAGTTGATGTGAAGGACATGTACAGATCATCATGGAAACACACACAACTATTAGCCAACCAGTTCTGGAAAAGATGGCAGCAAGAATACCTTTACAGTCTTCAAACCAGGCAGAAGTGGACTTATTCTAAGGAAGACATCAAAGTTGATGACGTAGTACTCTTAAAGGATTCTGACACCGTTAGATACGAATGGCCAATGGCAGTTGTTCAACGTACCTTCCCAAGTAAAGATGGACATGTTCGGAAAGTAGAGCTACGCACCGTTAGAAACGGAACTTGTATTACTTATGTGAGACCTATCACCGAGATAGTTCACTTATTTACACCTTAAGAAGAGTGACATTATAGAACGTCAGGCGGGGAGTGTAACGTCACCGGAATTTACGGTGCCGGTCAGTTTTGGGTTCCTAATTTACTTGGTGATAATTACATCCGGTAAGCTGTTTCTGGGAGACATTATTTCCCGCGCGTCTGGGACGCACAGATCCATTTTGAAGACCCTCTACAGCGTCAGGGACGCTTCGTCATCCATATTTTCGTGGTGCAAAGGCGCAACGATGTATGTCTTTTTTCTTACACCTACATATTTGTAATATTTTCTGATTATTTATTTAAAATTTCATTCGAGATTTTTGGCAAGTGTGTATGAAAGTGCAGTGTGTGATAAATTTTTCTAATTATATTAGGTATAGTAAGAATGTCTATATGTTGTTAAATTTCAGTTGTTACCGTAAATTTCCTGCTATATTGGCTGAATAAAGAATGTAAAAAGCTGGGCGTTTTACTTCAACGTAGAAAATGGGCCTGTGGCAGAACATGAATATTTATAAAAAGTTTGCATGTCGCATTTTTAGTTTTATGGTTGTAGTGTTATTAAATGTACCATTTTGAATGTATTGAAGTGTGTTAAATGGAGTGCATTAATGTAAGACAAACCTAACACCTTATTTGTAAGATTGATTATTTTTTTTGATTTTGTTTCAGTGTGAATTAATAATATCTAAATAAAACCTTTTGCGTGTTTTTAATCGACAAGGAACTGTGGTTCTGCGGTGTGTCAAGTTAGTGTTTCCGTAGAGCTGCATGACTGCAGCTACACATTCATAATGAAGAAAAGTTTTGCACACATCTTAATTTTTGTCAACAATACTAAAGGTTATTTAAGATATGTGTCTACAATATTCACTTATTTACATAACTATTTGTTTAGGACATATTTTTTAACTATTCACATAAATATCCTAAATTAAAAGACTTGGCAACAGGTTTGCGCCTAACATCTGTAATATATTTATTCAACCAAAAAATGCATTTTTAGGATTTCCCCTTTTCAGATTGATGAACACATTCATTATGAAGAAAAGTTTTGCACACATCTTAATTTTTTTCAACAATATTAAAGGTTATTTAAGATATGTGTCTACAATATTCACTTATTTACATAACTATTTGTTTAGGAAATCTCAGTATCTTAAATATATTTTTTTAACTATTCATATAAATATCCTAAATCAAAAGACTTGGCAACAGGTTTGCCTAACATCTGTAAAATATATTTATTCAACAGAAAAACCATTTTTAGGGTTGCCCCTTTCAGAAGATTGATCTTAATATTTAGGTTTTGTGGATAAAAAATCAGCCTTCAATCCTTCTAGTCTTTGGATCACACCATATCAGTATTTGGCCACTGTCCATTTTCTGTTCATAGTTTTTCCTACTCAACTCTTTTTCAATTACTCACAGACAGAGCGCAGTTTAACCCACCAAACAATTTTTATTTGATTACAAATAAAGCAAACTAATCAAATATTCTTATTGTAAACTGTCAAGAAATGTTTTTAATGACCTTAAAGCCAAAATTTACAACATATATTTTGAAAACACAAATTAACATTATTTCAAACTGAGTGTGGCTATAAAGCTTTCTTTAAATTCCTATAGATCAAATTCATGGGATGTAGCAATTTTATTTAACATTAACTGTGGAGTAGAAGTTCAAAGTCAGTATAATATTGTTAAGAATTGATTATTTAATTTTGGTTTTTGTATACAATCCTGCAAGATGTGAAAAATTTCACCAAACTGAAAAACAACGCGTATATCAGATTCAATTTTAAAAGCATTACAATATTATCTTATTTTATTTATGTGAATTGTGGGTTATAAATCTTAAGATGTCATCGGGAAAACCAGGCAGCATTTTATTTTACTTTATTCTTAACCTTAAATCAACTCATCTAAATTTCATGAAATATATAGAAACTTGAATTGAAAAGAATTGAAAATAGTGACGTACTAGACGAAAGTTTTGACAGCCCATTATTGTTTATTTTAAAGAATCTACAAAAATACATCTTTGGAAAAATCTACATGATATGTAATTATCCATCATGAGTTGGCTGTTTGTTTAACAAAAAGTGTAGTAGAACTTGCTAACTTCAAACTCCAGGAAACTTTGCAGTCTTTATAAAACCATTCAATAACTGGTTGTAATTTACTTGTATATAATTAAAATTACAAATTTTTTTGTATAACAGAGCGATGAATCAAAATGATAATACGTAATTTACTCGAATTAAACGTGCACATCAAAAATATTTAAAATAAGCATGCTAAAATAGTGCAAGAAAAGAGAGATTAACTCATTTTTCAACGTAGGTACTAACTGCTTCCTCCTGTCATTCCGATAGATGCTGACTTCTCCTTTAGCGGAGCCATACACAGTGACAAACATATCAATCTTGGCATCAAATTGTTGCCAAGACATAATCGCTGAAGAATTGAAAACATTATGTCATAATCGGAATAAGATCATGGCGGAGATTATATATTTTACTGCTTTCTGAAATAAAACTGTTACCGTCATACCAGCATGAACCATCGGACTTTAAATGTTTAAAAAGTTCTTTCAACACCTTCAGAGGAACATCGCTATGCATTCACACATAAGTAAGAAAGGAAGTGTTTAGGATTAAGTTCACATATATTTTTGTAAAATTTAAAGATACAGTTTTAAATGCTCGTTGTAAGTAGCTTGCCTCGCCTTAGAAACTGTTCATACGAAGAGCATGCCCTTGCGTATCGAATTAATTGAGAGACAAAAACACCATAAGCAGATGATGAAGGTGTATTGCTACATAAGTAAGGAAAGTTGACTATAGAAAAATTGAAGTCATCGCGTTTATCATAAAGTTTTGTTGTTAGGTGTCCATCAATGTCCATTTCCAGTAAAATATCGAAATATGAAACAGATGACGTAGAATCTGTGGTATCTTTGATTTCAAGTTTACTGGGTTATATCGAGTCGACGTAAGTATGGAAATAACAATTGTTAATTGATAATACGTCGTCGATATACCTGAATGTTGAGTTGAAGGCCACAGCGAGTGATTTTTTTTTCCACGTACAAGATTTTGAATAAATTCTGCTTCGTAAGAATACAAAAATAGGTCTGCTAACAATGGGGCACAATTGGTACCCATGGGAATTCCAACAGATTGTTGGAAGACTTGATTTTCAAAAACTACATAGATGTTGTCTATCAGAAACTCAAGAATCCTTTTAATGTCAACTTCAGAGTACTTGTGTGTGCAGTCAGTATGGTTTTAAACAAAATAATTTTTTAGATTTCCAATGACAAGGTAAGCATTTTTACGACTTCCATTTTTATTGAAGAAACAACTGTCGATGATATCAAAAAGCCTAGATTTTAATTTGTCGTGGGGAATGGTTGTATAAAGCGTTAAAAAATCGTATGTTTTGATGTTATTGATTTTGGTAAGATTTTGTGACCTCAAAGTTTCTAATAATTCTTTAGAGTTTTTAAGTATCCATATCTGATTCACACCACTTCTGGAGTATATTGTTGTACAGTAATCTTGAAGTTTCTCCTTCACTACTGTAAGAATTTTAGTAAGGAGCAAAGAGAGAGGTTTGGTAGAATATTTACTGGAACCTGCTATATATCTCTGTTTGTAAGGACTTTTGTGAAGCTTTGGAATCCAGTACAAATAAGGTAAATCAAATTCATTTTGTTTATTGGTGATATTAAAGATATTCATAACCGATTTATGATTTTAAAGTATTTCCTGCTTGGAAAGGCTGCTATGGGTGTAAGAAGGATTACCATGTGTAGAATCGAAACCTAGTTCTTTGAAAATGAAATTAATATAATGTGCCTTATAAAAAAAGACAATGTTGTTACTTGCCTTATCAGCAGGGACCAGTACATACTGATCATGCAATCTATCTAGTTCTTTTCTCACTTCTGCTTTATTGAAAACAGAAGGAGAGATGGTTTTCATTTAACCCCTCAGTCGTTTAATACAAGCTTTCAATATACATCTGATGCTTTTAACCCACTTTGACAAGGTATCAATGTCTTCTTTTTCAGATTTTGCCCATCGCTTGGCGCAGTCTTCAACAGAATTCATGATATGTATAAAATTACGACACCATGTGAAGGATCTAGGCTCCCTAAATTTTGGTCTTTTCATAATAAGTGACTTAAGGTCTTCGTTGTTAACTAAATTAACATCACCAGTAATGACGTGGCCGGCAGTACTATAGTTGTAGGGTGAAGAAGAACATGAACACGTTGGAAGATTATCTTTCAGATGTTCGATACTAAGGTCTTGTAGAGTTTGTTTGTAATTTAATAGTTTGGAAGCAATGGTTGAAATATAATTGTAGGAAATACAAGGGGTTGACTTTATCTTCAAATATGGCGGAATGCTGGACTGAACTTTTTTGTGATTAAGAATATTGCTTATATTAACGGCATCGATTCCCTTGTTGGCATACTGCAGTTTGAAAAAATAACGTGGTGCATGAGCAGTATTTTCTGTTTGTGTAGGTTTAAAAAGCCGATGATAAGCAATATCATGTATATGCATGTATATTCCTATGCAAATATTTAACCACCCATTGTGGCCACATCCTACTCCCGTGGGTCAAAATTTTGAATTTACACAACCTGGGTATGCTTACACATAAGTTACAGGTTTTCTGGCTACATGTAATTGATTTCTGAGGAGAAGATTTTTAAAGATTTATTCCTATGTAAAAATTCGACCCTCACCCATTGTGGCCCCACCCTAACCCCAGGGATCATGATTTTCACAACTTTGAATCTTCACTACCTCAGGATGCTTCCACACAAGTTTCAGCTTTCCTGGCCAAATCGTTCTGGAGAAGATTTTTGAAAAATTCTCAAAAATATTCAATAATTTCTAATTATCTCCCTTTGAAAAAAGCGTGGTCCTTAATTTTCACAACTTTGAATCCCCTTTGACTAAGGGTGCTTTGTGCCAAGTTTGGTTAAAATAGGCCCAGTGGTTCTGGAGAAGATGTTGAAAATATAAAAAGTTTACAGACAGACGGACAGACGGACGACAGACAAAATGTGATCGCAATAGCTCACTTTAGCTTTCAGCTCAGGTGAGCTGAAACAAAAATAAAAAATAAGGTAACTATTTTCATGTTAATCAATTTACATTATTTATTTTCCGATATTCATATCTGTAATCTTTTGATTGACTTATTTCCTTTCCCTGCAACATAATATAAAAATACCAACGTTTATGTTTGTATAGAACATTAATTTCAAATAATTATATTTTGATTTTTTAAATTCGATATTAAAACTTCTGAGTTTTTGAAAATAAAATTAAATTATTGCTTACGATAGAGCTAATTCAAATGTCTTTACTATTGTCTACCTTGACCGTTAACACAACTTTTCATCAGGTTAAGATTGACCAATCGATGTGCATTCAGGATGAACTCCTCCATCAAAACTATGCCGTCGTCTGGAGGAGGAATGTATTTTAGGTATTTTACCAACTTATTTTTTTCATATTTGATACATTTTCATTAATTGAAATTAATGTAATCTCTAAGTGTCTATAATTTCTTCAACACATCATCAAACAAACACTTACATTCTAAGAAAAAAGGGAATTGTAATTGATTGTAATCGATTTTAATGTCTAGATATTAAGGTATCTCTAACATGTTAGAAATTAACATTTTCTATCTCATTATTTTAAAAGTTAAACAAGCAAATTACAAGAAAATATAATTCTAAAATTTGGCGAAATATAAAGAAAAAGAGAATGATACATATTGCAGTGTAATTCTTTGCATTCTCAATTTTCAAAGTTGTAAAAACCCTTGCATTGTGTAGTAATAAGAAAAAAAATTCTTTTAATCTCGGCGATCGAAATGTCTAGATATTGATAAAAGCCTTGCGTGCAATAAAAATGTTTTTTATTCATATTTTATTTAAATCAAATAAACAAAACAAGAACTATGGAAAGCACCTGACAAACCATTTTAAATATTGATGAAACATAAACAGAAAAAGAGACTGGAATGATAAGGTTTATATAATTCGGTCAACAGTTTATAATTATCGTTTTTTTCAAATTTGTTTATTGCTATATATAACAATACATATAAATGCATATATTTTCCATTGGTGTCGAGAATGGCAAAGACAACGCTGGTTCCTTACCTGCCGTAACCATTGGCAACTTCCAGACACTTTTCCTCCGTAATGTGTCCATTGCCATCAGTATCAAACTCTGTGAAGTTGCACGGCAAAAGGGGTGTCTGTTAACAGAAAATTGCATAGGGTAAGACATCTTCGCTAGCCAAGGGTAACGATCCACGGTGATTTTCTATTCCGAATAGAGAAACACCGTGGATCGTCACCCTTTGCTAGCAAAGATGAGGGTAAGATTCTATGGTTCTCAACAGTTATTATATTTGTTTGACTAAGTATTTTGATTCTTTTCTAGTTATCACAAATAAATTAACTTACTTCTTAATAAATAACGTCTTTCAATTTATTTCGATGATTATTATATTATATAATATAATATTACATGTATTATAATATTGTTTTATTTTTTTCTTGTCCGCAGTGTAATGCTTATGTTTTCAATTATTTAAATTGAACTTATCCTTTTCCATCTGTCCAAGTTAAGGCTTTCTTATCCGTTCTACCACCCTTGATCAGAAACCCTTGACTTGGGAGGAAAACTTTCTATCTAGATGATATTACATAACTAGAGTTACATTTCCTCCAGCCTTTCTCTGCCACCCAACACACCATTTGCCCTCAGCTGACCAAACACAGATACACAGTAACAAAACAAAGACCACTGACGTTATCATATTCTGCTAGGTTAATCAAAAAACATATGTTTTATATCATTTACTATTTGGTATTCACATTACTGTATATAGGGAGAGAAAGCGGAAGTGTGAGACTTTGCGAGATTTAGCGTGACTTGTGCTTCTGGAGATAAACAAACCCCGCCATATATAGTGCATGAGTCGCATACAGCACACTGATACACGTTCACATGGCTTTGTCCATTTTATACTGGTTTAACTTTGTCTCTGGGACGAAGAAGCTCCATAAGAAGTCGGAGCTTGCCGTGAAGTCCGATCACGTACGTAGATTTGTCTACGAAGCGGAGTTGAATCATGTGCAAGGAAGGGTGCAGACCAGCGTGAGGGACACGAGTTATCACGTAAACGTACGTAACAAATGTTATGAGATAGACCTATTGTTACCAGAAATTAATCAATAACATCGTTTTTAGTATTTCTCTTGTTAACTTTAGATTACACTCGGGGATAACTACATAATACAAGATAATATATGTGATTGTGTCAATGGCCAGGACAAGTGCCACCATAAAGCGTCGCTCCTTCTATACGGGTGGTATGCATTTATACTGATAAAATCTATAAACGATACATGTATAAAACTGTTACATTTTATAAATAGGCCTTGTATACATTTAGATTAAAAAAATGTCAGTAAGACGGACGTCCGTGCATCCTGGATAAAACATCCCAAGAGTGGGCCCCCCAAGAAAACAATAACTATGGAAGATTTATTTCCTCCGCCAGCAAAGCTAGCCAATTATAGGTAAGTGCAGTCAAGTCCATTTGTAACCGGGTTACAGATTTGTGGTACTGGGAAATTGTACTGTTATCTTGCCATATGGCATTTTGATGAAGCAAAATAAATGACACTATACTGACAGGGCAACATCGAGACCTGTTGATGAACAGGATATTGAATTCTTAGGGAAAGTGCTAAGTGATTTGTGCAGATTTACAGGTCTTAATAAAGAGGAACTTCTTGGAAATTTTTATTTTAATTGTTCACATTAATTTTATTTTGTTGTTGTTGTTTCCATTTAACAAAACTTGATTGTTTTCTATTTAGTTAAAGTTATTGTTGAATTCTTTAGAGCTACCTCAACTTAGTATTAGTTAAAATTTACATTTATATGATGTACCGGTAACTACCTTTATTCGAGCAATAAAACTTAATCAGCTTATGAAATACTATAGCCCAGTATATGTGTATTTCTATAAGCCAAAGTATAAATAAGCAGAGATTTTACAATCCTGTTAAAATAGCTCTAAAGATGACATTTTTTCATGCATTTTTGCTATTCAGAGGGGTAAAGAGTCTTTACATGTACTTTTACCTTGATAAGTTCAATATTCATATAATTAACTATAAAATAATGATGTCATATTGCATTTAATGTTTTGTATCCATCTGAATCAATTAGAACATATCAAACCAGGACCATATTATTATGTGAGACAATCAACATTATTTCTTGTGCATCAGAATTTATATTTCTTTAATTGAAAATTTTTAGCAATGCAATAGATCATGATCGATAGTGTCACCTGAGCCCCCTCCTTCCAAAGTAGATGTGCCATATGTAGAGGATCTTTTGTTGGCGGAAGGATACACAAGTGCCATCAATAAAATGGAGTGGTTAAAGACAAATCTGAGTGTAACTAATGAACAGATAGAACAAGCAATACATCTTTTTAATTCATCGCTGTATTAGTGTAATCAATTACCCTGGGGAATAATATGGAAATATATGAATTGCAGATGTTAAATACTGATGAAACCTATTATGTTTGCAGGTTGCACAGCTTACAAATGGACAAACAAGCAATCATCTATGGTCAATGGTAAAAAGGAATCGCTTGACTGCATCAAATTTTGGTGTCGTACTCTCTGCAATAAGAAGACAGAGGTATGTTTGGATAGTTGATTTTCATGTCCAAATGTATTGAAATATTTAATATCTTCCGGTTAGAATACCGGTGTGTATTACATGTACTCCAATGTTTGACAAATTTTATGATAGATTTCCACCATCATTATACAAGCAAATATTTGCTTCCTACAACCTTTCAACTAAGGATGCTATATTGTGGGGCATTAGCAATGAATCCACAGCTAGGTCGAAGTACTGTTCCTTTGGTGATGCTATTGTGGAAGAAACAGGTTAGTAAATGTACTGGCAAGTGTTTTAAAATAAGATCCACAATTTTTTTTTATAAATTATTTCCTAGTATGATTGTTTTTAAAAAATATAGATTTAACAATTAGTGTGTGCAACACTGCAGAATTAAATGCAATATTTTTAACTTGATAGTGCACACTTTTTTATATTACAGGAGTATGGCTGCATGAAAGTGGCGTATTGGGAGCCAATCCTGATTGAATTATTCGCCGTGCAGCCACTGATAACTACAACCACCAAGTTGTCGAACTGATAGACCTTCTGGAGGGTATGGCTGTTAAACCAGAGGTGCTGGAAGTATAGAGTGTCCTTTCAGTGCAAGGAGCATGACAATATCTGAGGCAATAGAATCAGTCAAAAACCTTTGTTTAGGTAAATTTAAGATTTAAGTGTTAGCTATTATGTTGGTAAAAATTTTAATGTTTATTTATATATAATTGTTTATTGTAAATCTTGTTTTTCTATTTCTCAGAATATCAGACGTACGAAGGTAGACAGTTTTACAAACTAAAGGAGGGCCATAGATACTATGACCAGGTGCAGGGTCAACTGCACATTCTGAATAGATCGGCATGTGATTTTGTTGTTTGGACTACAAAAGGTATTGCCATTTTCCGAATCATTCAAGACAGTAACTGGACACCAAACATTTCAAAACTAATAGACTTTTATTTTCATAAAATTATCCCACATATTGTTGAAGATTGATGTTTTTCCTATTAAGATGATGTTAATCGTTCTTACATGTATAATAAGAAGGTTTTATGTGAATCTGATTAAATCTCTTGATATATATTCAATTTATGACTATCATTACTTTATTTGAAATTCACAGTTTAGTATTCTGACAGTCAATATTAATTCCTTTAAAAAAGAATCAAAAATTGAATTGAAAAAATGACAATAACAAACCGTCAACCATCTCAAAAATCCATAAAACGTAATACAAATTCAAAGCAGAGCAACACGGACCTCCAAAAAGATAGAGGTAGGATCAGGTGCCATAAAGGAGTGAGCATCCTCTGCTGACCGGTCACACCCGCCGTGTGTTCTCTGTCGTAATCGGGAAAAAACAGAAAAATCCGTAGACAATTAGGTGATTAATTATGGTCTAACAATTAGTATGAAAAACGTCAGTCAGCATGCGACCAAGTGGAAGATTGTATTTGCTGACAAGATCGGTGTATCGACCATAGAACTTACGAAAAGATTACTTAAAACGAAACTGTATATAGTCCTGTTTTATCAACTTGTTTGTCAGTAGGTTGTCTCGCCTTAGAAACTGTTCATACGAAGAGCATGCCCTTGCGTATCGAATTAACTGAGACAAAAACACCATATGCAAGTGATGATGAAGGTATATTGCTACATAAGTAAGGAAAGTTGACTATAGAAAAATTGAAGTCATCGCGTTTATCATAAAGTTTTGTTGCTAGGTTACCATCAATGTCCATTTCCAGTAAAATATCCAAATATGAAACAGATGACGCAGACTCTGTGATATCTTTTATTTCAAGTTACTGAAAGTATTTTTTGTATTTGAAACAAACATTTGATGTAATACTATACTGAAAACGTATCATGTATCTGATTTTTATCTACTGAGTGTCTTTGGTAAAATTCTCTGCAATCTCAGCAATCATTGGAACTTGAAAATTTACAAGAATGCAACAGACTTGAAATATTTTGGTACTCAAGTATGAGGAATGTGAGATAAGATTTCAAAGTTTTTAATTCTTTCATTTACCCTCTCCACATGGATGCGTGATCTGGCAATTTTTCTGCACATCTGTACTTTAGCGGGTGTGTATTGTCTATTGTTTTTTAAAAAAAAGGGGGAATGTTTAGATGAACGCCTGCTGGAAGTAGAGATTGAATTGTAAATCCTTTATCCGCAAGAATCATGTCTCCTGGTTTCAGTTCAGAGAGCATATTACTGTGTTCAACGATAGCCAAATCTGAAGTACTTCCTGTGTAAAGTTTGCTCACGTAAACTACAGCCACCTGTTACGGATTTAACTGTATGACGGTTTTTGTAGGAACTATATGTTTGAGCCTGTGCCATCATATTCTGCCCTGGGATATCCTGGGTGACCTCTGTAGCATCAATCACAAGTCTGCAGCAATTGAAATCACCAAAACGTGTTGGCATTGATGACTAGCATTTCAACAAAGAAGGAATCCTGTTCTCAATCATGCCTTTAAAGAAACTCTCATGTAATGCAAAAATATGGGTGGTAACAATATTCTGCACAATTGTCTTGGTAATGTGAAAACGTTCGGCTAGATCCAAATTCAGACAGTTTAACTTAAGCTTCATAAGTGTCATGAATAGATGGTCTGTTCTGGAGATAGTGCCATGATTCCAATTGTTGATGTAGATTAATGGAAATCTTTGAATGCATGGTGCTGTCAATGACTTTAAACATGTCAGCCTTTAAGGAAGTGTACATCAGCATCTAAAAAAGATGAATACAGTTATAAAATGTACTAGTCAACTTGTTCCTTAAAAAAACAATGTTAAGTAAGATAATGTGGAACAGCAGAAATGATTCCTTTTATACAATATTTACATGTAATTAAAAGAAAACCGGTACCTTTTTCTCATTATTGATGATCTGGAAAACTGAGAAAGGTTGTTTCTTTAATTTTAGGGTTTCTATTTCTGTTGTCAGGTCTTTGATTTGTTCTTCAATCTCCTTAATAAAAAATTAACATACATATATAAATAAAAAAATATGAATTGATTCATTAATATATATGTACATGTATACTGGGGTATATTTATCAAAGCGAAAAACAAAAACAGAATGGTAGTCTTATACTCACTTTGATTTGTTTTAGCAAGGCCTATTCTTGTTGTGCATAGCAATGGTCGTTGCTGACCTGTATTCCCTCACCAAATGAAGGATTTGTGACAGCCTCCGCCTCATCAATTACTTCCTCAGGTTCTTCCATCTGTCCTGACTTTGGGTCTTCTTTGCATTGTCTGCAGGTTTTAAATACTTTGGTATTAAAAACATTTAAAATAATGCATACAGCATTAATACTACCTAATTTTTAATCTGGAAATTTAAATAGTATTGACCACCTAGAATTTTTTAAAATTATTTAAAGACAATTAATTCAGTAAAATTATTCAGCTGATTAAAATTATCTCACAATTACCATTCATAATACATCAATCATATACCTTGAAATGGCATTTGGGTCCCCAAAGTCAAAATACGACCCTTGGTTCCTGAGAAAGATAGTGTGTCCATTTTCCTTTTTTTCCATTTTTGAAGTGACAACTGCATATCCTGTCAGCATCTGACACTCCTATCTTGTCTCCTAAAATATAATTTTAAAAGTTAAAAAGCTACATTTTCATGTTATAATTTTAATATAAATAGACCTCACTGGTCATTAGCGCTCTTGATTACAAACAGGGACGTTGCATTATACTAAGAAAACGTCACTGTTGCAAACCCCTTGTGTTGTTGCAAAGAACATTAATGTAAAAAGCAGCCGATATTGTGTTTTGGATATACAGTATGATGCAATAAATATTCGTACAAAATGGCGGTGTGTTTACATTCGCGACAGAATAAGGTCAAACTTCAAACTCTAGTTTTCATCTTAATAACTAAAACTTACCTAATACTTTGTAAGATGACCTTTTTGCCGAATTACATTTTGTAATCGTCGGGGGATTGTGTTATAGAGGTTCTGTACGTACTGAGGGAATATAGATGTCCATACCCGTTGTATCTCTCGGAATAGGTCGTCCTTGTTTTCAATACGACCAACACGTGTTTGCAGCTTACTTTTTAGTAACAACCATAAATTTTCAATTATATTTAAATCGGGACTTTGTGCAGGCCAGCTCATGGTTCTTATTCCATTTCTATGGGTAAAATCTTGCGTTGAACGGGCACGGTGTACCGGCGCAGTGTCATCTTGGAAGATGTACTGTTCATTGGGAAAATGTCGGGCTATAACCGGCCACAAATTGTCATTCAGTACTTGCTGGTATTGCTCTGCATTGATATTGCCATTAACAGCTGTAATAGCACCTACACCGTGCCACGAAATGCATCCCCAGATCATAACTTCGTATGATGGCTTCGCCCGACGTGCCTCAACCAAATCCGATCTCCAGCCCTCTGCACCAAGAAAAGCGCTTTTTTCTATTCACTTCTCTGATCACTAGTTTCTTCTTTGCCACCCGTCTTACGAATCCATTTTTATGCAGATGCAATTGCACAGTTCGTTTAGATACTGGCCGTTCTCTGTTTTCATTAAATTGGTAATATCTTTCAAACTCTCTCTTCTGTGGGTTTTCACAAGCCTTTCCAGTGTCCGATAATCTCCGGTTGTCACAGTAGATTTCCTGCCTCATCTGGGGATGTTTTCTATAGAACCTCGTCGTTCTACACGCTTCTTAAAACTTGAAATTGTAGATCTGGGTATTCCGAAGGTTTCTAACACGTAGGTAATAGTTTTACCATCTTGTAACATTTTCCATACCATTTCTTTTACCTCAATTCTTTCGCTTTGCGGCCCATTATTGTTTCCGTCGATTCAGATTTGTTTACAAAGCAGACGACAATAAAATCATGTGACATATGAAATGTCACCTGACCAAAAATTGTTATTAATAACTAACGAAATTCCGATGCTATTTATAAACCCTTTTATTCGACGTTAAATTTGTGAGGTGAAGCGCGAGTGTAAACACGCCGCCATTTTGTACGAATATATATTGCATCATAAGTTGACTCGCATTCATTTTCTTTTACATTTTAAGGACGACGGACCCAATTCAAGATTTCGCACCTCTGCGCAGAATCCGTGCATTTGCTTTATATATGACTGTCGTAATTACGTACATCAGAATAAGAGAAAATAATAAAATTTTCATTTTACTTAACATAGTTTGTGATGCCAAAATATTTTTAGTGTAGAAAAAAAAATTAGTTCGAATTTCCTCTGTTTGCGACAAGTCCGTTATATATCCACGGATTATAAATCCTAAAACTCCCACAGGCAGTTTATAGTCTTATATAATCTGGTAGATATTGAATTTATACCTTAACCTTACAAAATTTATACATATAGCAGTTAATGTAAAGTCAGGCAATATTTAATTATGTCCTTTTTCCAATATTTCTAAGGAAAAATAAACCAAGCAGTGAACTTTGACACAACCCCTCAAAAAATTTAGGTCGATCACCTACATTTTTTTTCTGTTCATCGGTATGCTAATTGACTTCTTAATATTACAATTTAATTAGAGTAAAAAATCTTTTGCAGAATTTTTAAAATATCAGTTTTTATACCACACCCCAGAAAATTCCCATTACTTTCTATTATATCTGAGGATTTTCGTAACCAAAGTTTATAACCGCCCGCAGTAAAATAAGGAAGTCGATGATCATGTAATTTTTTTTATTGATTTTCACTCACCATTAACTGAGTAACATTATATAAAAATTTGAATAAAAAATCTATTGTAGAAATGAATTGGGTCCGCCGTCCTTAAACACAGCCTTATAAGCGCAAAACACATAGAAAGTGACTAGGCATGCATATACATATAAAATAAAGTGTACTCGATCTCGATCCGACGTTCCTCTGACCCATACAGTATTTTTATTACGTGTAAGTACTAAAAGGATCCTTCCTGCAAAGTTTTTCCCACACTTTAACTGAATTCTTTGGAAACCTGAAAAAACTGCACGTTTCGCGAAGACTCTGGTTGTTACAATTTATAACAAAACAAAGCATTTCGCTTTAATCACTGTGTATCTTCCAGCATGTGTCTGTTTATCTCCAGAAGCTATTCCGGAAGTGACGTATGAACGAGACTTTCATGCCCTATTGTAGATTGAAGTAGAACCTCGTTTTAATATTTTATATAAGAAATTGTTCATAAAACAAAATTTAACAACTTTTGACTCACCAAATATAATAGTTTTAATCTTATTGTGTGCAATTAGAATGTTGCTGCTTAATATATATCAAGATCCGATAGCAACAATCGATCGTCATTGTTACAGCTGGCGATACTTGTTAAAAGCAGTTGGAAGTTAATTTATTATTTTCGATTGGAAAATTGTCAATTAATCAAGTACGGTTTCCCCATCTCAACAAATTTACATACTTGACAGTGAAATAACACCTTACGCTACAAATGATAAAAAGGGTACTTTAATTTGTATGTGCAGTATCTCTTTATCTTGCCAAGGACCAATGAATTACTTTTTGGAGGAATTTATTTAACTATGGATTACAACTACAAGTACGTGTATTTTTCAAGTAGTTAAAGTTTTATATAAAAAAGAAACAAACAAGAACCCCACAGGCCTTGACGGTCACCTGAGTACCATAGTCCTTAGTTTGACATGTCGGAGTCTCATTCTTGCATTTTAAGCTCATGTTTGAAGTCTAAACCCTCATCCGAAGCTCCTCTGACTGTTACCCTGCTTTTGATGTTTGAGAAACATTTATTCATGAAAATGTGTGAGTGTGTGTGGTGGTGGTGGTGGGGGGGTTACAAGAGTCAGAGGAATCTCGGGTTCCTAATCCTTAGCTCCTGGAGCAAATAATTATAAACTTTTGGTTATAAGAAACATGCTGGTCTTAAATAATCAATTTTTGTATGATATTCACAGTTTGCAAATACCCTAAGCAAAAATAAATGTTCTATATGTGGTCACGCCCCCCCCCCCCTCCCTGATATAAAGCCTCAACTTCTGACTCATGGCCTAGGCAGTGAGTTTCACAATTTAACATCAGGACATTATATCAATGCATGACTCTATCTCCCAGGACTGTGATAGTACAAAGATATCCCATTACAACAATGGGTTTGGGAACTCAAAGAGAAGATGGAAATGGCACATACCTTTGTGAGAGAAAATTCCTTTGTCTCTATGTTAAGACAGAAAAGTGTGCATGATACAAAATTAAGTTGGAATATGTTTTCGCCCGGAGACGAAGTTTATGTTTACTTCCCGAGATATGCAGTCGGAAAAGTCATTCACGTTGACCAGATGATACTAAAAACAGCTCAGTCCTTTCATACTCTTTCGATGCTATAACAGCTGAGGAGGAGAATAATACTGTGGAGCACAATATGCTCAAACGTGAAGACTGCGAGAAACCATCTGAGAGGTTTAGGGAGCGTCCAAGACCAAAATATATGTCTGATTATAAAGTTGAATTGTAGAAAAAAAAGTTTAATTCCCAAGTTGATATGTTTAGTTCATATGGAGAAATGGTGCACATTTTACTAATTTGCATAGCGGCCATAGTGTTATCACAATGGCTATTTTCAGTACAATTAAATATATAGAAAGGAATGAGAAAAATCACTATTTTAAAAAAATAGTATTTCGAAAATATATTCTCCTCATTTGGTTTTATTATTTACTACATCCGGGATCGGAATGTGCTTGTTTTGTTTACATGAAATGTTGAGATGGCGGTTCCGTTTGAATCTGAAACATCGAAGCGGGCCGTTGTAGGAATATAGTGTGTTTTAGTGATGAAAGACGTCATGAAGGGATTTTGGAATTATTTTTAAATTACTTGCCATTCATAGGTAAATTTGTTCCCCGTATATTTACAAAGGAGCACACGGCGGGTGTGACCGGTCAGCAGAGGATGCTCGCTCCTCCATGGCACCTGATCCTACCTCTGTCTTGGTGGTCCGTGTTGCTCTGCTTTGAATTTGTATTTCATTTTATGGATTTTTGAGATGATTGACGGTTTGTTATTGTCATTGTTTTCATATTGCAAACTAATTGTGTCAGAAATCTTGACTCAAATTAAAAAGTCTTGTCGGTTTCTTTTTACTGTCAAATTAGCATTTTTTGGGCGCCTGTAAAGTGCGAAACGAAACGAAACCCAAAGAAAGGAAACGAAACCCAACGAAACGAAACGAAACCAGAAATTGAAACGAAATGAAACGGAATTTAACAAAACTAAAAATCAATTATGACTACATAAAAGTGAAAATGATTTCATTGAAATAAAAGTTTTAACCATAAATACAATCATGTATAACAACCTGTATGTGTCAAATTGCCGTTGTAAATTCTAAAGCAAATTACCCGGAATTTGTAAAAAAAAAAAAAAAAAAAAAAAAAAAAAACCCAAAAAGTAAAAGGCTGATTTACATTCTTATATCTTTTATGTTTCTAATTGGTTTCATTAAAGAGAAAGAGGGGGGAGAGATGATTATACTGTAAACATATTAAAGAACTGGGTTTAGTCCTTTGGCTGTGTATTCTATTAAGCGTTTTTGGCGGAAGATGGCGTCCGCAAAATCAAGTACATTGCCAAATGTAAAATATTTAAGGAGAAAATAAGGAATCTTTAGAAATGCGCTAAATCAAATCCATGCTAACTTGTTGAAAAAGCTTATTCCACCAAATATCGTACACGCTAAATATGGTACGTTAGTTTACAGTATTTAGGGAGACATTACAACCAAACGATTTTTTAATATTGATATGAAATATTGTAAAAATGAGTCAAATACAATGTGTGGGAGAGAAAGAGGGGATTTTGTTTAATTTAAGTACACAGGTAAAAAACCTCTTTAAAATGCAAGTTAATTTAGTTATAAAACGAAGTCCAAATTCATGCAATAATACATTTTAAAACAATTCTTATTATATGTTAGAAACTAGTAACCAACAAGAATGCTCTAAATCACATTGTATTCGATCGTTTCATTTTTACAATATTTCAAATCGATAGAAAGAATATTGTGGTTAAAATGTTTCTGTAAGAATTATCATCATCATCTCTCTCTCTCTCTCAAACTTGCGTATACTTTGCTATGTCGCTGACAAGATTTTAGGCATCTCTCTCTCTCTCTCTCTCTCTCTCTCTCTCTCTCTCTCTCTCTCTCAACGTCTGAATGTCCTTTAATGAAACCAATAAGAAACATAAAAAGGTATAAGAATGTTCATCAGTTATTTACATCATTGTATACTTTTTGCAAATACCGGATAATCGGCTTAAAAATTTACAGCGTCAATGTGTAACATACAGGTTACTTAATATATTTATGGTTCAAAATTCTATTTCAATGAATTTTATTTTCACTTTCACTAGTCAAAATTGATATTAATTATGTTTAAATTTCGTTTCGTTGGTTTTGTTTAGTTTCGATTGGTTTAGTTTCGTTTCGAATGGTTTCGTTTCGTTTTGATTGGTTTCGTTTCGTGTCGTTCGCTTTCGTTTCGCACTTTACAGGCGCCCGTATTTTTAAAGATTTTTCAGTAAGCTAACAGCCTTGCAACAAGGGATTTAGGCTTTATATTGAATCATTATTGCATATTTCTATAAGCATTATCATTATAAATTGAATGAGAATTTTCAGGTTATAATTTGATTTAGTTCCATCTGATTTTTTCCATTGTTTATTTATTTATTTACTCATTTTAGCCAGTAACGTCCTATTTTTAGATAATCTAATGGTTGAATAGGGAGGCATTTAAAGTGAATTTGAAGTGTGAATCACTGATTGTAGTGACAAAAACATACACAGATAATCTATGCATTGCCCTAACACGTGTTTGTATTCAAAAAATGAAAGTTTTGACGTAATAACATCAATTTCGTACATAAAAGGAATGAAATTTTCATTCGTAAGGGATATAATATTACAGACATGAATATTAATGAGAAC
This sequence comes from Magallana ariakensis, assembly GCA_020458035.1. Classification (NCBI taxonomy): domain Eukaryota; kingdom Metazoa; phylum Mollusca; class Bivalvia; order Ostreida; family Ostreidae; genus Magallana; species Magallana ariakensis. The sequence goes on along the minus strand of CM035814.1, from coordinate 61,813,357 downwards.
AGTGTCACGTGGAATTTAGCTCATGAATAAAATGTACGTGACTTTTTCCATATGTAGCCTGATTTTATTTTACACGTTTACATACATCTTTGAGAAAACTGACCTCAGTCCTTTCAGAATGAGGAAACGAACTCTTTCGATGCTATAACAGCAGAGGAGGAGAATAATACTGTAGAGCACAATACACGTTTAAATACATCTTTGAGAAAACTGATATCTCATGTTTTTTAATGTCTTTTCAGAAAGACTATGCCACAAATGAAGATCACTCCCAGAAACATAAAACATATATTTATTAAAATTATGTAGGCTCAATTTTTCGAACATGCCATTATAACAAATACTCTCTTTCAGTGATTTGAATCCGCGGGGCCCAAATTTCGTTGATCGTGGTTTTTTTTAATTATTCGTTGGAATGTAATTTCATGGATATTGTTATTATCTACAACAGCTTTATGTATTAAAAAATCAGAAATTCTGTTGCAAGAAACTCATGAAAAGGTCTTGCACATGTAAACGAAGTCCATCATTTTAAAACGTTCGTAAATATAATCTTACACATGGGTTAGTGCCTGACGATGTATATAGTGCACCCAATAAGGACACGTCAAGATCCCGCGTACAGTTGTGTTTTCATTTATTTAGCAGGTGTTACTATCCCCGCGGTTTGTAGTTTCAGGTTATCATGCAGATCTTTAATTTAAAATAAAAAGTATATCGATAATAAAAAAACATTTTTGCTCCAAATTAAGGCTTCTTAACCGATTTTCTACAAAAATATGGCAAACAGAAATTTCAAAACCATTATATTTTTTGTCATCTAAGTAGAAAATAAGTAAACATTTTCGTTAAAAAAAATTTCACTATGAAAATTGCAGCTCATATTGCTTTAAGTACAACTGTATGAATAACAAATCGATTTTCTTAAGAAATAAAGAGAAATTGAAATACATCAGTAGTGTAAGTATAGCTGTAGAGCAGCAAAAACTTAACCAGTGATAAACGTAAAAAAGATAATATTAGAACATGTTAATCAATCTCGTAGATATGTTAAGGATCCTCGACACCCCGTGACTTCTAATTTTTATGACAGTACGTCACAATATGGCGAATTTAACACACATTGTGAAACAGTTTATATCGCCAGAATGTTTCGTCTATCTTTGTGGCGCAATGAATTTAGCTACCGACTACCAATCCACAGGTCCCGAGTTCGAATACAGTAGGGACTTTTATTTCCTTGAAGAGTGGAAAAATTTAGAAAATTGATTTTCAACCCCAAATCGACATTTTTTTAGTTATTTTCAAGTCGAACACATTCTAAAAATCCATATCTTTAAGTAATTTAGAAGAATGGGCTGGTATGCAGAACTTTTTCTAGGTGTGTGGAGGACCCTTAATAAGTAACTAGGTAGAGTCTATGCACCTGAATGTGTTTCCATACACGATAACGACCAACGCTCAGAACATGGGGATAACAGTAGACTTTCACGATGATGGGTGTGCAATTATAACAATGAGAAATGGACAAAACAGGTGGAACCCGACATCATTGAAACAATTCAAAGAAGCTCTAGACGAGGTGGAAAGGTAAGCTACAAATGCATATACACATTGTAACTGTTTACAGGTGTCAATAACTAGATCGATCCCAGTTGTTTTGGTATGGAGGCCGATACCCTTACGTAATAGATATATGCCGAAAACAGTTTCGAGGCCCGTTAGGTCCGAGGACTGTCTGATAATTTTTTCATACAGAACTGGTTGAGGCATATATTGTACTTTAAACACTGCCATTGAATTTCATTGATGATTTAATTGAGAGTTTGAGACAGTCCGACAGTTGAAGGATGTCAGCACTGTAACCACTGGTAACAGTCTGAAATTAAGAGGCTCATTAATATCAGACTGTCATAGGTAAAATTTTAGACTGCTGAAACAAAGGAATGACATCACAGCAGTGTTTTAATGTATGATACTAATCAACAAACAACGGTCTGTACTTTCATGTCATTACGGTCAAACGTTGCTCATCAAAATAATGCTTTTAAAAAATCATGTAAAAAAATGGAACAAATCAAATTCAGTTAGGGTCGCATACTGACTGACGTTTTTGATACTAATTGTTAGACCATAATTAATCACCTAATTGTCGACTGACTTTTCCGTTTTTCCCTATTACGACAAACAGCACACGGCGGGTGTGACCGGTCAGCAGAGGATGCTCACTTCTCCATGGGACCTGATCCTACCTCTATTATTTTTAAGAGGTCCGTGTTTGCTCTGCTCCTGTTTTGTAATTTTCCTTTGGACTTTTGAATTTGAACACTCTTCGTTATCACCACATATCACTTCAATAAGTTTGTTTTACTACACCTGTATTTAGAATACGATGATAGCTTATTATTTGTTTTTTTTTACACAGGACCGAGAGTGTTAAAATTCTAGTCACGACTGGAGTGGGCAAATTTTACAGTAATGGCCTAGACCTAGACTATTTGAAAGCTCACGAGAGCGAGAGGGAGCAGTTTTTACAAGACCTGGTTGAGTTAATCTGGAGGCTTATGTACTTCCCTCTCCCCACTGTGGCAGCCATTAATGGTAATGTTACCGAACTATTTATGGTCTAAATGCCAAACATGATAGTACCATACACATGTTTTATTTATTATTATTGTCATATTTTAAAGAAGTGAAATTATGTTTCTTATTTGATCTTAGGACATTGCTTTGCCGCTGGAGCTTTCTTTGCGATGAGCCATGATTACCGAGTGATGAGGTCGGACCGCGGATGGATTTCTTGGAATGAAGTTCTAATACGTCTCCGCATATCTGGCCCACTCATTGACCTTTTACAGCAAGTGTCCAAATCTGACTTTCACATACATGCAATTTAAAACTTGTTCATAAAGGCATAATTAATTGTTTCTTTCTTCGCCTATATCTTGTCTCAGTTAAATTATTTGGGAAATCTAAGCAAGTTTAAGGACCTAATGCGTTTTAATATTTTCAGACATAAATTGAATGCTGAAGCACTACGAGAATCAGTCATTTTTGCTAAAAGAATAACTGGCACGGAAGCTGTTCGATTGAAGATAGTGGACGCAACCGTAGCGGGGTCGGATTTAATTTCCAAAAGTAAGACTGTGGGGTTTGAAGCCTTGGGCAGCAATGTAATTCAGCGGGTCGACTTACACAACATGAAAAAAGATTTGATCCCTGGCAGTTCCGTTCAAAGGAAATCTAATTTATAGACCTTAAATACAATATTGATTGATTCTTGGCATTATATATGTACAATATGGACAAAGTGAGCAAGCTAAGCATTTGAGAAGATGCTTCCAGGGCTCAAGCAGTTTGCTTGTGTGAAAGGGATGTCATACATGTATAAGGCAAGACATGATGCCTATCTTCTACATTTATAATCAGAAGCCATTATCAATAAACGGCAAATAAATATTTTTAAAAAAGTTTGTTAAGTTATATTTGTCTGTTTTTGTTGTTAAGGCAATATCCAGGTTAGTTTTGTTTCAAGTTTTTTAATGAGCTGTCTTTAACTAGTGTATCTGTAATTTTTTTTACCTTTATTCTTATTTGCTAATACGTGGGGATGGAAGATAGAGGAATGGGTGAGGTTGGGCTGAACAACAAGGAGGAAACGTCAACTCTAACGTTGGAGTTGTTTGTATTGAGGCAATAAAGAGCGGCATGAAATTTACCTGAAGTTTGAATAGTGACATATGATTAATAGTTTTGAAGGTAAATACATGTATGTGGGTATGGAATATCCATACGTACATGAAATGTAAGTAACCAAAATCCCCTCTTTTATGTGAAGATTACCCAGTATTGGCATAATCCCTTTCACAATGTTTTTTGGACATTAAAAATATATACAGTATATCAAATATACAACATAATAACACGCTTAAATTCTAACTCAAACAATCTTAATTACCTGTCATGTTATTATTACATGTACATCAGAGTTTCAGTTATATCTGCGTGTATGTTAAATAATGGTTTATAGTCGAAACATTTGGGTGGTTAAGGTGGGTCCTTACTCGAGTGACTTGTATACACAACATTGAGACTATAAAATTACCACTAGCTAATCACCAAATTATTTATAAACCTTGTGTCAATGATATTGCATTGGTAGCAACGCACTGTTTAGTTTTGTGCATATTTAGATAGTTTTGACCAACAGCTAAATCACGCTACATAATACTGTATTATTGTATTTGTAGTATTACATATACTGTTCAAACGGATTTTACCAAAAAAACTAACTTTATCACAGGTCTGTCTCAATAGAAAAATTTTGTTTTAAAAACACACACCCAATAAGACTCATGGCAACATCAACATGAAGATCACCTAAAGAATAACGTTTCCTTGGTTTCACCACACCAGGGGTCATCTTCCAAAGGAGAAATGTATTGACCAGGGCCACTTCCAGGATGAAATTCATAAAGTACTTCCAGTATTTTCTTGACTGCCGACCAATGGGACACTTGGAGCGATACTGCATGGCACGATCAACACCATAGTAGTTCTCCTGGTAGGCAGCAACAGCTGGTGGTCGCTGTATTAGTATGACCTCACCCCCAGGTACTCGACGATGTGTCAGACCATCTCCAAGTGGATCTGATGTGGTTGAAACAATATGAACCTGTAAAGTAAATGATGATTTACCAAATGGATAACATGCTTTTTTCCACAATATACACTCCCATCAACAATCTTAAATTGGTCACTTACTGGTTTGGCATCTTTCCATGCTGTTGCAACCAAATTGTCATGATGCAGTTGTTCAGTATCACCACGACCACTAAAAGATGGGTTCTTCAGCTCATGTGGGAATCCTTTGCGATTGGTATTGATGGTACCACAAGCATAAATACCATTAACTTCAAGATTTTGAAGCAATGGGATTGATGTAAAGTACCTATAAATAGAAAATGTCACATAACAATATTGTCAGAAGTTATATCAGTATGCATTTCATTATTCTGAGGTTTACTAATGAAAAATTACAGAAACCATGTAATAATTTTCTTTTAATAAGTTTCATTTATTCAAGATTAATTCTTCTTTACTAAATTCTTCTTGAAAATGATGCGGCTTCTTTTCATGTATAACTGATGGACATAAGCAACTGGCACATAGCATCACTTTTGAAAGTGGGGAGGATGGTACACAAAAAATCTTGACAAAGGAAAAAGATGGTATATTGGAAAAAAAAAGGGGGGGGGGGGGGGGTGTGTGCGTATTGTCCTATAACTTCAATTTCAATGTTAATTTCCTTTCAATTCAATTTTCATATGCTCCCAGAAAAGTCCCCCCCCCCCAATGCTGCTACTTGCCTGAGTAAATAAGAAAAGTAAGTAAATACATAGAGATAAAAGCATAAAAAAACTAGTTTGTTACCTGTCGAAGAAAAGGTGGTGACCTTTCCATTTAAGTGGTTTGGATAAATGTTTAACCACCCTTTCTCCAAGGTATTGTCCTTGCATCTCATCATGCTTGCCCAAAAAGATTTTATAATCGTTGGTATATCCATTTGGTTCACACCTCATCCAGACCTACAAGACATAATTTAGATAATATTTTATTATTGTTTATGACCATGACAATGTCCACCTAACCTTTTCCCTTACATCATCATCCAGTCAATATTTGTTTACAATGAGATTGAAAAAAATCCAAAGCATATTATTTTTCATAAATAGCATTTTCTTATCAGGACTGTTTTAGGACAGGTGGATGCAGTAGTCCTGGGACTACATTTACCCCCCACCCCCAACCCCTCAACTGATGGACAAACTTTGTATTCTAGAGAATAAACAAGTTAATTAAATAAAGTCTCTCTAGGCTATTAGGTAGAAAAGTTTTAGTATTTTTAATATGATGGGGGTTAAAATATTTTGTCTACATTTTGTATATGTCCTGTTGCCTGTTTATTTTCCCAGTCATGAATATAACCAAGGTCATTCATGATAAACAAGGTACTCTGTACATGTATTTCATATGTGATTTAGTCCTTTTTGTTTGATATTGAACTGCAGGTTCTTGTCTTTTATTATGTATATGCTTTTCTTTGATATTTAATCATATTTTTAAATGAAAGCTTTGTTTTCTTGCATATAGATATATATTTCAACAATAATAAAATAGATATTTTGTAATAAAAAAGATCTTTCGAAATAGCGAAAAAAGAAATCATTGAGAAAAAAAATACCTTCATTCCTCTATTGATAGGTTTGCAAGGTGTATACTGCTTTGCAAAGTAATGACCTTTGTAGCGTATCATCCCTTCATCTATGCTCTGACACTGCCCAGGCTTCATATACCTCTGGAAATTTCTCCGAGTCATCTCTATCAATGGGCGTATCTTGTGAAGCCTGTAAGACATTTTATAGTAAATATGTTTTGTTGATAAAAATCATATTTTTGTAAAATTCTAATTTTGAAATTATAAATATTTACATTCCAAATATTTTTTTAATTTTTTGCTTGTAAAGTGTGTTGAAAGCTATAGCAGTTTCAACATTGTAACACACATAGGGTACTGAAAGGTTGAAATGACGAGTTTTATTATGATGTCACAAACACTGAAGGCTGTAAATTCTGGGCTGCAATGTCACAAGCAAAAATCAAAGTTCACGCTTTTACAGGCTATTACAGTAGCTCTTCCAAATATGAACTTACCCTTAGGATAAAATAGAAATTTTAAGGTATATATCACATTTGCAGAAGAGGCAAGAAATTAAAAAATGTAAATACTGTATATAAGCATTGAATCATTGTTTTTTGAAAGACACAGTCTCATAACTGCAGCGATGTGTGCATACAAATTTTCATTACTCGCTAACTGGCGTTACTCAATTTGTATGCACACACAACTGCAGTTATGAGACTTCATCTTTCAAAAACTAATGATTCAATACTGAAATGATGACGTTTTTACATTTTTAACACGGATGATAATGCACTTTTATGTTAACTGCATTCTAAAATATTTTAGTTTTATTTACCAGTCATACTCAGGAGATCCCACAGGGCCTTGAGTTGTATTGTCATTCAAGTGTAGGTACTCAGTCAATCTCCGGAAACGGCTCCTACTCATAGTGTCTTTGAATCCTTGGTTTCCTACAACAACATAGATATATATAGTCTTAGATTTAAGATTCAAATGATCTCAAACAAAACAGTATTTATTTATAATAACTATAACCATGTAATAATTACTACACTGTAGCATTGAAAATAAAATTATTCAATTAAAATAACCGATGTAGTTGATACATTTTAGATATAGCCTAGCTGTTTTTTATTTGGAGGAGGGTGTTTCTTATATAATATATATAACTTATAAAATTAATTAAAACATCAAAACATATAATCATACTGTTAATATTAATTAAATCCAGATTGTAATAATATTATCTTGGTTTATTGTATTGCACTAAAAAATCACATGAGAAGTAATTTGTTCAACACGCACCTGCTAATCTGCAGTTCAGAACATATTACAGGTAGCATGCGTGTTTATTGACATAATAATTAACCAACTCGAATTCATTAAGCTTAACAATTTATACTGTACCTAAGAACTTGTTTTGAGACCAGTACATGTCTACACTTGGAAGCTGGTTGGTGCCCATAAGGATGTGAAGGCCAAAATACGCCTTGATTTCCTAAGGAGAAGTGTCAAACCAATCCGCGTCGCGGTGACCTCTTTTCTCGAACTCCTGAGCAGCGTAACTGTTGGTTTCAATGGAGACTTTCTCGAAGAAATCCTCTGATAACATCAAATAGAAGTATTTCAAAATATTGTCATTCGGCGTCAAATCATGACTTGGACCGGTTTCCTCTGAGAACGGTGCGATTGACACAGGATGCAATTCGCTGGACCAAAAACCGGGACCCTCTGAATCGCTGATCTGACTAGAGAAAGTCTCCAAGGATGACTGGGAGTTCGGATCATCATCGTCATCCGTATCAGATGAAAAAAAATCTAAAGGATCATCAATGTTTATGTCTGAACCTGCAGAACTGCTGTATAAATCGTCGTCGGATGAATCACTGTCACTTTCGCCGTCACGGGAAGCCATGTTAATTTTCCGCGCTGTTTACATTGTTGCTATACAACCAACATGTGACGTGAATTTTTATTTTTAGAAACTGGAACCTTGCCGAACCTGTCGGGAATCGGATTTTGTTTCTTATGTTATTTGTAGCCTAGTCTTTCTTTTTTTATAAAGCTTTGTCAAAGCTAATAGAACGTCATTATCTCTTGCTTCTTTTTATATCCATTTCCTTTCATTTTCTTTTGAACACGCTTTTTTAGGTAACGTTATCTATTTTCCACGTTCGGAACAACCGATTTTCATTCGCGAATATCTTTTTTATTTTTATTCATTCAAAATCATGTCCGATACGAAAATTGTAGGAAAAATCTTAATTGTTTTATATATGGTAATTTCAACTAGAAAATTTGCATAGAAAATTAAGTTTGGTTAATTATAAATCAGCGCAAACTGGGCATATTTCATAACGTTTGACTGCTTTTCTGCACGTACATGCATATTTCAATCATATTTTTTGATATTTAGATGACCTTACACAAAAAAAATTTGTTTAAAAAAAATTCCCTTTTTTCTCTAGTTTTCAAATATATCAATCTTTTTATTGTATTCCATGTTTTTACATCATATCAGCAGTTTTCTCTCAGCGCACATAAAAATGCGTCAAAAGGCGCACTTGGCCGTTAAGGGGTTAACTTAAAATATTCGTAAGAAAATTGCTTAAAAAAGTTTTTTCGTGCTGCAGTAGAGCACCATGGGTTTGATTCATGAAAACATTAATGGTCACAAAATAATGAAAACTGTTTATCATGATTAAATTCAACTAAAACACTTTGCATGCATTTCTATAGAATGCAATTGTTGATGTCCTAAAAGGACTGTTTTATTATATGTCTAGTACAAAAAGATCTACTTCATTATAGCAACACAAAGCTATATATAAAAATTGTAATCCCATACAGAAGTTGTGCAGTATACATGATTAGTTACCCCAATCCGTCTCCGTACATACGATAGGTTAAAGATCACATTGTGAGGGCGGACCCCATGGACAGGTGCGACTAACACAATGGGGATAACGGTAGAGTTCTGTGACGACGGGTGTGCTTTACTTACGATGAGAAATGGGCAGAATCGTTTGAACTTAACGACATTGAAGCAATTTAACGACACTCTGGATGAAGTAGAGAGGTTTACCTTATTGTATTTTCTCTTGCTAGATATTTTCACATATTTGTGACACACGTAAACGATTTTGCATTAAAAAACTGAATTTGACTGTTACAGTATATATATTGGTTTCTATATATCATCATGTAATAGTCCTTGAATGTTAAATAATAAGGGTTTACAATTTATATATTGAGGTTCCCTGATACATGTAGCTTGTTTTTGTATGGCGGGCTAGAAAGGTTACAAATCATCAATTGAAACTACTCATGAAGCTGTTTTTTTCCTCTTCAACCTTACAGAAATGAGGACGTCCGTATTATGGTAACAACAGGTGAAGGCAGGTTTTACAGCAATGGGATAGACCTAGAGTGGATAATGTCACAGAAAGTTGACGTCCAGAAGGAGTTCTTCCGAACCCTGTATGACACTCTGTGGAGAGTCATGCACTTTCCCATGCCAACAGTCGCAGCCATTAATGGTAATTAATGAGTTTTATAGTGAAACACATCACAGGGGTTAGTTCAGTAACCTAAAGGTCGCTGGTTCGAGCCCCGTTTAAAGAAAGGCATCGACCTAGTGTGCCTTTATGGCTCGGTGAAGGATTTTACTTAATGAGTTACAGTATGATGCAATAAGTATTCGTCAAAATGGCGGCGTGTTTACATTCGCGACGAAATTAGGTCAGACTTCAATCTTCGAAGCCTCCATGCCAAGAAATACATTCCCAGACCATAACTTCATAGGATGGTTTTGCCTCCACCAAGTCCGGCCTCCATCCTTCATCCCGTTTTCTCCAGATGTAAACACGAGAATCTTGTCCTACAACAATTTTGGATTCATCGGAGGAAATTACCTTTCTCTAGTAGTTGTCAACTGTCAGTTTTCTCTTCTCACGGCACCAGGCTAGGCGTTTTTTCCTATTAACTTTTCTATTGAAAGTTCCTTCTTTGATACTCGACTAACAAATCTGTTTTTGTGTAAACTGAACAATCCGTTTAGACTCAGGCCGTTCACTGTTTTCATTAAAATTGTCGGTAATGTCCTTAAAATTATCTCGTCTGTACGATTTTACAAGTCTTTCCAGTTTCCGATAGTCACGGGTTGACACGGTGGATTTTCTTACTCGTCTAGGGATGTTTTCCAGGGAACCTCGTAGTTCTACACGTTTCTTAAAGCTTGTAATCGTAGACCTGGGTATACCAAGCGTTTCTGACACATAAGTATCTTGTAATAATTTCCAAGCCATTTCTTTTACCTCAATGCTCATTTTTTTCGCTTTACACCCAATCTTGTTTTTGTCGGTTCGAGTTTGCTTTAAATGCAGACGACAACGATATCACGTGGCATATAAAATGTCACATGACTAAAATTGGTTAAAAATAAATAACGGAGTTCCGGCGCTATTTATAACTCATTTTGTTAGACGCAATAATGTGAGGTGAAAGCGCGAATGTAAACACGCCGCCATTTTGACGAATACTTATTGCATCAAACTGTATATTACATTGTAATTAGCTATACTAATTGCGATACGAAACTACGTACGGACATTGATACAAATAGATTTTATAGTTAACATTAACGTGAACACCACCTTAGTTTTTAGCATTACGATCTGTAGAGACATTTGAATTTAACCATTTTCCATTTTTTTTTTCATGCGACTTATTAAAAGATACATTAAATACAGGCTTGCAATTAAAAATAGAAATCCTTTATTGATGACTTTGAAATCCTTGCATCATTTAACAGGACATTCCTTTGCTGGCGGAGCGTTCCTTGCTCTTTGTCACGACTACAGGGTGATGCGGTTAGACCGCGGATGGATAACGTGGAATGAAGTTTTACTAGGCTCTAGATTACCAGCTCCTCTGCACGATTTTCTGCAGTGAGTGAAATAACATTCTTATTTCTAAAAATTGTAATCATAATTTGAAACATATTCATTCCTGTTTTTATGATATTTTTCAGTTTTAAGCTGTCTCCTGAAGCTTTAAGGGAATCCGTCATTTTTGGTAAAAGAATAACAGGGCCGGAAGCGGTTAATTTAAAAATAGTTGACGGAGTCGCCTCGGAGAGCAGCTTAATTTCCGAAAGTAAAAAGTTAGGATTTCAAGCGCTTGGTAAAAATGTTATCAAAAGAACAGATTTACATGCCATGAAGAAAGATTTGATTCCGCGTATTCCACGCAAGTCCTTACTATAATGCTCTTATTTAGAGTTTGTTCATGAGAGAGAGAGAGAGAGAGAGAGAGAGAGAGAGAGAGAGAGAGAGAGAGAGAGAGAGAGATGTATAAGGATAATTCCCTAGTACACATAACTGTTTTAAACATAATAATTGTACAGAATTGGTGATTATCTGTGAAATAATTACGAATGAATTTTTTCATAAAATATCTGTGTTGTAATCGGCATTATATCATATATATGTGATTTATATTGATGTGTTCCTCAATTGTTTTCTTAGTTATGATTAATATGTTGTTGATTCTGTCGTTAATTTAATATTGTGGAAATAGTAATTTTATAAGATGATTGAAAATTAATGTAATTAGAAGAAAAATGCAATAAATCCCAAAAAGTATGTGCTGTACCAAGGAGTCGTATATCAGATATATATACTGTTTGGGTTTTTAAAATAAAAATTAAAGTCCTTTTCAAAATTTCCGATTTTCAGAATTAGTACAATTTAAGACAATGGTGTAATATTTAATAGGAATTTCTAGAAGTAAAAAACCGGGACCGTGTTGTATTTTTTTAATAAAAGTCGAATAGCGAAAAAAAAAACCCTGAAATACACGAACAGGTAATCTCGTATTTTTTTTCAATATTGTCTTTCAAATAAAATGTAAGAGTTAACAAAATTTGTCGTGCCACATAAAGAAAAAATAATTATGCAAATCGGTCGTGCAATATCTTCTTCGTTTACAATCACTGAATGACCTGTTAATTAACTTCAGGTTGGTTTATACTTTCAGTGGTGCATTTCATTATATGCTCGCGTTCCGTGGCACGGTAATGAGATCTAACATGAACTAATTAGAATATTGCATCTACCTTGTGTAGTTTTATTGTATGCTAATAAGGTCAATGTGCACTCTGTACATATCATGACAAAGTGTTCGAGGATTAATGCAGGACAGTTTTTGAATATTAGAAAATACATGTATTTGAATAGAACCAGATCAAACCATTTTAAACAAAATGCGTCTTATTAAGATAAATTGACAATCTATTTTCAGCCTTAGTTATTTAAATTTTTTTCATTAATCAAGAAGATAATGGACACATTCTTATAATTTTCATTTTGGTAAAAGGGAAGACTTAACTTTTCAAATAATTTTTTAGAGAGAGAATTTACAAAGTTAACAAATACATGTACAATGATAGTTTATGTACATAATAAAAAGCAGCAGATTGAATAATCATAGACTGTCAATTGTTTGCAGACTTTTACAACTAAAGTCATACAGCCTTGAATTCTCTTAAAACCCTCCTCTCTGTGCTGTGAGGATATTCTACAGCATTATGTATGTATATCAGTTTGACACATATAATTGTTGATGCTCTAGATGCTAGGTGACTGAAAGATAGCTACACAGTATAATGACAGCAAAACCGGAATACAAAAAAATATAATTATCAGCCATCTAGCTCTCTTGTATACGTTCTTCTTTGTTCTAAGCCTAATTCATAAAGTAATAGAAGTGCTGTTAATTAATGAACACATACAAAACATTTGGCTCTAAATTCTGATAGAAAATTATTCAATTTTTTATTTTTTATTTTCAAGTTTTAATTTTAAAAATCCCTGCTTTTTAAATAAATGTATTCCGAATCTCAGAAATAAAGATTTTAATTTCTACTTCGGTTGGTTTTAAAGACGAAATCGAACAAATTGATAATTAACTGAGGTCATGATTTAGACGAAATGTTTTCAGAAAAATTAAAAAAGTGGAAGCCCTTTCGATGATTACATGACCTGAACTGCACTGATTGTAGCAATTTCCTGACAGTTTTAATTAATTTGAGTGGTATATAAATCGCACTAACCCTTGTGTCTGACCACAGCTGATTTTACTTACCTGCTGCTTACATCATGATTCGATCACTGATTCTCCTGGCCGTCTGTGTCGCCGCTGTACACTGTGCATATCGTAAGTGTCTCTCTTAGAAAATAAATCTTAATTATAATCTTTTAAAGAGAAAATTCAAGTGTAAATACATTTGTTCATTATTGGTCTAGCACGTGGATATATCCCCAGAGGTGGTGGAATTGGTGGAGGTATAATTGGCGGTGGGGCCGGAAGGGGCATAAACCGAGGTGGACACGGATTGAACGGTGGAAACAATGACAACGGATTGAACGGATTAAACGGATTAAACAACGGATTGAACGGATTAAACAACGGATTGAACGGCGGATTAAATGGTCTGAATGGAAACAACGGATTAAACGGTCTGAATGGATTAATCGGAAACAATGGATTGAACAGAAACAATGGATGCGGTCCATACGGATGTGGACGCAACGGATACCTCGGATAGATGGGCGGGATTTGTTATATATACAATATATATGTTATTTATTTACTGTGTATACATTTATAGAACTCGATACACTCGAGTTATTGTATAAAGAATGTATGAATTAACTACTCCTTAACATGTTATTCTTAAAAAATTAGATCCACAATTTTTCTTTTAAATAATATATCATACAAGATTATAAACTTTCTGTTCTTAAAAATATATTTATGTATAAATGTACGAGAATTTCTCATTACCTGGAATAAAATTTTTCATTGCAATGTTTGTATATAGTCTTCATTACATGTAACTCTTGATGAGCTGAAAACCTCAATGTTTTCCTTTTAGTATTAATGTTGCATCATATAAAACAACTGTACGGATATTCCTAATAGATACATAAATAGTATTACTTATGAGGTTTGTTATTGACTGACTACGGAAATATATCGGGTTGATCAATCTCATAGAGAACAAGGCGAAGCCTCGCCGTCTATGAGATTGTTCAACGAGATATAGTTCGTCAGTCAGTAACAAACCTAACAAGGACACCGCAAAGCAGAGCATCCCCTCGCAAAATGAAAATATTGTGCTGGGAAATGCATTATTAGTGATAAACATGTAATTGAAGAGACCAAATATTTAACTTGTTAAAAACCACTATGAATTAAAATATTTGTTTTTTCCTATCCCCATACACGCTCTGCATGGGGTCTATTCATGGGGGTGGGTGCATTTACGTGGTTGTACAATTCCTCCCATTAATAGCGAAAACACACTACAGACGTGTTAAACTGTAGTAATGTAGTTTCATAAATTCTCTTTATTCAGTGACATAGTGGCATACATTACGCATTAGACAGTTAGTGTAGGCAAAAAAGATTCATATTGAAAATGAAACATAGCTAACATCTCGGACTGTCAATTTATAGTCTGCTCTATGGGAAAATTTGAGTTTACATGTTGTAATTTTAACCCCAATATTTAAAAAAAAGTAACGTATCTACATTTTTACATAAATTTACCGATTTACATGAAATGAATTCCCAGTTAATCATGATGACATTGAAAATGAAACGTAGCAAAGATCTTAGACTGGCGATTTATAAGTCTGCTCTATTGGGAAATTCGAGTTAACATGTCGTAATTTCAACACCAATATTTTAAAAAGAGTAACGTATCTACATTTAAACACTGAACGATTTACATGAAATGAATTCCCGATTAATCATTTTGACGATATATCGTCAAAGTCTCTTCTGAATTATGAACATGTTCTTCGTTAAATATAGCCCGACATTCGGCTCAGACAGCTGCTTGTTTTGATTAAATTAGAGTGAACTTTATCTCCTGCTTGCTTCAATTTTCACTTTGGACATCCTTCTAGTTCCCCATTTAAAAAAAAACGTTTGCTTCTTACCTTTACAAGGCCTACATCCAAAAAAAAAATATCAAGTTGTTTACTTTCACGAAACAGAAGTCGAACATAAAATTTCTAAGTGTTGTAACTTTAACGATATTTTAAAAAATATTTAACAGAATTCCTTGAAAATAAATAGGGTTTGTCCTTTAACCGTGCTTATGAAGTGTACGAAGTTTGATGAACATACATGCGAGGGTTTTCTTTGAATTTTGCTAAAAAGGTTGAAATGGACCCTCATGCATACATACATACATACATACACACGCACAGCAGCGATGCTATATCCCCTTCGCAACAAGTTGTGCGAGGGGATAATAAGTAATAAGTGATAATATTTATGAATATATCAGGCGAACTCATTCTTCCATTTGTCTGTTGAGCATATCATTTTAATAATTTTTATTAGTTGTAGTAAAACCACTACTAGATTGTGCGTGTTGATCGATTTGACTGTATAATTATTTTACTATCATAATTTTAATTAAAATAAAAATAAAAAAGCACAAAAGTATTGTACCCAGTAGTTACATATAAATGAGATTTTAATCAAGGTAGGTTTTTATGTTCATGCCTCTGGTGATTAAAGACACCAGTCTGTCCTCCTGTCTCGCCTTCTGTATGCCGATATACCCCTTTATTTTGCTACCACTATTAAACCCCGATATTCAGAAACTCTCCCCAAGTTAAGAAATTGATCTTCGTTTATTTTGTGTATACATTAACACAAAAACCATTTTGAAAAAAAATCAATTCATGTCTTTTTATAAAGACTTTTTGCCAAGCTGTTTAAATTTTAAACTCTTGCATTTGATTAAAAATAGAGCGTCTTATATTAAAAAATATACTTTTTTAGATTTAACATCTGTAATCATAATGTTGTACCCATAAAATCTATTAAGGTATCCCACTCCTGAATGTTCTTGTATCAAGAATTTCTTGAGAAGTATATCATTGAAATCTGTAGACAAAACATGCTTAAAAAATACAAAGATAATGGGGGGTCAGTGTTCATCCCTCAGAGTTATGGCCATTTTAATTTGACCTTTTTGCACCTAAAATGCAATTTCAGCCTGATTAGGATTTGTTGTAAGTATTTTTGATTGAGCAAACTTATTTCTTCAAATATTGTTTTTAATCATGCACAATGGTCACACTGAATAGAGGGATTACGAAAAAAGTTTTTACTAAGCTGCGTTAATTTTTGTGTGACCTTTTTGCACTTAAAATAGACCATTTCTATAATAGTTACAATTTGATTTGAAATAAAAACTTTTTGAATATTAAGAATTTTATAAGATTTATCCATTTTGCCGAGATATGTATTCAATATCATTTTGACATAATAAAATATGGGGGTCAGTGATGTCAAATTTTAGATATATGGCTTTAAAGGTAAAATTCTCGCAAAATTTGGCTTACAAATATTCAGAAATTTTCTATATATTTGGATGTTTTATGCTTAATCATAAATATGCTTAACGTCTATCACTCTCTTAAGATTTAATCAAATTGTACATGTCACACAGGACCTGTAGAATATGTTACAAACCTATCAAATGTTAAAAATGTGAATAATGAATAAAGTATAATAAAAAGAAAAGTATATTGAAAATTTATAAAATTGCTTGTTTCTGTCATTTTCGTCTAAAACTCCTTCCGCACGAAAAAATAGTTCCTCCGAAAACTTGTTTATTTCTTGAATTCAAATGGATTTTCTTTATGAATGTTGTGTTATTATGAAATAATAATCTTTTTGTTTTGATTAAATAAATAAAATCATATTCATTTAAGATATAATGATCATCTGCGTAAGTAATGAAATCAAAACGTGAGGAGTGAGATACCTTAACCAGATTATCTGACAGATTTAAAGTTTATCATTCTTTTTTATATAAAATATAACTAAATAAAATATAACTAATGTATACTATACTTGTTAGAAACATCTACATGTATAAGGATTGGAAGAGTTTTCAGACATGGTAAAATATTTGCTCCATAATGTTTCTAGACTTGTTTGATATACAGATTGATTATAATACATGTAACATCTAGGTCAAGTTTGATTGGGTGCAATCGAGACATTTTTGACCGAGTTATGCCCCTTGGATGTAGAAAAATCCAGTTTCCCTTCATTTTCTTCGAAGATGTTTCCAAGGGAGGGGGGCATAAGTTTTTCACAAACATCTCTTGTTACATGCTAAAATATCTACCTAATTCTAAAGTTCAAAAATCAGAGAGGTTTCAGGAGGTTTGCAATACGGATCCGTATCAGCCCCGCAGAATCAGTATCAGCCCTTGAGACTGATACGGATATTATAAAGTTAGCTGTATCGCATATGCCAAATCCTGTATTTATTACTAAGTATGTAATAAAAGGCAATATTATTACCTGCACTCAAAATAAAGCAAGATTACACAAAGCACCAAGAAACAACATCATTATAAGATGATGCATATTAAGTGTTTTTGAAATATCTTATACATTCGATAGTTTTTAGATAAATACAAATAATTAATTTTTTTAAAATTATTTTGTTGAAAACAATTATGATTATACACACAAGTACTCCGAAGTTGACATTAAAAAGATGCTTGAGTTTCTGATAGACAACATCTATGTAGGTTTTGGAAATAAAGTCTTCCAACTATCTGTTGGAATTTAATACTAATTGTTAGACCATAGTTAATCACCTCATTGTCTGCGGACTTTTCCGGTTTTTTCCCCCGATTACGACATAGAGCACACGGCGGGTGTGACCAGTCAGCAGAGGATGCTCACATCTCCTAGGCACCTGGTCCTACCTCTATCTGTTGCTCTACTTTGAATTTGTATTTCGTTTTATGGATTTTGAGAAGGTTGACTGTTAATGTCATTTTTAATTTTTTTAAAAAAAATACTGATTTACTTAGTTTTAAAATATGGTCTAATTTGATATTGTTTGATTTGTCCAACTGTATATGTATTCCAATGATGGATTAAACTGCTCTTATTTTTTTATAGAATTATATCAATATGATTGTCGATGAAGAAAATGGGTAAATCACAGAATTCAAATTGACGATAGTTGTTGGTTGGGCGGATTGTTTCTTCCAACACTTACCTCATTTACCAAGTGTCGTAGTAATTATTCAAGACAAGGCAATGAATTTACCTTCACACGACAAATTTCGTCACCAAGAATTTTAATCTTGTATGAAGTGCTACTCATAAAAGTGTATTTTATGAATTCTTTTAAAGAATTTTTTTATGAAATTAAGATATCAGTTTACTTCAATATAAAGAATCAAATAGCACCTGAACAGTAGTTGGCCACAACTCACTTTTTTTTGGTAGGGAGGGGGGAATCAGATGGTTCGATTCCATCTGTGGGCATACTTTTTCTTTTTTAAAATTAATGGCGTTTTGGGGTTTTTTGTGTAGAATTGTGCATTTTGTATACAAAAAGAATCATGCCGAGGAAAAACTGTTGTGTTTGCCTTTCCAGAACATCTATAGGAAATTGTACAATTGTGGGAGAAGCACTGCATAGTAGATGCAGCTCGCTCTTTGCAAAGAACATGTGCATTGGTGACATCTTAAGCCAAAAAAGCAGGAGGAAGGTATACCCCTATTTAAAAAAAATGGGGGTGGGTCAGTTAGAGTTTTCCGTCCCTTTGCCATTCCGGCATCAGGTAAGTCCCCTTATACAAAGGATGCAGCTGTTAATACGGAAAAGAGTTCATGCAGCTAAATGTACAATGAATGATGATAGTGTTCGAACGCCTCGTAAAAATCCTTCTGCATCTACAAACATCATTCTTCCTGTTATTTTTGTTGGAAAAACTAAGGCGACGTGCATTTTTTGTCGTAAAAAGTCAAAGGGTTTTCGACCTTTGAAATCGTGTTACGCGAGACTTTCGATAGTTGCTAGTATGTCCTTGGTTGTAAATAAAAACATATTTATAAAGAATATGTATCGTATTATAGAATGTAAACTGAAAACAAAATAAAAAAACAACAACTTATACTGCTCGGACAACGACTGTGAAATGTTTTTTTTCAACTACTATATGATATGAGGAATAGAACCTACGAGTTTACTGTGTATGGAGTTTACTGTGAAATGGAAATCGATTTGTGGAAAAGACATAAACCATTATATTAATACCGGCCCTATAGGTTTAGTCTTTTGTTATATACTGTAGATTGGCAAATAAACACGATGGTTTTAATTTCGCTATGTTCGTGATTTATGTTTTTTCCGCTAAATTAAACCCATCGTAAATATTAACTTCAGTTTTTTTAATACGTTTTGATGCTTATACTTTGATCAACTGGTTTTCTTGGAGCGTGAAATTAAAACCATCGCGATTGGTACTTTTTGAGAAATCGTGAAATTTTAACACCGTGGAATTAAAACGACTTACAGTATACAAGTGTTCCTTTGATTTCGTCTTATCTTTTGAGTTGATTTCCTGTAATTGTTTAAAACTTTTCCTCTTATTTGAGTTCAAAAAATATATGTCTGAATCTTCGGGTCATATTGCTCTAATATTGCGTGTAACATCAAGAATTTTTTCTAGAATGAAACAAACCGATGTATACGGCGGCGTGGAAGGGCCAGATGAAAAAATAAATAATTCTTATTTGTTCGGACGAATAAGTTATTTGTTCGGACGAATTACGATTTGTTCGGACGAATAAGTTATTTGTTCGGACGAATTAGATATTTGTTCGGACGAATTATGATTTGTTCGGACGAATTAGCTATTTGTTCGGACGAATTAGTTATTTGTTCGGACGAATTACGATTTGTTCGGACAAATAAGTTATTTGTTCGGACGAATTAGGATTTGTTCGGACGAATTACAATTTGTTCGGACGAATAAGTTATTTGTTCGGACGAATTAGGATTTGTTCGGACGAATTAGCTATTTGTTCGGACAAATAAGTTATTTGTTCGGACGAATTAGTTATTTGTACGGACGAATAAGATATTTGGTCTGCATAAGTTAATTATTAGAAGAGAGAGAGAGAGAGAGAGAGAGAGAGAGAGAGAGAGAGAGAGAGAGAGAGAGAGAGAGAGAGAGAGAGAGAGAGAGAGAGAGAGATTTCATAATCATGGTTACGTTGATGTGAAAAGTCTAAATCAATTTACAAGCTCATGCGCAGATCCACGAAATGTTCTCGGTTGGGGAGATGAGGGGGGGGGGGGGGGTGAGGAGTCTGAAAGATAAGTTTGTTTGCCGCCCCCGCCCTCCGTCTAGATACCTATTTTAGACAACGCAGGTTTTCTTTAGTAACTAAAAATAATTTCGCGCGATGCCATAACAAATAATGCTACTTCAGCACTTTATTGACATGCAAAGCAAAATTGTGACAGATTTCGAGACGTGAGCTTATATCCTGGCAGCAAAATATGTCACATATTGTATAAATACAGGGGCGTCGAAAGATATTTCATATTGGGGCGGCGAATTTTATCGATAAGTTGGGGTGGGGGGTGGGGTTGAACCAGATTTACATGTAAGTTGTTATTCTATTCTCCGCCGTAGATGTACAATGTATACCCCAAGTAATGAAAACTCGTTAAGTAAAAGTTCGATTTTGTAATAAGTTTAAAAGAAATATTTATATAACTTACTTAATATTTCTAAGTACAAAGTGAAATTGTTCATATCATCATCAGTAATATTATGTCGGAAAAAAAATATAACCTTGCGACTCCTTTCAATAATCAAATTGACAGTCGATCACACAACATTATAAGGAAGAGCAAATTACTCAAAAAACTTGTTGCGAGATCTGAAGTTGAACACTTCACGTTTGAATATTTTTAAAGAAGGAAATTTTTAATATGCATTTTCCGTTCAACAATTGCAAGGTTTTCAGAAATATATTTTACAAAGCAAAAGTGACGGAAGCATTTGTATGGTATATTACTATATGAACCTGACCTGCACTGATTGTACCAGTTTTCCTGACAGTTTTAATTAACTTTAGTGGTATATAAGTCGTTCTAACCCTTGTGTCTGACCACAGCTGATTTAACTTACCTGCTGCGTACATCATGATTCGATCCCTGATTCTCCTGGCCGTCTGTGTCGCCGCTGTACACTGTGCATACCGTAAGTGTCTGTCTGTCCGTCCGTCTGGCCGTCTGTCTGTCTCCCTTTTGAATCAGAATTCAAGGTAATCAAGATTTTTTAAAGTAATTAGTGCATTTTGCAATTTTTAAATATGTTTTTCCATTGTTTATATAGCACGTGGATATATCCCCAGAGGTGGTCGAATCGGTGGAGGTATAATTGGCGGTGGTGCCGGGAGGGGCATAAACGGAGGTGGACACGGATTGAACGGTGGAAACAATGACAACGGATTGAACGGATTAAACGGATTAAACAACGGATTGAATGGATTAAACGGTCTGAATGGATTAAACGGAAACAATGGATTGAACAGAAACAATGGATTAAACGGAAACAATGGATGCGGTCCATACGGATGTGGACACAACGGATACCTTGGATAGATGGGCGGGATTTGTTAGATATACTTTATACATGTATATGCTATTTATTCATTGTGTATACAGTTATAAATTTCGATATGTATAAAATAATTGAATGGTTATTCATTCGACCACTTCTTCGGATGTACTTCTATCAAAATTAGAAGCACACCTTTTTTTAAATTAAAGAATAAATATATACGATTATAAAATGTATGTAGTTAAATAAAAATATATATCTTTATATGTATTAATGTACGAGAATTTCACATTATCTGTAATAAAATTATTGATTGCAATATTTGTATATAGTCTTTATTGAATGTAACTCTTAATGAGCTGATCATCTAAACGTTTTCCTTTTAGCATTAAGGGTATGGGACACCACCATGTTGTAACGTACTCCCTATCGAAATAAACAATGAAATCAAATATGATTTTATAGCGGTGAAAGCATTTTGATAAGGTACTTTTATCCACATTAATATGGACAGCTGTCCCGTACCACCTAAAATCATAGAAAACAACTGTATAGATATTTCTAACTATGTATATATATATATATCACCTACCCGTTCATATTTCTCTACAGCATATTAATCTATATCTTGTTGTAAAATATTTTGCCAAACCGTTTAAAATTCAAACTTTTCAATTTATTAATAAAAACCCAGCGTCTCATATTTAACAATATTCTTTTTAAGGTTAAGCATCTCTAATCCACATGTGCTTTGGGACAGGACCCCCCCCCAACAACAATATTCACCCCCACATTCCCGATTTATTTTTACATCATTTATCTTTTAAATTATATGTTGATGTATGCTACAATAAAAAAAATTCGCAATTAACGCGAAATAAGCTATGTATGTATAAAAATACAAATACCACTGGAATAAAAGTAGAAGGTTGGCAACTTCAGCAGACGCCATCTTGTAAAATTCGACACCTCGTTAGGAAATCCCAACATTATTTAACTGAAAAGAACTGACCGGATGGAAGTGATGGTTGCTGTATTTCCACAAGTTACATGTACTAATAAATGAGGTGCAGTGCTATTTTGTGACTTTTAAATAAACACAGTCATGTTATTTTCACATTTTACATCATCGAACTCTCGTTTAAATTGTCAGCGAACGGAAGGCGTTCATTGTGCATTGGTTTAGTCGCAGGCAATGGTAAAAGGTAAAACGAGAAGAGGACATCCGAGTTGCGCTTGATACATGAAAAGATCAGAGGATTGTTAAAAACAGTATAAAATTTTACTTAAAACAGTTGCCTGTGGCTAAAATGATGCAGGGAAATTCAAATTTCTTTAAATTACATTAATAAATTATCAAAAGCATGCCTCGGACCCCCTGTCAAACTCAAATAACCGTCGGACCCCCCCCCCCCCCGAAATAATTTTCTGTATCCGCGCATGCAATAACCCATGACCAGTTTTCAAGATATATTGTACTAAAGACGCCCTCCCTTTGAGGTGTTGTGGTTTTTATAATCTACAACAGATTTTTGCGAGAAACGGATTAATTGTTAATGATTTATAAGTTTTATGGGCAATGGAAAAGGTATAGGTCGATGGAAATCAGATTTCGCTAAGATGGTCATGTATCAGAAAATATTCTGCAACAACTTTCAGTTTCGAAAAAGTTATGTATATAAAAGGATGGGTCATTTTTGGCTGTCTTTATTGTTAAAGCTCTGTTGCACAGACGCAGGCGAACCGTTTCTACATAAATTATATGCTTGAGTTTTTAATCTATAAATGAGTTATGTTCGTTTGAACTGGTAAATAAAAACTAAAAATTTTAAAAACATACACTGTGGTCTAATTTGGTATGATCGGATTTGTCCTACTTTATATGCCCTTCAATGACCGACCAAACTAGTCTTTTTTCTTGTGTCAAAGTACATGTAAATATTCATGGCGATAAAGAATGAATTTACCTTCACAAGAGTAATTGCGTTACCAAGATTTAAAACTTTATATGAAATGCTGCTCGTATGTTCGTATTTTATGAAATTTAGATTTCAGTTTCTTTCAATATAAAGATTCAAATGGCACCTCAAAAAAGTTGGTCATAACCCACTTTTTTTTTTGGGGGGGGGGTCGTTTCATAAATATTTACTTAAGTTGTAACGTGCGCCGAACGTATAAATCTAAAATTAGCCCAAACACTTTTTCCCAATTCTATATATAGCGACACTTACAAAAGACACCAGTCAAAACGATTAACGTTTACACATTTAATAGATTACATATATATCAAAAACACAAACGATAAACAAATACAGAATTAATTAATCTTAACAAAGTTTCACAGATACTCAGCTGATTGAATGGCGACAGGACGGTGCAGTTTATGGGACGGTACGCGCACACGGACGAATCACAGTTCACAGAAAGATCACAGTTAACAGGCGGATCACAGCTCTCAGAAAGTTACAAACGGTCCAACAGTCACAGCTACAAGTAGATCACGCACGGCATGGCCGAATTACCGAGGATTCCTCAACGTCTTTCCTCTCCGATCCCTGGCGTCTCTCTAACCTCGCAGACGACTATTCCTGTCGCGCGCTATGACGTCACACGCATAAACATAAACACAAAACAGCTGATTATCATAACAAAGTGATGCTTGTAATCCTTGAAAATAGAAAAGATTGATTAGTCAGTGAAAGAGTGTATTTCCAATGTGTTTTAAAATATAACGACTAATACCCTCACAAATTTGATTTCTTCTGTGTTGAAGTGAATTCCTGTATTTGTTTTAAACTTTCCCTCTTTTTTAAATTAAAAAAAATATATCAGTCTGAATCTTTGTTTCGGGTGACACAAATGAAAATTAAATTGAAATTTGGGTCATATTGTTCTTATATTGTAATATAGAGGAATTTTTCTAGAATGAAACAAACTGGTGTATTTAAGGGTTGTTACACGGCCTGGCGAGGGCACCCGAGGCAAACGTGTAACAACCATTTTGTCGGATGGTCTTTGTTTCTATATTGAATGATTAAACTTATCAGGGTTTGATTGGTTAGGACTGTAATTAGATAAGCAATTACATGTAACAGTGCTCTGTGATATACTCGCTTTTTTGTATGTGATTAAAAGTAACAATGAACATTTAATTTTCTTTTTTGCATTAATTTCACTTGTACAGTTGATTAAAATAAATGCCTATTAAATAGTCTATATCTATTTTTTATACTTTAATACATGTAATTTGTCTGTTATACATCCTATGAAAAAGGCTTATTGCTGACCTGGTCCAATGATTAATCAGTTAACACTTTCCATTCAAAAAGACCCGTGCATGCATCAGTGATAAACCACAGGCAATTAAATAAAAATTTGAGATCATTAGAGTGGAACCATGCGACGAATACATGTACCTCCAGTAATGGAAACTCGGTGAACAAAAGTTTGATTTTATTATAAGTTTAAAAGAAAAAAAATATTTAACTTAGTTGATTAATTCCCAGGACAAAGGTTGGGAAAAAATAGCCTTGCGACTCCTTTCAAATAATCAAATTGACAGTCGATCACACAACATTATAAGGAAGAGCAAATTACTCAAAAAACTTGTTGCGAGATCAAAAGTTGAACACTCCACGTTTGAATATTTTTAAAGAAGGAACTTTTTAATATGCATTTTCTATTCAACAATTGCAAGGTTTTAAGAAATATATTTTACAAAGCAAAAGTGACGGAAGCATTTGTATGGTAGATTATTACATGAATCTGAACTGCACTGATTGTACCAGTTTTCCTGACAGTTTTAATTAATTTTAGTGGTATATAAGTCACTCTAACCCTTGTGTCTGACCACAGCTGATTTAACTTACCTGCTGCGTACATCATGATTCGATCCTTGATTCTCCTGGCCGTCTGTGTCGCCGCTGTACACTGTGCATACCGTAAGTGTCTGTCTGTCTGTCTATCTGTACGTCTGTTTGTCTGTCTGTCTGTCTCCCTTTTGAATCAGAATTCAAGGTAATCAAGATTTTTAAAGTAATTAGTGCATTTTGCAATTTTTAAATATGTTTTTCCATTGTTTATATAGCACGTGGATATATCC
This sequence comes from Magallana ariakensis, assembly GCA_020458035.1. Taxonomy (NCBI): domain Eukaryota; kingdom Metazoa; phylum Mollusca; class Bivalvia; order Ostreida; family Ostreidae; genus Magallana; species Magallana ariakensis. Next base: position 61,787,562 of record CM035814.1, on the reverse strand, counting down.
CCAGAGGTGGTCGAATCGGTGGTGGTTTAATTGGCGGTGGTGTCAGGAGGGGCATAAACGGAGGTGGACACGGATTGAACGGTGGAAACAATGACAACGGATTGAACGGATTAAACAACGGATTGAACGGATTAAACAACGGCTTGAATGGATTAAACAACGGATTGAATGGATTAAATGGTCTGAATGGATTAAACGGAAACAATGGATTAAACGGAAACAATGGATGCGGTCCTTACGGATGTGGACGCAACGGATACCTCGGATAGATGGGCGGGATTAGTTTGACGTACCATGTGTTATGTATTTACATGTAAATAGTACGAAACATAAATATTTGATCTACAAATATTAGATACAATTTACGATTTTTCCTCGTTAAAACAAAATTCATAGAAATTATCAAGTTTTTGAAGCGATTTTTAAACTACAGTCTACCATGGAATAATTTTCATGACTCAAATAATTATAACTAAGCAATAAAAAAAGAAATTTATAGCTAAATTAATAATACATAGAATAATCGAAAATGACACATCGTTTTTATTTCTCTCTCTCTTTCTCCTTTCGCTCTCTCTCTCTCTCTCTCTCTCTCTCTCTCTCTCTCTCTCTCTCTCTCTCTCTCTTGTTTAATTGATTTCGAAAATTATGAAGAAATGTTTTAATGTTTCATTTCCTTACGAAGAAAGCAATTCATTGTTAAATTATACACGCTCAATGGTAAAAAAAAAAAGCGCGTGCTTCTCAAATAACATTTTTTTTATTAAGATTCCATAGTTGTAGGATAAATATACTACATGGATTTTAAAATGACTTGCGCTCAGGTGACCTTATTCATAAAACTAAATCAGAAATAAAAGCCACACCTGATTTCCATGTCGATGTCAACAACAAATAATGTTTTTTTGAGTCATAGTAAACAAACGACAGTAAATCCGGTTACAGAATGTATAACATCTCAACACTTAATCCCATTAAAATTGCCGTGGTATTTTTAAATATGGTTAGTATACCTGTACATGTATTATCTGCCGGTGTATTTTACAATGCTTTAAACACTAAGACAGTGGCCTCGTTATTTAAAGGTTCATATCTATACGTCTATATAAAGTTTGGCAACAGTTATCTACATTGATTTTATTTACAAATCGGTGTAAATGTAATTTAATCGATAACCACTCAATAGAGTATGTGCTTTGTTTTACAAGAACATTAATTGTATGTTTATGCACCTCACATAGAAAACATTTGGATAGTTTTGACAAAATATTAATTTAAATAAACAAATCAGTATTACTTACTTAAAAACTTTTCGTTTACTAAACTTTACGTATATATATGTAGAAGACTTAGAACTACTGTGTGGTCCGATAGGTTATGGTTATCGCATACCGCTTGTCCATTCCTAACAATGACCATACTGTTTTTCATACTTATCTCTTGAAATAAACTGTACAGCTTTATAATGTAAAATCATACATTTTATTATTTTCTCTGTATTTCAACAAGGACCACTTTATTTATTTAAGGAAATTGAAACATTGTGATCAATAAACTCAGTACCATGCCGATGGGGAAGGGAATTACCGGAAGTTTTATCCTCAAGCACCTGTGTTACGAACGAATGCTAGTTGCTCGGAAATATTTATATTGCTTTTATTTTAGGTATGGAAAATATCGTGGTAGTTACGTTTTCACACGTCACATTATATCATGGTTGATCAGTCTTTAGTATTTAAAGAGTCGCATAAAAGAATGATTTGCTAATTCCAGAACTTGTCTTTGAAGCTCTAGAAACTATTCGACTTTTTCTTACTGACTTGCAATTGAAATGCATAGTCCGTACCTAAAAAATAATTACACACACAAAAAAATAAATAAAACGCTGCTTATTGACTGTACATAGGTCTATATCCAAAAGGATTGGCCTACTGGCAAAGGGCTTGATTCTTCGGTAAACACCAGTCATAATAAACAATTATCGAATTTCTGTTAACAAGTTAAAAATCTTGAAAAGTTTCCAATAAATATGAATATTTTTGTTACTGCATACTGGTCAGTTGTGAAGTACATGTCTCAGTGATCACAGGTGTTAACAACACAACTGTTTCTGGTTCAAGCCCTCAGTGGTCACTTGATGTTGTGTGTTGTGCCCTTAGACAAGGCATTTATCCACATTGCCTCAGTCAAACCAGCTACAAAAGGGTACCAGCTTACGCTGAGGGTTAACCTGCGATGGGCTAGTGCTCCATCCAGGAGGAGTCAATTTCTTTTATCTGCTTAGCACTACGGAAACATCTGCCACATGCGCCTTCATGGCTCAGAGAAGGATTTATCCAATATCGATGATTGATGACTTCTTTATCGGACCAGCGCTTACCGTATAGTTACTTGACTTTCTTGTCAAACTGACCCGCACTCGCATTATGTGCTTTTTTGATGTTCAACTAAGTGAACAGTCATTAAAAGTCATGTCATTAATTTATAAGTTTTATTTTATACATATTGCCGTTTGCTGTGATGATCTCCTCGAGATGAGGATAAATACTTCCACATTCACAAACATTATTAGGGCCCCGCTCTGCGGGTGCCCTATAGTTATCAGTCTGTCCATCCGTCCTCTGTCTGTCCGAGATCTTTTGTCCGGAGCATATTTTCTCTCCCCTTGGGCCAATCTGGCTCATATTTCAGTAACAGAGTACCTTTGAGTAAAGAGTGTGCAGTGACCTTAAACCATGTTTCTAGGTCTAAGGTTAAGGTCATAGCAGAATTATATATAAAATCCTTGATCAAAACTGGCTCATACTTCACTCACAGAGTGTCTATGGTTAAAGAGTGTGCATTGACTTTGAATGAAGTTTGTAGGTCAAAGGTCAAAGTTACATAACAGAGCTTTTGGGTAAATGGTGTATAGTGACTTTGAACAAATTTTCAAGGTCAAATGTGAAGGTCATGAGAGAATTATTGGACAAATCACTGTCCGAGCATATCTCACCCCCTTGCTCCAATCTGGCTCATACCTCACCCACATGGTGCCTTTGGTCAAAGGGTATGCAGTGACTTTTTTGAAAAGATAAGTTAAAGTGTCAAGGTCATATCGGTTCACTAAAAAATCCTTTTTAAGAGCATATATATACTCTCCAGCGTTGAATTTGCTTAATCTTGCTCAAATTGAATGTATGTAATCTAGGTAAACCAGTAACTGCCGGTTTGTAGCATATACTTTATTCTCAAATAGACGTTTCTCTCAAATATACTTTACCTTCAAGAAAATTAACCCGGACCAAATCCCCTCCCTCTTAGTAAAACTCTCAATATAGATTTTCTCTTTACTGACTTCATACAACTATAACTATAACCATCTATATAGTCGTTTTTGATTCTTTCACTAGAATCATCTCAAATTATCCAATGGGATCACCTCGCCCTTTTCTAGAAAAAATACCTTGATGCGGTGTATATGCTTAAAAAAAAAATAAATAAACAAGCATTCTGAGAGTATTGCATAAGCAATACACGTCCCCTACCGGTTTGATTTATTCTATGAAAGCTTCCAAGCACACAACTATTTCAGAGCTATTGTAAACGAGATGTCATGCTTTAATCAGAGATAAAGGAACAGAGGAAATTAAAACTATATAGTTGATATAGAAATTAAATACAAAATAGGTAAAATAATACTGTTTATTTCATCTCCTGTAATTTCGCCAAGTCTATTCTGTATTCGCTGGTAAAAATTTGTGAAAACAATGCACTGTTATGCACAATATCATTTCTTACCGTCTTCTGTACCCCGAATCAAACCAAACAGTTAAACAGCCGAACCCGACAACGAACCCGATTGTAATAATACAAAAATACCCTGCCGATTAAATTTACAACACAATGCTTGACACTATTTTACAGAATTTATTTGTTTGTTAGAAATGATAAAAGGAATGGTACATGTAACGCACGATATTATTACTGACTACGTACTGGCCTCATTTATTCAATACACACCGAACCCGATAACGAACCCGAACATTAAAAAAAATTGGAATATAAAAAATTAATTTTCTCAAAAATATGTCAACCAGACGCTACAAAAGTGTAAACTTGATCTGTAGTTTGACATTTTGAAGCTGTTCAGCAAGTTTCATATTATTCCTCAAATGCATAAAGAAAAAAAGTGTGGAAAACTGAAGTGGGACAGACGGACATACGGACGGACTGACGGACGCAGAGGAAAGCTATAGTCCCCTCCGGTGAAACCGGTAGGGGACTAATAAACGCTTTGCAACTTAAAAACACGGTATATTTCTTTTAGTGGACTTTTTACGAAATTTCTGTTCTACTGAACAAAGAGAAAATCGGTTGGGAATTAGAAGGATGTATTAAAGGCTTATCTTTTCAAAAAAGGATGAGCAAACGCAGTTAGATGTTCATGATTACATAAAAACAAGTTTAAAACGTCAGTGTTTTTTCAATATTATTGACTTATTCACGTCGTTTTCCCGAATTCCAAAACTATACATAAGCATGACTATGCATCGCAAGAAATGATAAAAGATCTTAAAAAAGTAAACATTATGTTAAAAGATATAAAAAAGCATCTGTATGTTAAATTGTTAATGATCACTCCATAATAAAAAAATGACAATAACAAACCGTCAACCATCTCAAAAATCCAGAAAACGAAATACAAATTCAAAGCAGAGCAACACGGACCTCCAAAAAGATAGAGGTAGGATCAGGTTCCATGGAGGAGTGAGCATCCTCTGCTGACCGGTCACACCCGCCGTGTGCTCTTTGTCGTAATCGGAAAAAAAAACACCCCGGAAAAGTCCGTAGACAATTAGGTGATTAATTATGGTCTAACAATTAGTATGAAAAACGTCAGTCAGCATGCGACCCAGTGGAAGATTGTATATGCTGACAAGGTCGTTGTATCTACCATATAACTTACAAAAAGATGACTTCAAACGAGAGTGTTGATAGTCCTGTTTGATCAACTTGTTTGTAAGTAGATTGCCTTAAAAACTGTTCATACGAAAAGCATGCCCTTGCGTATCGAATTAACTGAGAGACAAAAACACCATAAGCAGGTGATAAAGGTATATTGCTACATAAGTAAGGAAAGTTGACTATAGAAAAATTGAAGTCATCGCGTTTATCATAAAGTTTTGTTGTTAGGTTACCATCAATGTCCATTTCCAGTAAAATATCCAAATATGAAACAGATGACGTATGAAAATAACAATTGTTAATAATACGTCGTCGATATACCCGAATGTTGAGTTGAAGGCCACAGCGAGTAATTTATTTTTTTTCACGTACAAGTTTTTGAATAAATTCTGCTTCATAAGAATACAAAAATAGGTCTGCTAACAATGGGGCACAATTGGTACCCATGGGAATTCCAACAGATTGTTGGAAGACTTGATTTCCAAAAACTACATAGATGTCTATCAGAAACTCAAGCATCTTTTTAATGTCAACTTCAGAGTACTTGTGTGTGCAATCAGAATGGTTTTTAACAAAATAATTTTTTAGATTTCTAATGACAAGGTAAGCATTTTTACGATTTCCATTTTTATTGAAGAAACAATAATAATTCGAGCTTTGCAAGAAAAGCACGAGAATAATTTATTGATTTGAAAAATATATATTTAATATATTTGAAGTTTCAACTTCAAGGTAAAGAATTTAAAATATCAATTGATGCCCTCAATGTGTATCTACATTACTAACTAAAGCATATTGAATTCTTTCGATATGATGATATACATACTTTGACATATTTCAATACAACCTTTTCCATACTTGTTGAGTTTGTATACTTTGTCATATCGTGTCCTAATCATTTATCGCAATTCATTATATATGTTTAGTAGTTTAGATATACTGCACGTATACAACAATAGTGAAAGAAAACAAATAATGTATAGACATAATTTATTTTCAAACAGTAACATAATACCCATGAGAACAACCTGAAAAATAAAATTATTTTAGTTATTTTAGTTATACTAGTATGTTTTCTTTTAGTTCAAAGTATATATTTGACAAATTATAATCTAAAATTTCAAATGCTTAACATGTTTTACTAATGCGATAATGACATTGACACATAATGAAACCATCAAATATTAACACTTTGTACAATCATAAAACAAAGTCCGAATATACCTATTTGCTTCCGTACTGCCCACATCCATAAGGTCCACATCCGTTTCCTCCCTGTCCCCCAATAACCCCTCCCTGTCCCCCGATGATCCCTCCTTGTCACCCGATAATCCTTCCTTGTCCTTGTCCCCAGAGATGTCCTACACCTCCTTGGCTACCAGACTGCCAGGACTTAAACCACTGGCTGCTGTCAGCTCCAATGATGCTGCCTAGTCGACCTCCCCGACTTCCTCCAAGGTCAGCACCAAGACCACCTCCTAACCCACCTCCTCATCCACTTCCTTATCCACTTCCTATTCCGCCACCAATTTGACCTCCTCCGATATGACTACCGCCAGGTGCAGAACATGTGAAATATCAAGATAAAAAATAAATAAAGCATTTAAGAGAGAGAGAGAGAGAGAGAGAGAGAGAGAGAGAGAGAGAGAGAGAGAGAGAGAGAGAGAGAGAATAAGGTGTCGAATGAAGGAGAGAAAAAATGAATGAGGTGTGGAATGAATGAGAGAGAGAGAGAGAAAGAAGGAAAGAGAGAGAGAGAGACTTACGTATGTAACCATTGCAGTAGACGGTTGCGGTGCAGACTGTTAGCAGAACGAGAGCTTGGAACATGTTTGCTTACCTGTTGGTAACAAATAACTGTGATTTTGACAGTTAGGTCTGCAGTATTTACACTTTTTAAAACTCAATTTCAATAATAAATAACTCGAACGTAAGTGCAATGCCAGTGCATTTCATATTTATTTTAACCTTAACAGAAAACTTGTCATTTAAATATGTTTATGACTTACCCCTTTGCATTTCAGAAAATATGAATTCAGCCATATCAATTTATTACTGAAAATAAGATGTTCATATTTATTTAAGGAACAAGGAATCATTCTTTTAGTATTATGATGTGATAATTTTGGTTGGGGCATGGTCAAATCCAATTAAGCCCGACGGGCTTTACGATAGATTTGACCATGCTTCGACGACATTATTACCTCATAATATTCAAAGAATGATTTCTCTTATATATATATATATATATATATATATATATATATATATATATATATATATATATATATATATATATATATATATATATATAATTTAAATTTTTACAGTTTAAAACAACATTTTAAAATCACTATTTTTTACATGTAGCACAAGCGATGTATTACTACGCAACGCACCCAATACCGTGTTTCGGTTATGCTATAAGACACGCCCATTTTGTGTAGCTCAGCCTTTTATGAAATTATTGGGTTATAGGCTTTAAAATTGATTCGTTATGTTATAACAGACAAAGATAGTTGAAAATGTAAATATATTAAGATATAATTGAACTTGCAAAATTTTGGAATATTTTCCTCAGAACAATTGTTTCCACAGGCATTTAAATATGTTTAACATCTTGAAGTTGCCATATTTGAATTCCTTATAGTTTCAGTAGGCGGCGATTGAGAACAAAATAGATTTATTTAATAAAATGCTGGTACTAGTTTGATAATTACAGTATAATTCCTCTGTAACAGTTATAAGTAAGTTATACACGATGAAATGGCACATTTAACAGATCAAAATAAATGAAGCTGAGAAACATTGTACACTTGAGTAGAGCTGTCATATTTCTTATTAAATTATTACGACCTAAACAAAACTTGTCAGTTACATCCATTTCAATTGACTTTTTGTAAAATCAACTTTTGTATTTTAAATATGACATTTTTAAAAAAAAATTTTCCTATCACATGACAAAAAATATTGTTATTTATGTACAAGTACATGTAGTGTGCCAGGATTCTTAATAAATCTTCATTATTAAGGACCAAATATAAACAATTCTTCACCGGATGGCTCACGTGATGCATGTATTACAGGTAGGAATAAAGAAAAGCAATTGGACTTCGTAATTATAATGTCTTCTAGGAGAACTATCTTCATCAGGACGTTTGTATGTTGAAAAAGACCATTGACAGAATCAGATCATATGCAACAATTTAAGAAAAAAATCAAATTCGATTGGTATGTTGTACATATTCATTGTAGGCTGTTTTAAGAAAACCTGCCTAATCGACGATTTTATCATATGGTTAATGATAAAAGGAATCCTGTTAACCCCTCTCCCCGAATTTTGAAAGAACAACCTACAAACAGATCGAAAAAAAAATGAACTAACAGATTTAATAAAATTCAAATCGCCACACAAACTATCATGTCTATGATGATTATTAGTTAATTTGCATTAATATGGCACTTGCCGAAATATTTGCAAAAGGAAATTTTGGATCGAAGAAAGTTGTTATGTATATTCATTTCGAACTTGTGTGTTAATACATTGTAAATTGTAATGGTAAGCGCATGTTTAAATCTTGCGGTAAAATTATAACGAGCAGGAACTCACTAAATTCTTACAGCAGTGAAGGAGAAACTTCAAGAGTACTTTAACAATATACTCCAGAAGCGGTGTGAATCAGGTGTAGATACTTAAAAACTCTAAATAATTATAAGAAACTTTGAGATCACAAAATCTTACCAAAATCAATAATATCAAAACGTACTATTTTTTAACGCTTTATACAACAATTCCCCATGACAAATTAAAATCTAGGCCTTTTTTTATATCATCGACAGTTGTTTCTTTAATTAAAAAGAAAATCGTTAATTTTCTTACCTTGTCATTGGAAATCTAAAAAATTATTTTGTTAAAAATATACATCATTCTTCTTTTTAGGGAGTAATACACTGTATGTACATTATATCTAAATAGTTTATGCATAAATCAAATGAATACTGTTCATGTGTATATATGAACTGTAATTTGATGCTTGTGTATCGTGTTTTTTCTGATATGGGAAATTTCAATAATTTAAATAAGCGATTTTTTTTAATAAATATGTTATGTAATATAAGTCCAATTTTCAACGAATACATAAACAATTATGTACAGGAAAGAGCGGGGTTTGTCAACCAACATTTTTAAACGTTTAACTATAAATATTGATAAATTGATAATGTAAGTAAATGCGTTTATACCCATTTCACCCCCCCCCCCCCCAGTTTAAAAATTTAGCTCACTTGAGCTGAAAACTCAAATGAGCTTTTCTGATCACTTTTTGTCCGGCGTCCGTCTGTTTGTCCGTCTTTAAACCTTTTTTAAATTGTCGACTTCTTCTGGGCAAATTTGAACAATTGTGAAAGTTAAGTTAAATCCTTCTCCGTGCCATGAAGGCGCATAGGGCCGGTGCTTTTCCCCGGTTTCCGTGGTGCTAAGCGGATGAGAGTCATTGATTTCGGTTACTGGCCTAACGCCCATAACCACTGAGCCATGTGCCCCACAAAACTTGGCAAAAAACATTATTGGGTAAAGGGCATTCAACTTTGAAATAGAGGGACACGCTCCATTATAAAAGGAGATAATTAAGAATTAATGAAAATTTGTTGGTATTTTTCAAAAACTTATTCTCAAAAACAAATTGGCCAGAAAAGCTAGAACTTGTAAGGAGGCATCCCCAGGTAGTGGAGATTCAAGTTTGTTTAAATCATGATTCCCCGGGGGTAGGATGGGTCCATTTTTGGGGATCCAATTTTTTAATAGGAATATCTTAAGAAAAATCTTTAAAAATCTTTTGATGAAAAACCAATTGGTCATCTGTAATTTGTGTGGAAGCAACTTTAGAAAGATTAGATTTAATCATGGACGCCGGGGGTAGAATGATGCCACAATGGGGCGTGGGGGATAATGAAAATGGGCGCTCAAGATAGTAAGTTTGAAAGTTTCAATTATAACATACTTATTGAGTTAGCGAAGAACTTCACTAGGAATGATATTTACTTGAGATCATTTTGAAGTTTGATTGATAGCAGCTTGACAGCCGTTATTTATTTAATAAATGCATATATTAATGTAAACATGTACATGTGTATTCTTTAGACTGACGTGTGAACGTAAACATTATCAACTTTGTTCAGTCGATTACTTGAGTTACAGAAAGGCACATTGTATATGTAAGCCAAACCAGAATAGATGGTGTGACGTCAAATAAACTAGTTTTTTGGTTTTTAATACAAAATAATCAAACATCATGTCAGCCTCTAGGAAATACGATTTTTTTCTAACTTCAAACGTGCATTAAAGCTTAATTATGTAGTTTATTTTCAATACAGCATTACTACATGTGATAATTAAATCCACTTTATAAATATAAATATAAATATGTTTTTTACTTTCCTTCCCCTTCAACAAATAAAAGGCATCTAAGAAGGCGTTAAAATTTCAAGCAGCGGCGATTTGCTAAGAAATTTTTTTGAAAATTTGTGTTACGGAAAGATAGACAGACAAACATATAGCAGTCATTTCCATTCGTAAATATATAAAAATAAGCAATGCTAAAAGGTTCACATGGATACATACTATGCGCGGATCATTAGACTCAGTATGCTACATGTAACAGCTTCACAGGATTTGAACAGGACCAGCCAAATTCAATTCCCAATCTTTTTTTCATAGAAAGCAATAACAGAGAGATTGTTCATAGAAAAAATGTACTTCTGAGAAATTGCAATAATTATTATTATACATATGATGCTTCACAGAAAGCTATATTTTAATGTTTAGAACATTAATCACCATCTGTTGTCTCTCCTAAATGTCCATTTGTGCCTAATTTTGCTTGTATATTTATTTCCCTCTGTCATAAAAGCACTTAAACGGACACCATCATTAAAGTACGGCGGCGTGGAAAGTCCAGATGAAAAAAATTCTTTTTTCGAACAAATCCTAATTCGTCCGAACAAATATAACTTACTTGTCCGAACACATCCTAATTCGTCCGAACAAATAGCTACTTCGTCCGAAAAAATCCTAGTTCGTTCAAACAAATCGTAATTCGTCCGAACAAATAACTTATTTGTCCGAACAAATCGTAATTCATCCGAACAATTAACTAATTCGTCCGAACAAATAGCTAATTTATCCGAACAAATCCTAGTTCGTCCGAACAAATCGTAATTCGTCCGAACAAATAACTTATTTGTCCGAACAAATCCTAATTCTTCCGAACAAATAGCTAATTCGTCCGAAGAAATAACTTATTCGTCCGAACAAATCCTAGTTCGTCCGAACAAATCGTAATTCGTCCGAACAAATAACTTATTCGTCCGAACAAATAATTATTTTTTTTCACCTGGCCTTTCCACGCCGCCGTATTAAAGTATTCTGAAGTTGACATAAAAAAGATGCTTGAATTTCTGATAGACAACATCTATGTAGTTTTTGGAGACCAGCAGGTCTTCCAACAATCTGTCGGAATTCCCTGGCTCCTCGATTGGCTGACTTATTTCTATATTCTTATGAAGCAGAATTCATTCAAAAGCTTTTGCAAGAAAAGAGTAGAGCTCTTGCTGTGGCCTTCAAATCCACATTTAGATATATTGATGATAATTTATCTTTTAACTTATTCACTCATATGTTAACTCAATATATCCCAGTGAGCTTGAAATAAAAGATATCACAGATTCCGTAAAATGTATTTCATATTTGGATATTTTACTAGAAAAGGACGTTAATGGTAACCTAATAACAAAACTATGAGAAACGGGATCATGATTTTTATTTTTCCATCGTCAACTTCCCTTAATTTATATACATATATATCAATATACCATCATCACCTGCCTATGGGGTTTATGTCCCTCAGCTTATTCGTTATGCAAGAGCATGCTCTACATACGAACAATTTATCAAACGAGGCAAACTACTTACAAACAAGTTGTTGGAACAACAAAATCATGAATTAAAATTATCTTTACGCAAGTTCTATGGTGGATGCAATGATACAATGTTTCATTAGAACACATGCTGACTGACGTTTTTCATATCTGTTATTTATACATTATTTATATGTAGACCATTATTTATACACCGGACTGACTACGGATTCTACCGTTTTTTATGATCTTGACAATGAGCACATGGCGGGTGTGACCAGTCGGCAGGGGATGCTTACTCCTCCTAGGCAACTGATCCCATCCCCATTGTAGTGGAGGTCATTGTTTGCTCAATTTATGTATTTTGACCATCACAAACAAACTAAAATCATCAACGTTTCGTTTTTTTACTATAACGACATTTTACCAATTTACACGTTTACCTCGATTATGACATGCCCAACTGTGACAAGGAGCACACGGTGGGTGCGACCGGTCAATAGGGAATGCTTACTCCTCAATGGCACCTGATCCCACCTCTATCATTTTAGGGGTCCGTGTTGCTCTGCTTTAAATTCGTATTTCGCTCTCTGGATTTTTGTAATGGTTGACGGTTTGTTATTGTCATTTCATTTCAAAACCAAAGAAAATTACTCAGTACTTTGATGCTTGATTTAATAATAATTAATCAATCTGGGTTTTAAGATGATGATTAATATCTTTCAAGGGCAAAGGTATTGTTATATACGTATTTTAAAACCATTTTTTTGTAATAAATTGGTGTAAAAAAGTAAATTATAAAGATGCTTGTTACATGTATAAACATTTTGAATAAAATATTATGCGCAAGTAATTAGACTACATGTATTTGGTTGTACTTATCCACTAAAGAAAATGGAGGTCCCTTTGCTTAATACATTGAATGCTTAGAGTACTTTTGTTCAAAAGAATACTTTAGACAGGTACAAAATTTTAAGATGAATTTAACTTTTTAAAACAATATAAAAATGTGGCGTTTCAAAATGAGTTAAGCTTAAGGGATTTGAATTTTATTTATTGAACTTGATTTGAATTTCTTCCGGTTTTATATTTTTTGAAATGGAAAATTTAAACGAATAAACTTAATTTAAATTCATAATCATCTGTTGAACCGGGGAAAATATTCATGAAGCGCACTGACACGTGCACATATGTCAATATTTTAATAAAATGCACAGTATATAAAAAGTATAAATGCTGCAAAACTTAATCGAAAAAAAAAAACAGTAGTTCATTTGTCTACAGCAGATCAACAACGATGATCCGAGCTTTTGTTTTGCTGGCTCTCTGTGCCACAACTACCTATAGCAGCGGATACAGACACAAGTCTCTCTCTCTCTCTCTCTCTCTCTCTCTCTCTCTCTCTCTCTCTCTCTCTCTGAGACACCTTACTCATTTATATTTTGATATTTCACATGTTCTGCAGCTGGCGGTGGTCATATCGGAGGAAGTCAAATGGGTGGCGGAATAGGAAGTGGATTAGAAAGTGGATTAGGAGGTGGTCTTGGTACTGACTTTGGAGGAAGTCGGGGAGGTCTACTAGGCAGCATCATTGGAGCTGACAGCAGCCAGTGGCTTAAGTCCTGGCAGTCTGGTAGCCAAGGAGGTGTAGGACATCTCGGAGGACAAGGACAAGGAGGGATTATCGGGGGACAAGGTGGGCTTATCTGGGGACAGGGAGGAAATGGATGTGGACCTTATGGATGTGGGCAGTTCAGACGCAAATAGAATAGGTATATTGAATTTTTAGGAAAAATGAAATGATATTAATATCATGTTCTATATTGTGTTGTATTGTATTGAAAATGTTTTGAATTATTAGAAACCCTCACAATGCAAACGCAATTATAATTTGTATTTCGTTCTATTCAAACAAATTGATGTAGTCTAATAGTGATACATTGGAATATTCTTTTGATGTAAATTTATAACAAATTGAATATTAAATAAGAGCTGATAATATATCTTTATGCCATAATATATCTTTATGCCAGTTTCATTTCATAACATTTCATATCAAACTCGTAAAGATAAAGATACATTTATATAACTTTCCGTTGTATTTCTTTCAGATTCCATTTATGCATTGCCTCTGATGATTTACAAAAAGCCGTTATCATTATTTATTGTCATTTTGATTATTAGCTTTTTTTTCGTTTTGATTTTTCATCCATATTAAATTATTTAGACTATTTTGTTTGCGCTTTGTCTTAATCTTCTTTAAATCTAAAACCCAGTTTGAGTAACAACGCTCTACAAAGATACGATAGACCAGATTGATGAAATAAATGTGTATGATCCAACATACTACATGTAGCTAAATCATATAAACTAATCAGCATCACAAAAATCGACGACGCAATCACTGCTTTGGTTAATTTTAAAAATGCAATAATGTTATTTAAGCTTCTATACCGGAAAAATGTAAATGATGATATAACTATTAGGTAAATGGAAAGATTAAAACTGGATATATTTGTAAGACCAAAACTATTGACGAGTATCTTATTCATAAAACAAATCTTCACGCAAGCATTGGATTTGGTTGAGAGCATTATTAGATTAATTATATAATAAAAATATTTTGCTTTGAATTAATTTAATTGAATCTGAAAACATTTTATAAAATAAATTATAGCATCTATACTTATAAATTAAGGCATTTTGCAAATAAACTACAAAATGCCTGTACCAGAGTACTTGCTTACACCTTTGGTATTTCAACACATGCGTGATGATGTCCGTAAGGTATAATTGAATTTTAACTGATAAGTTATTATTGTGAAATTAATCAAAAACCTACTTTCATTTTCGATAAACAAGCCCGAAATAGCAAAAAAGAGAGTAAGGTGGTGGACACGCTTTGGCGGATCCAAGACAGGGATCGTTTGCATCAAAATATAGGCTTGCAATGAAATAATATTGAATGATTACGTAAACAGCGAATATATTTATTAGAAACTTACCTGGATTACACATAGAAGTTAAGATTTGACAAATTTTGAATAAATGAAACAAGGCAATTCGTTTCTTGAGTGAGTGATTTTAGTTTTGATAGATAGAAGCTAGCGAAGCGCGACCTCTAGTGAAAGAATGGAATAGAACTTTACAGAACGGGGTAACCAAGAACGCGGTTTGACGTCTTGGCGAAAAGTGTAGGACGGGTACATCATGCATCGCGAGTAGATATTCATACCTTGAATGGGACATTTTTGGTTAATACAAAAAAGTTAATAAATGAAATGGAAAAATTTGATGCGATTTTAGTTTTGATCGAAAGAATTTTTTCCCAGAACGGGGTGCCCAGGAACGCGGTTTGACTAATTTACACAATGGCGGAAAGTGTAGAGCGAGATACTTTGAAAATGACAACTTTGGTTTTAAAAAATGCAAATAAATATGCATACACTAGCGTTTTCATCCAATTCAGTTTAAATTTTTCATCCCTTTTCTAAATATCCAGCTATGCAGTTTTTTTTTATTTCAACTTTAAAGAATAGGTTAAGAAAACTATAAAGAAATCATTCGGACACAATATATACGGGAAAAAATATGATTCAACGTTATTGCATTATGTCATTCATTTGTTAAGTGTAAATATCCGCGCTTGCGCGGGTTATCATCTAGTAATATATAAAATGTTCAGACACAAGTTTATTCAGCTTACAATGTCTAATCATCACTGTATTGTTAATAACGATTTATTGAAAATGAATATAATAGAACACGGAAATTGTCGTTGTGGATTACCTAAAGATGCATACCAAATTTTCTTGAGAGGTAAAAATTAAACAAATGCCAGGAACAATTTTTTTAAACAATAACAGTCAACTATTTTCAATTATACAGTCATTCATAAAAGAAACCGGTAGATCTTATTTGGTATTTGCTTGTGTCTTAATTACAAATTAATAGAAAACCATGCTTCTATTGATATTTTTATTTTTAGGCAATGTCAATAAAAGCATGGTTTTCTCTATAATTAAAAAGCTCAACTCCTTAACTAATAGCAAACGTTTTTCCTTTTTAATTCAAACTGATAGGAAACAATATGCTATGCACATTTTATATTTTGATAATGTTGACAGTTTCTATTTGTCGCTGTGATGGAAACTTAAAATAGATTTTGATGCAATATGATGTAAGAATAGCGCTTGTGATGATCTCTGAAGACGGACAACTGAAACACTTAATGGTCTCTATACAGAAATTGTATGAGTCAAATATCAATAAAATTTAACTGTATAATTTTTATGACTATACTGTTTAGATATATTAAAAAAGAGAAAATTTGACCTTGATACAAATCTAAGAAAACATCGTTATATTTGACCTGTGACCTTTTTCTATGACCATACCATTGAATGTGCGTAAAGCCTAAACACACTTGTGATGATTGTTTCAAAACGAAGGTTTCAAAATTATCGAAGTACGTTGAACCTAGAATTTTTCATCTTCGAGTAAATGACGGGTATACTTTATATTTTTTCTTAAAAAAAAATGGTTTGAAATTAATTTTGTACAAAATATTAAGGCAATGTTTTGCGCATTTGGGAAATATTTTAAATAATCAATTTCCATGATAACGTGTACTATTTATTACCCATCCAATTTATAGGAGTATAAACTTGATTGGAACAATGCAGATTTTTTAAAAACCATGTAAGCCCTATTTGCGGCTTTTATTATACAAATACTAACTGGAGTTTTTGGGCAACATTGTTTATATACGCCCCGGGGACGAAATATTGCCCAAAACGAAGCAAAAATAATTTGTGAACTCTATGATAAACTGAGAAAATGATGACAAACCTTTCTTAATTTTTTATTTGTTTATTCATATTTTAAAACAAATGCTGCGATGTTTTTTGGGCAACATTGATTATATCAGCCCCCATGGAACGAATATATTGCGCACCGCTTCACGTCGGACAATGTTTTGTGCCTCATGGCTAATAATCAATATTGCCCGAAAACCACCTTCAATATTTTTATAGTATTATTTCGATGGCATTGGTTGGAATGTAACAGATGGCTGCAGTTGTAATTTTCTGAACTGGACATTTTAATTTTGTTTTTTAAATAAAAGATAAATCAAGCAAACCAAATGCTGTTATCAATAGTTTATTTGAAAATAAATAACAAGACAAACAGTAACAAGTTAGAATAATACTGTTAGTAATAATGGTTCCCTGAGATTTTCCTGTAAAATTAAAAAAAACAATGCATAAAAATATACATAAAAACGTTCATCACATCACATTAATAATTTAAGTGGAACAAGATATATGCGTCTATTATGCGTTAACACATACCTATTTACGTCCATAATATCCACCACATCCGTAAGGTCCGCACCCATTTCCTCCCTGACCGTGGCCTCCTCCAATAATCCTTCCTTGACCCCCTCCAATGATTCCACCGTGACCTCCTCCAATGATCCTCCCGTGTCCTCCAAGTCCACCTCTGAGTCCTCCGTGGCTACCAGACTGCCAGGAATCGGACCACTGGCTACCACCATCAATGATACCACCTAACCTTCCCCCAAGACGTCCGCCACCAATCCGGCCCCCTCCGATGTGACCGCCACCAGCTAAAAAATAAAATGTACGATGCGGTGATAAGGTATTGATTAATGCTATGAGAAATAAAAAACAGAGAGGGAGAAAGAAAATATTTGATAGAGAAAAAGATAGATTAAAGGGACCTGGACACGATTTTAGATCACAATTTTTTTTTATAGATATAAAATGGTTTACTTGCACATTTTGAATAATTAACCAAAATTTGAATGATAGAATTCAAGTTATAAGAGAGATACAGAGGTAAAAATTTATTGTTATGTAAACAAAACTCGAGTCTTATATTTGTTTTCAAAGAAGTACCATTTCGTTGACAAAATGACTCGTGGAAAACAAGGTAAACTTATTCAATGTGTTTATAAATAATATAATATTATCAACAAAAGAAAGCAACATTAGATTGAAACTTATACCAATAAAACGTTGTAAACAATAACAAGGCTCCAGCTTTGTTTACAAAACAAAGAATATGAAACTCTGTACAGTGTATCTTGCTTATAACTCAATATTTGACTTTCAAATTTTGACAAAGCATTACAAATACCCATTTTAACCATTCTAAACATTAAAAATGGAAAATTAAAATTCAAAATTTTGAGTTCAAATCGTGTCCAAGTACCTTTAAAAAGAGATAATAAGGAAAAAGAGAGAAGGAAAATAGAAAAAGTAAAAAAGACTTACGTATGTAACCGTTGCAGTAAACGGTAGCGACACAGATAGTCAGAAGAACGATGGCTCGAATCATGGTTGTTGTAGACAAAAGACCTACTGAGATTATAACAAATCTATTGGTGTTTTTATACCTGTTTCAACCGTCAATCAAGTTTGAATCACAAATTAAATTGCATTTCATAAATATTTACACATAATTTATTTATTGATTTCGGGTTGTTGATTCATAATTTTATAGAAATTTTGATTTCTGAAAACTTGACTCCTAATTTTGCTTTGCATAATATAATAAGTATGATAAGTACATTTTAATCATAACATGTCAGTCATTAAAATTTTTCTGTTTTACATTCTACAAAGTTATGATTGAATAGGTTTTTAGATTTGAAAATTAAACACTAAAATATTTTCAATTTAATTGCACTATCAGTTTTTTTTTTGTCATTTAGTATTTTTTATATCTCTGGTTTTAATTTCACTCCCTGGATACAACATCTTCTAATTAAATAAACAACATAAACAAAAAGGTAGGTATTTGGGTCTCAAAATCATTATGATAATTTTTGTAGACATGACTTCCATGAGTAAAAAAGAGAGTGTGGTGTTGATTTATTCATAGTTTTTATAGTGCAGTTTTTGTTTCTCAAACTGTCACCTTTAGTGCGCTTTGTGATCAGCGACCTGGTACAGATCATCACTAGTTCCTCATTGACAGTTTATGCAAAAACGACTCGACATCTGTACAACTTACATATTTATAAAACCTTAATACTGCAAATGAAATTAATTTTTAAAGTTCCAGTTAATTGTTGATATTACTTTTTGTGTCTTAACTTCAGTCCTAGGTCATGGCTGACCAAGTCATAATCTGATCCTCATTCCCACCGTCTGATCCTCACCCCTACCGTCTGATCGTCCCCCCCCCCGTCTGATCCTCGTCCACCACCGTTAGGTAATGTAACAGCTGTTAATCATCAAGAAATAGAAGATTTGGGTATTTAGGATATTTAAAGATGAGGTAAAAACCAGGCTAAGAGTCCCCATTACTGAAATAACCAGAAGATATGATATACAGATATTATAAATAAAGATATGAACAAGCAATTATTTAATCAATTGGTTTATTTTTCCCGTAAGTTTGTTAATCTTAACTATATGGAACGACTGGTTCATTTGCTTTAACTTGTCAATCTGTTAAGAAATAAAAAAAACCATATGTTAAAAAGAAGTAAATTAAAATTATTTTAGAAAAGACCCTGAAGAAGTCGAATTATGTGAGAAAAAAATGATTAATTAATAATTGATTTGTATCGTGATCATGATTATAGAGGAAGATCAACAAATAAAAGGATGAACAAAACTATGGTACATGTATGTTCTTTGTGTCAAACTGTATTACTCACTAATGAGGTAGCAAGGTACAGTGTCATATAAAAGTACAGGAAAATAAAAATAAGATGAAAGCTATGACAGTTTATCAAAAATGTACGTTACAGTATGTGATTTAATAACGCGAAGAAAAGGTGGATCAGAAATAAAGTGTCTGACTTGTAAAAGCGTCGATATAGCATATGATTCAAATTGTCAAATCCATGCAAGAAATAAGCAAGCAGAATATTTGCTAGAAGTTGTTGAATCAGGTGCCAATTAGCGAGATGCTAAGGGTAAAAATATCTGAACACCAAAAGTATAGGTGTTTTCAACCACCTTGACTAATATTTTTCCTAAAATAGATCTATTTAAGGGGAAAAAACCCCATGAGAATAAGAGGTATAAATGTTGAGTAATAGCAAACGGAATTCCGGTGACACGGTTCTAAACACCCCTTTAAAAATGTCCCGCGCCATAAAAGTAAGCTTTTTATTATTGAAACTTAACTAGATGCTGTCAATAGACAGCAATACCTGCACCAAGTGTTTGCCCCTAAATAACACTTTGGTCAAAGATGCATGCTAGAAGGCCACATGCTATTTCTGGTAGTTTTTAAAATTTACGATTTTCATAAAGGATGAGATTTTTGGAGATATTTATGATAAACGTGTTAACTTTAATTTTTCTATAGTCAGCTTTCCTTACTTATGTAGCAATATACCATCATCACCTGCATATGGTGTTTTTGTCTCTCACGCAAGGGCATGCTCTTCGTATGAACATATTCTAAGGCAAGGCAAGCTACTGACAAATAAGTTGATAAAACAGAGCTATCAACTGTCTCGTTTGAAGTTATCTTTTCGTAAATTCTGTGATAGATACAACGACCTCTTCAGCAAATCAAATCTTCCAATGGGTCGTATGCTGACTGAATATTTTCATATTAATTGTTAGACCATAATTAATCACCTAATTATGTACGGTTTTTTTTTTTCGTTTTTCCCGATAACAACAAAGAGCACACGGTGGGTGTGACCGTTCAGCAAAGGATTCTCACTTCTTCATGGCACCTGATCCTACCTCTATTTTTAAGAGGTCCGTGTTCGCTCTGCTCATGTTTTTCAATTTTCCTTTTGACCTTTGAATTTGAACAGTGTTCGTTATCACCACATATCATTCAAATTATCGGCCTTTTATGTACAACCTGGAGTTGAACTCTTAGCATGTGAATTTTAAAATTTATTAATAATCTTAACATTTCATGTCATAGAATGTATGTTCTGTATAATTATTGCAATGATTAGAATCTAATCATTATAAACGTTAAATAAAATATTTTATCATATAATATCGAAATCAGTATTAAACAATTGAGACAACCTTGACCTCCTAAAGTGTGAAGAAAAAATATACTTCCTGATAGAATTGTTAAAACCTTCCACCCACACCCTGGGATTTTTGGAAAAGCCCTAAATAAAACATTTTCTGTCATACTGTTTATCACACATTAGAAAATAGGTAGTTTTAATGACCATTTATTTAAGAATTTTAATTGGAATTATGGACGAGACACATACATCTGTAGCCAAAATTATCTAAATACGCAAAGAGGGGCAAGAAAGACATATTCAAAATTAATTGTCTATGAATTTTCTACCAAATTAAATGGCTTATACCTTTTAAATGTAAATGTGAAATAGTCGCAGTGACGAAATTCTTAATTTAATTATGTTTTATTATTTCTGAAAAGTTTTTTACATATAATTTTACAAGAAAATGATGCGCAAATAAGAATGTTTGGTTAATAAAAATTGTAAATTAAGATTTAATATAATTGTTTTTAATTATGTATCTATCAAATTCATAAGTTTGATCAATGTTATTGCAACAACGTTAAATTGCACTCTCCATGTCATCATGACAATCGCCATATTAGCTGTCGATTTAAATTGTCACTCCTGTCGCTATATAACTAATTAAAAAGAAGGAGGTTACTATTCATGCTTCATTGTTTTCAGGCAATTTATTAATCTGAACACATTACATTGTTCATTACAAAGATATTTAGTGATGCGTTTTCGACAAAAATTTATCATAGTGCTTTCATTTCAGGAAAATGTCCAAAGACGCGAAAGAAAAGTTGGAGAAATTTCTGCAAAGGCAGTTTTTTTTCGGGGGGGGGGGGTTGAATATATGATCTCAGTTTGTTATCCATGATTGATTTAATCGCATATGCAATGTGGACATAATTATATATTAGAATACCGGGTTTTACAGTATGATGCATTTTTTAGGAACTTCATAGGTGTTCGACTTGATCTTAAAGTAAGACAACGTACTAATTCTGTGTAAGATATAAAATATTTTATTTATTGAGAGTAATTTTAAATATTTTTGTAAAACAGAATCATGCACTTGGTTGTCCGTGCAATCTGAATACCTCAACTGAAAGCAACCGACGATATCTCTTGAACAGTCTTCATACTCGTGTAGCGTAAAGGAACGATCGTAGTTAATATGGCGACCAAATAAAATTATAAATGTATGTCATCATAAAATAGGATACCACTAGCTTCGTTAGATGTTATCCTTGATAACAGATTTGAACAAAAATAATGCTATTTTGCGGTTATAAATAATTTATTTGAAAACAAATAACAACGAATACAATATTTAGTTACAATAATACTATCGGCAATAATGACATCCTTAAATTTTCCTGTAAAATAAAAAAAAACAATGATTATATATACATGTAAATTTGATAATCAGATCAAAAGCAAATATTTAGTGGTATGTAATTTATAACTTGTTTCAAAAATTGGGAAAAACAGACCTTAATTATAAATAAACATACCTATTTACGTCCATAATGTCCACCACATCCGTAAGGTCCGCACCCATTTCCTCCCTGTCCGTGGCCTCCTCCAATAATCCCTCCTTGACCCCCTCCAATGATTCCATCGTGACCTCCACCAATGATCCTCCCGTGTCCTCCAAGTCCACCTCTGAGTCCTCCAAGTCCTCCGTGGCTACCAGACTGCCAGGAATCGGACCACTGGCTACCACCACCAATGATACCACCTAACCTTCCCCCAAGACGTCCGCCACCAATCCGGCCCCCACCGATGTGACCGCCACCAGCTAAAAAATAAAATCATACGTTGAAAATCAGAGAGAGAGAAAGACAGAGACAGAGAGACAGAGAAAGAAAGAAAAGACAGAGAGAGAAACTCAATATAGAACGAATAATATAGAAAAAAGAGATAAAGGATAAATAGAGATAAAGACTTACGTATGTAACCGTTGCAGTAAACGGTAGCGACACAGATAGTCAGAAGAACGATGGCTCGAATCATGGTTGTTGATTTGCTGTAGACTAAAGAGCTACTGTGAGTATAACTAAGCTGTTGGTGTTTTTATACCTGTTTAAATTGTCAATCACATGAATTATAATCCATAATTTATTTCTTGATTTCAATTCATAAATTCAAAAGTTGCTTTTCGGAAAAAGTTCCTTATATTTTGTATGCATATATACATATGTATTTTAATTTGAAATCTTAAGAATGTGTCAATTTATTGGCTTTTCCCTTCAATTTAATCGTACAAGATGGTGATTGAACCAAAAAAAAATGTTTGACAATTTCATATTCATGGGCTTAGGTGTAACAGTGTTTTACGTATACCCTATTTCATTATCATTTTGCACTTTATAATTTTTTGTTTGTTTTCGTTTCCTTTTATGAAATCATTTTGCCGTTTTTATTTTGTTGTTAAAAACCTGAACAAAAATCCAGAATTTTTTTTATTCATTTTAATCTTTCAATTTTGCTTATTTCAAACGTATTTATTATTAAAGATTTTCAACTTGTGTAAGGAACAAGCCTATAGTATAATATAATACTACTAAATTCAAAGTTTATGTTGAATTTTAGCTTTATAAACTGTAAGTTTTAGTGGGTTCATCCATTAAAGCCCGATACCAATTATAAAAAGCAGTGCATTTAATTTTAAAAAAGTTTTAAACTATATTCATAACGAATATGTATTACATGTATTCGGTATTTAAATTATCTATGAGTTTATGGTGGACCTTCATTTTTTATGCTTGATCTTAATGATAAACAGTTCTAGGCGGTAAATAAGAAGAAGCATGTGTTTCCTTTCCATACGCTTGTTAAAAGCAGCTATAAATTGTTGTTTAAATCTTAAGTCAGAGTCTTGCACAAACATTCAACCTGAAGTTTGACTGAATTTAAAACAGGAAAATAGAATTGAATTTTAAAATCATTTAATTAAAAAAACTAACAATTATATGGTAAAGGTTATTTTTTAAATATATCAGATATAAACTATTTTTTATATACAACTGAATAATTTGCTTGAAATGATGGATCAGAGAGGGGAACTTAAAAAAAAAAAAATTATGGAAAAATTCAAAGAGACCAGATGACCTTTATAAGGCGCTTCCTTGAGCTTGTTTGTTTTTTTTTAAATCAAGTATAAGTATATTGTATTTTGATGTTAAAGTATTCGGTAATCATATTTACATTTACTGTTTGGTTTAGATAATTTTTTAATTATATTGGTAATTTTTTTTCAGATTTCATAAATTATTGTAATTTGACGAACAAATTATGAGTTGTCAGAGCTGTAGTTGTTCGTATTTAATGAAGAACTATTCATTTAGACTTTTAAAGCCGCATAAAGTCGTAAAGTCACAATTTTTTTTTATTTCACCGGAACTACATTTGTTTTACTTTGATGTAAAATTTTGGCAATTGATTTAAAGTACATTTTCCTTATCTAGTCGACAAATTCGAAAATAATTTGAGATTTTGTAATAAAAATCCCATTTAATTTGTAAATCTAGTTGTTTGCTGCCAATTTATAAACATTTGTAGTGTATTGTAAATGTTTTTGATTTACATGTAGACTATTTCAATAGATCTAAAACTTAAACATCGTTTATACGTATACAAAACTCTATCTTGACCTCCTACAATGTACCGGAATTTTGAATAAAAGGTTTGCGAAGACAGAGCGTCACTCTGATCGCGATACCAATATGTTCACCATTCATATAAGTTAGTTTACTAACTTATATTCATATACGTTAGTTTACTAACTTATATGAAGGGTGAACATATTGGTATATTAAAGAATGATTAGTTTCACTAATAAAGAAAAAAGAGGATAACTCATAAATAAGTTATAGGAGAGATTGAGAAATTAATAAACAAATAGATAAGATAGGAATTATGGGAGAGGGAGAGTTAAGCATTGAATGCTTATTATTGAACATCGTCGGTTCTATAATACACCATGATTAATAGATGGAACAGCCATAACACATGTTTTATATAATTTAACGATTTTATTTTCATAAGTATGTATCAAATTAATCATGTTAGTTTGAACGTTTCATGTAATCTTACAATATAATAGATCTATTCCAAACGTGTGATGACATTTACTTGTGCTCAAACGCCGTGATCTGGTTTGGAGTGTTATCAAAAATCAAAGAGCAAAAAACTACCGACGGCATCCTAACATCCGGGCATGTCTTAAATTTATTAGAACCCAGATTTCCAATGCAAACATAACGGAAAATATACACGGAGTGTAAATGAGTAAGAAACGTAGATTTCAGAAAGAAATTATTGACTTCATGGGAGCAAAGGAATGTTCACTGAACGGTGTCATTTGATTGTTCACTGGTTTTAGTCTGATTCATTCTTTAAATGATTTTATGATGATTCCTTTTTGAACACATCAAACAGTTTCCCGTATTATCTATCCCAGATTTCCAATGCCCAAAATTTGATCCTACTGATTAAATGTTAATAAGATATTTTCCTTTATTAAAACGTGTTTTCTTTTTATTATAGAACATACGAGGGTTGTTCGGAAGTTATTGAGACATTTACTCCTACTCCATTGAGAAAAACGATAAATCATTGAATTTTCACTAATTAGTTAACCAGGGTACCATTTATTAGCGTGAAATATTTTTAGTAAATGACATCATTAGATCATTCCTGGTAAGCTGACAAACTTACTTATGTCCAGTGACCCGGCGCAACTCCAAACTCATCGCAACGTCATTTTAACGCCTTTCCTTGCTCCTATGTTGTATACGTCTTAAAATCAATTAGAAAACATTAATAATTCTTCATTTCTCATATATTTATTTCATTTTAAGATATCAACGTTTACGTATCTTCTCCATTCTTGACTTTTTGTGAAAAAATCTACCCAAAATCAACTTTCTGTGAAACGTCTCTTAAAGTCATTCTGTACATATTTAAGAACTGTTGACATCAGTTTTTGTTTACAAAGTAGTAGATATTTAGTCCCTTTGTTTTAATTTTAGTTAAAAAGTTAGTAGAAAAAATCCGATAAAATGAAGCTCTTGACTCCTTTATATTGTATAGTTTGTGTTTAAGTAAGAACTTGGCCTCATAAGGTCTTCTTCCGTGTTTCCGACCAATTTAATGTATATTCGCTGCGCCGCCTTGACGTTAAAATTAAATAAACCGTCGTGGCCAGATTTCTATTGCTTAGTAAATTTATTTGTACTATCCCAGTATTTCAACTCGAAGACTAGTGAAACTTGCGCACAAGTTAGTCACAATAAGTAGCAAAATGAACATATATAATATGATTCACTTTCCTATTAATTGTTCGTCCACCGACACTTAGTAAGTAATTGTTTAAGTGTAATTAATCTCCGACCACCGACTTGTTTATATACCGTCGTAAACAAACTATTTAAGATTTTTTAATATTACTTTGTTTAATTATTTGTTTAGGTTTCTTCAATGTTTATGCCAATTTTCACCAATATTTTTCACTTCGAATGGAAAATATTTGTGTTGTCTCAATAATTTCTGAACAACCCTCGTATATTCTTTGAGCTAACCCAACACGTTAACCTACAAATAACGTTTCACTTTGAGACTGAGAAAACATTCTGTATATAAAAATTCAAATAGAAAGTAATCATTTTATGAAATAAAAGTTAAAAATGGAATTTTTTTACACATTCAAATAGAAGGTTGTTTAACAAAGACGGTTATTGTCAAATGTGTAATGCATCGTTTGAATACTGTTTACAAAAATATAATCACCACCGTTTTATATTTGCCCTTTTCGCTCCCTTTGTCAGTGGACAAATTTAAGACTGGGCGAATTCAAAACATTTTTTTAAATTCCTTGTTATTTAGAAAAAGTATCTAATATCATAAATTCTTATGTCTGAGCGAATTCAAGACCGAGCGAAACCGTTTACAAGTTTACAAGTGTAAAATAGCGAAATAAACAAGGAGCGAAAATAACCTTGTAAAGAGTAGTGTCAAAATGCACATACATGAAAGTACATATATTTCATCAAGGCAAACTAAATTGAAAAATTACAACTTTAATGCGGAAAGTCTAAGGTTTAACAAAGTTTACTTATCACCACTTATATGTGAATCACAGTGCTAAGACCTGTCTTGAAAGATGAACGAAATTCTGACAGTTACTGGTTCTACATTTTATATCTCTTTGTTGTTACTTACCTATCGGCCTATCTTTACTATAATAATTAATTCAACTAACTAATAAAACCACGATTTATGTTCTATTATAATTAAATTTGATACCATTAATACATTATGCAAATGATAATCCTATCCTACATAGTGATATTTATTTGCACTGCAGTTCATCGAGTTTGTTGTAGGGAATGGAGTAATAAAATGCACGTACAATAAACTAGAGACAAATATGGCTTAATTTTTAATAAACGGAGAATGGTACTTTCTTGTAACTTAACTTATAAAAATGTTTAAAAACGTTTAAAAAAGCTATCGCTTTGTCTGAAATAGGATGGTAACATGTAATATGTTTTATATTTGTTAATCAATAGAATTGTTGATTTTTATGAAATTAATATCAATTCTATGTAAGAATCACAGATTTATTAAAATGGTCTGGCCACGCATAGTCACCAATTTTTCTTATATATCATACATGGACACACCTAGGTTTAAAACGAAAAAGACACTAAAAGTTGTTTGCTAGGGGAAACCGTTGCCATGGTAAGCGAGGTTAAAGATGGTAAAATAGCAAAACTTTCCTACTTTGAAGCCATATTAGATCGTTTTGCTCACTAATGTAAACTATCAAAGACATAAAACAACCTTTGTCCTTTTTCCAATTCTTCTATTATATAATAAAATTGAGAGAGACCAATACTTTTAAAATGTTACCATGGGCACCGTTACAAATTCTTGAAATGAGATTTTTGCGTTTTTTTATAAGCCGAATGGAAACTCTTAAATTTTTACATCCTTAACAATGTCAATGCAATATAAATTTATTATGAAAATTGACATCCGTTGATATGGTAACAAGGCCAAGAAATATGGAAAAAATGAGAAATTGGAGTTGATTTTGATTTGCTTTAATTCCTGATTTAAGAAATTTTAAGCAATTATTTTAGTTGAAACTTGTAAAAACATATCTATATTTGTATTATATACCACAAAAAGCTTTGTTATGCAACAGACAACTGTTGCTATAGAAAAATTAAGTTGCATAGAAAATCACACAGGAATTCTTTTTTTTGAAAGTACCTAGCAACGGCAGTTATATTTAGAAAATGTCAGATTTTTTCATGTGTCATTAAAGTTTAGGACATACTTTTTTTCTCACAAATTTATTATATATATCTATTCATTATATGTACATAAAATCCATTCAAAAATGCCTGAAAATATTATAATTAACCTTATTTTTTATCTTGTTACCATAGCAACGGTTCTCAATTTTCATATTTTAATTCTGAATTGCACAATCATTATAGCGTTTACCAAAAAATCCAAGATTTGCACATTTTTATTCAAAATAAATGAAGAAAACATATTTTTAAATTTCTTTTCAGTAACCATGGAAATGCTAAAAGAATATGCGTTTCTCCATGAATGTTTTTCTTTCATATGAAAAAGTGACAACTACTTTTAATAAAATATTCTACTTGAAAACACCAAGTTGTGCACATTACTCACAATATTTTCTTAAACAAGCATTAAAATACCATTTTTACAGCTTTATCCGTTGTTACCATGACAACGGGACCACATAGCAACAAATAAACGGTGTTAGGCTTTTTTACCCATCAAAGTCTAGTAAATTGTCAAGAATGAAGAAAATACGTGAATATGCGTGGCCACCGAATTTTGATTCTTACATAGAATTGTTCTTAAGGTTCAATTCATTCTCTCATACTTTTTTAAAAGATTATAGCCAAAATAGGGATATATATTTTTATTATAATACGATCATTTTATAACTCTTAATCTATTTGATATACTTGCTTGCACTAATCCTCATATAAATTATATGGAATATTCATCAGATTTTTCTTTCCCTCAGAACAAGCCCAATGGTAAAACAGGGTTTTCTTGTCATCTTCAGTGAATGACGCAGGGTCACCGAGGTTTTTTTGCCCTCAGAACGTCTGAGTTCTTTAAGCTTTTGAGAACCTCTAAGGTGATACTGTTGTTGTATTGCTGTTTAACGAGCTTCAATATTTAATGTCAACAATTTTTTTCGCTTTTGTGCCTATTTTACTGCAATTCAATATGCTGGTTTTATTTTTTTTTTACGTCAATTTGTTTTAAAGATTAAAAGGATGTGTATATCTTGAAACAGTATATATGTTTTATGCGTATAAACGTTTACGTGATTATCACAAACGTTTGAAACATGACATTTTTGTGGCTGTTTTTTTTTATATAACAGTTGTAACTGATGTGGAAAGTTTTTCATATTTAATGAATAATCAAAACAGTATTTCAGAGTAAATGTGTTAATTTTGATTGTTTACACAATGCATATCTTTGATGTTGTTTTCCTGTGGATGATATCTTTGAATTGTTCAAATATTTCTAGCATATTAGTGAATTTTTAATCCATATTGCCAATAATTGTTAATCCGATCTTTTGGGAGATACTTTATTTTGATGAAATATTCATAGTTTGTTCATAAAGCATTCTTTGGTCTTTAAACTGTCATCCAGTGTCGTTTATCAATACTCATTATAAAATGAGCGCTTTGTCATTTAATGCACAAAAACGTATTGCAAATATTATGTAATGCACAAATAGAAACAAATTCGAATGACTTTTTAAGAGTAATTCATCTTGTTTATAGTAAATCATTTGTCATGTATGTACAGTATTCGGTATAAAAAGTAAAAAAAAAAAAACAAGGCAGTAATTGTTTTCATGGCAAATGCTTGCCATCAGAATTACGGTATTGTATGCGGGTTGAAACATTTTTTCCTGTTTGCTATACGGCATTGCATGGCCTACCAGAGTGACTGTGTTCTTGCATAGGCATTTAGTGACGTTGCTATGTATGTTGTTAAATCTTTACGTGGGGGACGTTAAATCACAATTAATCAATTAATTCTTATTAGACTTCTTATTAAGACTTTTTATTATACTCTCTATCCTCCGCTTAGCTAAAACATAGCGTCTGGATAAACGATATACTCAAAATAACACCATAAAGAGATACATATTTTTCTCTTTATATTCCTTTGAATTACGATAGCTTATGCCGAGATTGCTTAATCAATACAATTTATAAAATATTTATCTATTTTCGTTAGGATCGGCGCCATTTAATTAAGCACATCTTTTTTTATTATTCCAAAGTTGAATATCAGTATCAAATTACATTTACTCAAAAATCAATTGTGTTTTCTTAAATTAGTTTTTCACATATAAGAACTTAACGAGATCTATCTTTTTTAAAATACTAAAAATGAATAAAAACATGTCACTTTTAATTATTATTTACAACCAAATTCAGTTTAGCAACGGTTCCAAACCTATTCATCAGTAAACAACCTAGAAAAAAGAAGAAAAATATGATAAAATCTGTACATCTAAAAGTAAGTGAAAATATGAATTCATGTAATAATTGTTTAAATACATGCATGTATACGTGAACCTACCTATTTTCGCCTGTAATGTCCACATCCGTAAGGTCCACATCCCTTTCCTTTAATAATTCCACCGTGTCCTCCTCCTACGATCCCTCCTTGACCTCCTCCTATGATCCCACCGTGTCCTCCTCCTCCTGTGATCCCTCCTCCTATGATCCCACCGTGTCTTCCTCCTATGATCCCTCCTTGACCTCCTCCTATGATCCCACCGTGTCCTCCTCCTGTGATCCCTCCTCCTATGATCCCACCGTGTCCTCCTCCTATGATCCCCCCTTGACCCCCTCCGATGATCCCACCTTGACCCCCTCCGTTGATTCCTCCTCCGATGCTACTCTGGCTTCCTGTCTGCCAGGAACTAGACCATTGTTTATGATGAGACCACTGACTTCCTCCACCAATGATGCTACTTCCTCCGCCAATGATACTCCCTAATCCTAATCCTTCTCCAATTTGCCCACCTCCGATATGTCCCCCATCGTTTCCATCAGGAATATAGCCGTCGACTGTAGTAGAAAAAATCTGAACAATATTGATGGTTTTGGCAAGAATAATGAGAGTAACACTATTGGAGACGAAGCTTGTTATAAAAAGATGATGACGTAAATGAAAACAAGAAAAAAGACGGACAGACATATAATTTAAAAAAAAATGCAAAGATATACAAGAAAAAAGAAAGTTATATAGATACAGAAAATCATAGAGAAAAGATAACAATATACAGACCGGTGAACACACAAAGAAAGATATAAAGAGAGAGTACATACAGCCCTGATATCCATCGGAGAGCACGGTGGCAACACAGACACCAAAAACAACACAAGCTCGGATCATGGCTGATGTTTTGTTTTTTAGATATATTGGAAAACGAAATTTTTTTTCTTATTTATACCCATTTGAAAATAAATACATTCAATAAACATTTATATTTTATGTCTTTAACATATTACATACTTTATGGAATGATACTTGCAGATTTCTTCGCATTTCCCTTTCAGAAAATATAAAATCATGAGCGGGGATTTTTTTAAAAATTACTGAATATGCAACCATTAATAACATTGCTCGTTATTAAATCTTAACGAATTAAAGTCATTGCCATCGAGAGTTAAACAATACGCAATTAAATTAAAGATAATTTAAGGATATGATCAATACTTGCTTATTTTCTTGTACATGAATGTACTCTTTCAATGAAATACATATTTTCATAGTTTAATGCAGCTTGGTCCGATTTTATATTAATTTTGATTATTTGTAAAACAGGGCTTTTATCAAGTATGTGTATTCTATAGGCAAAACAGTAATTGTTTCGATATTTCAAGGAATATTGCTACCGAAAAATGATGTACAAAGTCTCTATTTGAAACAAACTTTACATAAGAGGATAACGCGTGATTTTGACTAGTATAAAGATTCGTTTGACAATTGTTCTTACAACTGGTTCATAAGTTGTGGGCTAATAAAAACCAAAGCATTTGGGGGGGGGGGGGACCGGGGGGAACCCAAACGGTTTCCTTTTGTTAACATGCACATGATTTATGACCTTTTAAATTTTTTTATGTTTTGTGTTTTGAACCATACCTCTATATCATTTTAATTCACTTTGATTATTTCTATCTTTGAAAGGAGAAGATTTTGATAAAAAATAATTGAAATTAATCCTTAGGAATCAATGTTTCTTTTCAGAAAGTTTTAAATAAGTTTCAATAATAATTCTTCAGTTCTTTTTAATATATAAATCCCGTGTTTTGTTAATAGGACGAACTTTATTGAGCAATGCATGTGTCTTTCGGTTTATCTAAGTAAAGAAAAATAAAAATTGCCAAATTTTAGCAATTAAAATATGAGAAATGTAAATTAAACCTTAATGATAAAATTATGTTAAATAATTTTTTTTCAAAAACAACATACAAAAATTGTACTCTTATCAATGCAAACATATAACACAAAACCGACAGGTGTAAAGCGGAAGGTCTGAGGTGTCGCCTAATACTACTTAATACTATTGTTTTTATAAAACGCAGCTATAAGACCTGTCCTGACCGACGCATGTCAGTTATTGCCTGTACATTCCATTTCTCATATTTAACTAACTAACTTGCCTGTATTCACTATATTAGTGCGTGTGACTCTTACCAGTACGTATTAATCATGAAAATAATTAACGTTTTGTTAATTGCATACTTGATAACATTGCACATACTAATTGTGCCTTCTCCCGTTTTGAACGACAGTTCATTGCCTTTTTCAAATCGCGAAGAAAGATTGCAGCATATTTTAAGAGAAAATTTATTTATCATCTTAAAGATTTTCAAGTTTAATTTAAATCTTCATATTAATCCATGTGTGTCTTTAATGGTTTTGTAACCGACTTGATGTTCATACCCTACTGAAGTGAACTCACGAAAATGATCATTGCTTACTGTCTTTTATTTCCTGTTTTGGGGGGTTTTAAACTAGGAAAACAATTAAAATGTATTAATATTTGCTCCTCGCATTAATATGCTCAGACCTGTTACATAACTTGTGTTCGTGCTTTGTTACTGTCTTTATCAAATCATTGACTTTTAACTTGAACATGGCATACTGAACACTTTCAATCTGCATTGTAGATTCCAAGATACTCGATCGTTTCCATATTAAAAAAAAATACAGCAAATAGAGGTATATCTAATTATTTTTCCTTTGTATATTTTATCTACAATGTTTCTGATTTATATGATAACATTAATTCATCGTTTTGATATTTGACAATTGAATGATAACTAAAAGCACATGAAATAGCGCCATCATTCTTTTTTTAAAAACTTTTATTGGTAAGCATAATTGTATTTATCGTCGTGCACTGAGCATTAAGTGAACTGTACCTCTGTTTTGTTCTATATTTAATCATACAAATCATATTCTTTTGATGATAAACCACTGTATTGGTTTTAATTCAAAATATAAATGTATTTTAAAAGAAGTTTAAACTATCAAAACATTTGAGTTAAATTTTTATAATTCTGTTAACCATTTAACGACCTCTTAAAAAATGAATTAGATAATGGTACACATTCATTTTATGAAAATTAACTAGAATGTCGCTTTTAAAGAAGTTTTTAACGAAACAAAACGATTTCACGTAGTTCAACATTTCAACAACTGGAGACCAAATTAAAATTACACATAGGAGACATGTAGACTGTATTGTTAAGAATTAATTTGTGATAAACACACGACCAATTTTTTATACAATCCAGGTAATTATTGACAAATTAGGTTTAACATTTAAATCAAATATCGGTGAATTCAATTCTAAAAGGAATATCCCCACTTAAAATATGTACTTTAACTTGATAAAGCACCCAAAAACTATTATTTTAAAAAAAATTAAGTTTGTAAATCTATATTTAAAAAAGGGTATAACGGATAGCGCTGAATGCTATTTACTGAAAGAAATAAAAAAAAAAAATGAAGTTTTGTTTTAATAAGCTTATCTCTTGTGTAGATATGAAATACAGAGAGGCGTTCTAAGTGATGTTTAACACGCTGTAAGCTGTGATTGACAGTGCCATACCTGTGTGTGGCGCTCAATAAATCTCATACAGGTAAGCACTTGGCAGTAAGGTATAAAAACCGCAAACATGAAAGTATAGAATAATCATCAGTGTCACACTTTGTAACGTGTAGGAAAGTTATGGAAGGACAGTCGATTGTTGTCCTAACTTGTATTGTTATTGGTTATTGAAAAATTCTTTAATTTTTTTTTCAAATTCATCAAAATATTAAATGCAATATATTTATATATTTCACGTTCGTTTCATTTTGAATTGTTCTTTAAAGAGTTACGACAATGTGTTCAATGTTTTTATTAATGCATATTTCAAATAAATCGTTGTAGGTAAATTGTTATGATTTTAAAAAAATCAAAAATTGAGGAAACAATTTATTTATTGATCACCATAATTTCACAATACAGTCTGTCCTTAAGCTTCATTAGGTGTTCGTATCTGAAATAAATAGATAGATATGTTAGTCTTTGAATAGTCCATATAAATCATTCAAGACATAAATATTTCGTTCTTATCTACAGAATTCATATTAAAAACATTTCTTCTTTGTTTTTAACAAAAAATTATTCAAAACATTTACTTTTAAATTTACTTCTCTTTTTTACTACAATTAAGATAAATTTTATAGAAAAATTTAGATTGATATAAAAATGCTCAAACTTTATCTCCTTGCATCCTTCTTCCCGGGTGTACAAATATAAATGATTATCCTCTGTATCCAAGTCGAGGGTCACCCCCTAACCGAATATGGTGTCCGTTTCCTCCAGGTAGTGGATCAACATGACACAAGGGTGGTACACAGCCAGGATTGGGTCGGGGGTTAGGCTGAGGGTAGGGGTTTGGTTGGGGGTAAGGATTGGGTCTTGGAAGGGGGTCAGCATGCCACCCACATCTTGGATTACCAGGGGGACAGGGTGTGCGGCCTAAAAAGTGAGGATACAAATACGTATTTATACACACAGAAAACATTCTCCTTTTTATTTTTCTGTTTTTATTTTCCCGATAACGACAAAGAGCACACGGCGGGTGTGACCGGTCAGCAGAGGATGCTCACTCCTCCATGGCACCTGATCCTACCTCTATCTTGGAGGTCCGTGTTGCTCTGCTTTGAATTTGTATTTCGTTTTATGGGTTTTTGATATGATTGACGGTTTGTTATTGTCATTTTTTCTCTAACATTAGTTGACAATTCATTCAAAAACATCATTTAGTCTTCAAAAATGATTGGAATACTCAATGAGTTACTCCATTTTTAAAAACTTTTGTAAAGATTCCATATAAAGTCAATTCGCAAACCTTTATCGAAAGTTATTACTTTGCAACTTACCTCTATAATTTTGACATAAGACTGAAGACTGCAGAAAGAAAATGCCAAGAACAAAAAGTGTAACTGCAATGGACTTCATTTTTGTAAATGAATTTTACAATAACTATTTTTTCATTTATAATATATCATAGAAGGAAATAAAATTAAAATTATTTAACTACAATTTCCTTATATAATTTATTGAAAATTGAGTACAATGCTGTTACTTCTACTACGGAGGATAAATTCAGTGCTTATTTTATTACGTATATGTCATTGAGTTGTCGCTTGTCTTCAGAAAACAAAGTACTCTACTGAACTGACACACCTTCTTGAAGTTGAAGTTCTTGAAGTTCAGACTATACACTCAGATTATTAAAATTTATTGCATAGGGTGTTCTTCGTATTTTTATGAACCAAGCCTAACACGCAATAGTTTTTGTCCTACTAGGACATGTTAAAAAGACAGCAGGCAATTCAAATTCAGATCAATGATGTGCTGTGAAAATCTAAACTTTAGCTTGAATTGCGCATGCTTGTGTGCATTCCAGCGTGTACTCAATCATTTTAGGAAATCGTTTTCATGCCATTTATGATATTGAACACTATTTTAAAAACACTTTTAAGAATACTTGTAGAAATACTTGTCGGGGATTATTCGGACATACTACCAAAATTTGAGCGCGGTAAACAGATAAACTATCCGGTCAATTTACTTTATATTTTGCACATAGTTTACATATAATATTACCTTTCACTGGTAAAAATTTCAAGGAATTCGTATGTTTGAAACATTCTCCCCCGAGACTCCTTAACATCGCAACATGTTACGGGGTTTCGCCTTCTATACTATTACGCTTGCGTATTTACTAAAAACAACACACATGAAGGGCTCGCAAAGACTCTCCTGGGCAGGTTTGTTGATATAAATATGTCTTTTCTACTTCTCTCAGGTAATAATTGTTCAAAGTGTTTAAACAAACAAGAAATATTATTTTGTAAGTATGTATTTTGTACAGAAGCTTATTCAGGCCAGTTCAGCAAAAAATTAATTTCTTTTGCGTTTAAATGCAATAGCCATTGCTTTAAAATGCAATCTTTTGCGTTAAATCGCATTGTTTTTTGCGTTTTAACGCAAAAGATTGTATTTAAACGCAGCAAAATATGTTGCGATTTAACACAAAGAACAATGCGTTTAAAAGTATTGCGTTAAAACGCAAAAGAATATTGCGTTGAAACGCAAAGCTAATAATGCATTTAAACGCAATATATTTTGCGCATAAACGAAAAAAAATTTGCGATTAAAAGCAAACATTTTCGCGATTAAACGCAAAATTTTGCGTTAAAACGCAATCTCTTTGCGTTTAATCGCAAAGCCATTTGCGTTAAATCTTTTGCATTTAAACGCAAAACACATTGCGATTAAACGCAAAAAAGTGTGTTTAAACGCTGAAAGTTGAAACGCAATAGAAATTAACTTTTTTACAGAACTTGCCTCAATGAGCTGACGTTATTTTGCGTTTTCTTTCTTTTTTTTAATATTTTATCACAGGAGTTGCTACAATCTAAATTCATTTTGTAAGTAAGGCCCCTTTAGGGGTTAATTGACATATTTATGTCTATTCCACTCTGTTCATGTTAAAACAATCTGAAATCATTAGTAAACCATGTATAATATATCGAGAAAGTGATGATGTGTTCCGTTTAGAGAGTGCCTTTTATCTCCTATTCCAGTCGGGCGAAGAAGTAGTTTTCAGCACGTGTCAAATATTTGAAATCAAAATCCACCCGCTACAAATAAACGATAGAACTTCAAGATTTATTCGGTTTGTACGACCCTTCAATTTCCGGAAGCTCATAATTACATTAATTGGCCCGAATCTCATCTATTAGAGATGACCACTTAACCACAGTGGTCGTGGTATACCACTAGTAGATGGCCCTGAAAATTTCAGGCCTTAAATATGAATTATAAATTTTGAATTGCGAACTGCGTTCTAGAATGCAGTTCACTTTTGAATTGCAAAAAGAATTTTATGAGTGGGTCCCGACTCTAAAAAACTAATGATGACCACATTATCATACTTTCAAGGTGGTAGTGGTAAACCACTAGTATAGGACCCAAAAAATTTCAGCGTCGAGGGTAGGGACCCTTGATGTTTCCGAGCGCATTGTTTAAACCCCGATTATAATGAATAGTGTTCTATAAATAGGGACCCGAGTCTCAAATAATAGAGATGACCACATTACAATATTTTCAAAGTGGTAGTGGTATAACACTAGTAGATGACACTGAAAATTTCAAACCCCAAATATGAATTATAAATTTTAAATTGCGAACAGTGTTCTAGAATGCAGTTCACTTTTGAATTGCGACTAAGCCCGAATCTCAAAAACTAGAGATGATCACTTTAGCATATTTTCACGGTGGTAGTGGTATACCTCAAGCAGATGACCCAGAAAATCTCAGCGCCTAGAGTTGGGGGTCCTCAATGTTTTCGAGCCCGATTTTTAAGACTCTATTATAATGAATTGTGTTCTATAAGTGGGGGACCGAATCTCAAATACTAGAGATGACCACTTCCCCATATTTTCACTGTGGTAGTGGTATACAACTAGTAGATGACCCTGACAATTTCAGGTCCCAAATATGAATTATGAATTTTGAATTGCGAACTGCGTACTAGAATGCAGTTCACTTTTGAATTGCGATTAAGTCCGAATTTCAAAAACTGGTGATTAACACTTCACCATATTGTCACAGTGTTAGTGGTATATCACTAGTAGATGCCCCTGAAAAATTTCAGGCCCAAAATATGAATTGTGACTATGTTCGAATCTCAAAAACTAAAGATGACCACATTACCATATTTTCACAGTGGTTGTAGCATACCACTAGTAGATGACCCTGAC
Source organism: Magallana ariakensis (assembly GCA_020458035.1). Taxonomy (NCBI): domain Eukaryota; kingdom Metazoa; phylum Mollusca; class Bivalvia; order Ostreida; family Ostreidae; genus Magallana; species Magallana ariakensis. Next base: position 61,749,254 of record CM035814.1, on the reverse strand, counting down.
AATTTCAGGCCCCAAATATGAATTATGAATTTTGTGAATTGCGAATAGCAAACTGCGTTCCAAAAACCGATTGCCCCGTCATCGTCAACTTCCCTTACTTTTGTAGCAATATACAATCATCACCTACTTATTGTGTTTATGTCTCTCAGTTTATTCCTTATGCAAGAGCATGCTCTACATACGAAAAAATTACTTAGCAGAGAAGAAACGCTAAGTGAAAGTGTACCGGAAAACCGCTTACGTTTTTTAATGTAAAAATGTACGTACAAGCAAACAATGTGTCTCACAAATAAATTTGAGTTCCTGTTCCGCACGGAATATATATATATATATATATATATATATATATATATATATATATATAGAGAGAGAGAGAGAGAGAGAGAGAGAGAGAGATTTGTTTAGGACTTCATAAGGAATTTCCAGTTAAATCTTGATGTCAAGCTCGAGGACGAATCATCATCTTCATCGATTTCAGAGATACCCACGCCTTTTTCCAGTGATACCATACTATGTATTTAGGATCATTTGTTATCTCAGAGTTAATATACTGTCCATTAGGGTTGGCTTTGAAACATGTATTGAACCATCCAGCGGATCTCCAGTCGGTGGCACAGCTTCCGCCTCTCCACCTGTCACTATCCTGATCCCGTGTAGTAAAAGTCATGTTATTGTGGTAATCCAGGCTATCTCCTACAATCACATTTGTAATAAATAATATTGCAATTGAAATGATTTTTTTTTCAAGACAACTCTCATGAAAATTGAAACGATCACAATATATATTATAATACCTATAACTTATATATAGGTATGTCCAGCAACAACTATTTTTTTAACACCTGGAATAATTTAAGACAAATGTATAGAATCTTACAATTAGTGACCATTACCACGTGATGGATTATTTTCATTTAATATTACTTGATATGTTGTTGTATAAAAATGTTTAAAGTTTTGAATGATAGCAACACAGCATGATTTTAACCTGCATTCCCGCTGTACCCCTGCACCCTAAGTATATATTTATTGGCCTCGTCCCCGACAGAAAAACTGGAGTAAACAGCATAGGCCTTCTCTCCATTAAATCTCTCAATGTCTACTCGCAATTCCTGGGGCTTTAGCGAGGTCAGTCTATGTAACATGTCATTTCCTGTAAAAATTATAGTTTCCATATCATATCTGATATTAACTAAACATTTAGTTGGTATGTTGTACGCATCTAAACATTTATACCAATTTTTATAGCTGAAGGTCGTATGGAACGATTCCAACAACATACACTGTAATACTCCTTCTTAGATATAAGGCTTAGTATAACAAATTTACCAAATGTCTGATAGTGACTTAGCAAATGAATGAATTTGATAACTAACAATACATTAAATACACATGCATCAGTATAATGAAACACTTATCAAATGGCTGTGAGCGTGATGACTCTTTCATCAAAAGCTTGAAACAGGTATACCCCTCGGTCAAGCCTTCGGGGATTCCTGTCTCGGTCCCACTCACAGAAATCGGATTAATGTATAGTGGTCTATTATTTAAATATTATTCATCACATGTTTTATTTTGCTTTTTTCATATTTTGAAAAAAAGTGAGTGAGTTTATTGGTAAAAAAAATTAACGCACTTTTAAAAAAATAACCAAAGTGCGTATTTTTTGAAGATGGTTGCCACATACCTATCCAATACTCATGGTTAGAAAATCCAAAGCCGTTCTTGTATTCCGACCAATTACGGTAAAAGTCTACCGTCCCATCCAATCTCCGATGAATAACCTGTTTAACATTAAGACGAAAAATAAAGAATTATAAAATTTAGAACTAAAAAAAAAAAACCAATAATACTTTCAATTTATCTTTTATAAAAACTATTTTCAAAAGGAAAGGGGAGAGGGGGAAGTACCGTCCATCCCCCATTATCAGTTGTCATATCGCAGTACACGGTCTTTGCTTTATTTGAATCCATAATATTGTAGACGCCGTTCTTTCCCTTTAAACTTGGATATTTCTCCAAAATGCCATAACAATCGGAAAATGCAATGTTAATTAATTGACTTGTCATTTCCAGATATCTTAGAATATGTATTACTTCTCCTGAAGAAATCTGTTCGGCCACATACAGACTCGAATTTCTTATATCGTCAAGAACATTCTCTCTTTCCTTCAACCTGTTTTTCTCACTACTATTGAGCAGAGTCTCAACTTTAGTAATTACAGACACTATATCCTGTCTTAGGAGTCGCTGCTCTGTCAGAGTTATATTAATTAAATCAGTGATTTTTTCAGCGACTTTCCCAGACAAATTGGTTGTAAGAGACACCATTTCCTGTGTTAGTAGTTGCTGAATGGTCTGAGCTATGGTATTTAGATCTCCGATTTTTTTATCGACTTTCTCAGACAAATTGGTCGTTAGAGACACCATTTCCTGTGTAAAAAGTCGCTGCTCCGTCTGAGCAATGGTAATTAAATCACATTTTTTTTCATCGACATTCCCAGACAAATTGGTCATAAGAGACACGATTTCCTGTGTAAGGATTCGCTGCTCCGTCTGAGCAATGGTAATTAAATCACTGATTTTGTCATCGACTTTACCAGATAAATTAGTTGCAATAGATACCATTTCCTGTCTTAGGAGTCGCTGCTCCGTCTGAGCTATGTTAATAATATCACTGATTTTTTCATCGACTTTTCCAGACAAATTGGTCATAAGAGACCCCATTTCCTGTGTAAAGATTCGCTGCTCCGTATGAGCAATGGTAATTAAATCACTGATTTTGTCATCGACTTTACCAGATAAATTAGTTGCAATAGATACCATTTCCTGTCTTAGGAGTCGCTGCTCCGTCTGAGCTATGTTAATAATATCACTGATTTTTTCATCGACTTTTCCAGACAAATTGGTTGTAAGAGACCCCATTTCCTGTGTAAGGATTCGCTGCTCCGTCTGAGCAATGGTCATTAAATCACTGATTTTGTCATCGACTTTACCAGATAAATTAGTTGCAATAGATACCATTTCCTGTCTTAGGAGTCGCTGCTCCGTCTGGGCTATGTTAGTAATATCACTGATTTTTTCATCGACTTGAGACAAATTGGTCATAAGAGACCCCATTTCCTGTGTAAGGATTCGCTGCTCGGTCTGAGCAATAGTAATTAGATCATTGATTTTTTCATCGACTTTGCCAGACAAATTGGTCGTCAGTGACATCATCTCCTGTCTTAGGGTTGGCTGATCGGTCTTAGCAATGGTAATTAGATCACTGATTTTCTCATCAACTTTCTCAGTTAATCTGGTCGTAAGCGACACCACATCGTCTTTTAAGAGTCGGTGTTGGGTCTCTATCATACTACTAATTTTTACCTCGATACTGTTTTCGATGCCATCAAGTTTTTTCATCACCATCCTTTCCATACCTTGTCTAAACTGCTGTAGCTCGATTCCCATAAACTGTAATGACAATTCCATTGACCCGTGCTTATCATCCAAATCATCGAAAATCATCTGTCCTTTCATGAATACAAACAATAACATCCAAATCAGAATACCAAACAGTCTACCCATCGCCGAGTATACAGGTGATCCACTCCAAAATTGATTGTTTTCTTGAAGAATTCTTGAAACCCGAATTGGTCGAAAACAAAAATTGGCAAGTAGTCCACCACGTGAACCTTTAGTATACTGGTAATACTTACTTATCCGCTTTTTTTTATTTTGGGATAACTAAATGATACCATGATCACTCACTTGAGTTGAGGGTTGTTACAAGTTGATGTATATATGTCAGTGTAAATGGATTTTTCCCACGACTGCGGCATATTTTCAGTGGGTAATCATAACTCTGATTTGAAATTAACGGTCGAAACAAAGCAACAAATGGATAGAAATAATAGTATGCCTCAATCAACCCATTCAGGACTTTAAATTAGAATAAATTCATTTCATAGTCAAATCAGTCCGCAGAAAAATTTAGGTCGTACTTGAATGATTATGAAATGGTTTTACAGTATTGAATAGAATCATGCTAAATTTGTTTTCACTTGTTTTAAAAATGCAATCAAAATACTTTAGCTCGAGAAGCTCTTTTTAAGAATACAGTATCATACACAACTTCAACGTATTATATCCCAAACTTTAATAATTATTTAGAACCATTTTGCATAAAGAGAGCAATGCATCTTTTGGCGATATATCAGTAGTGTACATAAAAAACCTCTCGGGTGTCTAAACATTAAATAACATTCTATCTATGATAAATATTTGATAAATATTTGATATGGTCGGTTTTGAAAACCACTAGTGACGTAAGAAACAATAAAATCACTATTATCCTTCAACGGAAAATCCATATAACGCTCAAAATCGTCCTATTTACAATAATCGCAATCGGAATGTTACACATCTTCCAATATGTATAATAAAATCAAATGCGTACCTGTTTATTTAGAAGCCAAGCAATATATAGGGAGTAATACATACATTTTTCCATATTACACCCTGTTTCAGCCCGAGACACAAAAATATTAGTCGAGGGCTGATACGGGGTGTTATATGGAAAATGTTATGTATTATATTTATTACATACTTAGAGTAATAACATATCGAAGACATTTTCTATGCCTAAATTCAACGAAGACGTATTAACGCGTGAAGTACGTCAGAAGTTGTTTTGTGACGTATGGATCATTGCCTTAAATTTCTACCTAATTCTGAAGTGGAAAAAATCAGAGGAGTTCTGAAAGAGGTGCGATACGGATCCGTATCAGCCCTGCATATCAGTATCAGCCCTTGAGACTAATACGGGTATTATAAAGTTAGTCGTATCGCTTATGCAAAGACCCTATATTTTTACTTAGTTCATGTATGTAATAAATAAATATGATAATGTTGAGTATACATTCCAGTTTATAAAATTAAAAAGTCTATAATCGGCTGGGGGTCAAAATCAAATGGCTGATCAAATGCTCCACAGTGCCCTAATGTAACATCTTTTATTTATAAAGTAAATAAATTGTACATTGTATGTAATTGTACAACAAGAAACATTTTAGGAACAGGTCTATCGTAAAATATAAAGGCATATAAGAAGAAAACAAGTACAATGGGAAAAAACTCTCCATCAGTAGTCCGTGACAAAGAGAAAAATAAATATTTTTTCCAGATTTATTAAGGTCGATAAGGGTTCTTAACTTTTTAAAATGTACTTCGTGATTTATGGTTGCAAGGACTTTTAAACGAAGGTTTTCTATGGGAGTGATCTTGCTATATATACAGGAGACATCTTTCTATATATACTGTACACCTATCGATCTGTCGAGAAGACTCACTGCACGGGTAACGTCCATTTTCCAGGAGGTAGGTTGTTGCACGTTGGGAGTATCTACTATACAACATAAGATGCATATTTGTCTTTCATTAAATCATCAATTATTTAAATTTTGACCAAAAAAATAAAAAACCCAACTGTGAAAGATTGATACACATTTTTGATATGTGTATCCTGTGACAATTTCAAGAGAGGATCCTAAGTAAAGGGTTTAAGTGAACTGCTTGTATCCGTGAAACAAAGGACATTGAAAGACAAAGGCAACATCGCTGCATCATTTACTTTGTATTTATGAAAACTGGTTTGCTCATACTTTTTATATATATAACAATATAATTTCTTAACTGGAATCATATTCTGGACTGTAAGTTATGGCGTGTTTGTCTTTATATATAGAACTAATGTATTTGTAATAATAGAAATAAAGCATTGAAAAAAAAAGAATCAAATACTTCTTTCAACTTACAGAAACATATTTATGAACAACAACTACCTTTACTACAGTAATTTTCAATGACAAATTTAAAGCTTTTTCCATTGAATAACAGTATCTAGCTGAAATTAGAATGATCTAAAAATTATTATAATTCAAATAAACGTACAAATAATAAAAACTCAAGATAATGCAAGGACCTTCTATGAGACAAGGCTGATGGAGATGACCTCAGTTCATTTAAAATCATCGCCTACTTGAGAATGTGTCGAGTGCCTGGTTGTTAGGTATATGGTGATAGTTATAATCCATCTCGGATATCACGAGTTATTTAAAGTGCTTCATATAAAGAATTAGGTTTTAACTTTCTGTTCGGATGAATGGAATTAACAACAAGTGTTAACAAGTTTTCACCACTAGTTTTACATGAACCAGGGTTATCTTTATCTTTAGGAAGAATGCAACTTTGAAAAGAAAATTTAAATGACATAGTGTAAATCTTCAAAACAAAAAGTGTTAGCAAAAGTATGATTTCTTAAAACGAGAATGTTTTTAGAAAATATAGAGATAAAAATAAACAAGAGGACCACATCGCTCACCTGAGCAACAATAGACCTGATAAAACCAGCTTAATGGAGTCACAATACAAAATATCTGGACAATATGTAACATAATACATGTAGATCCTGTATAAATAAAAATCCATTTCTCCCCTGAATATACTTTAATAATTACCTTTTCTAACATGGTTCATTTTATAGTCGTTTCACATGTTTAGCATTGCAGTTCTCATATAGATCTTAAATGATTGTTTATATAAGGGATATAAACCTTCATTAAACTCTGAACCCCTTGTGAGGCCCAAGAATCGTCCAGGGATTGAAGTTTTAACAATTTTAAAGAATCTGCAATACTAGTATGTCAAAATGCTTGCCTATAAGTAAAACCATATATGATAACATTTCAGTTTTTGTGAATAATTAATTGTTTTCCTTTGTATAGCTGGATCCCAATGGGGCACCAACTTACTCCTCACGATTTTGATTTTAACAAATTTGAATTTACACTATCAAAAAAGTTTCTTTCACTAAAGTTACAGCTTTCCTAGGCAAACGGTTCTTTAGAAGACGATTAAAGATTTATGACCCCCATTGTGGCTCCGCCCTACTCCCGGGAGTCAGGATTTTCACAACTTTGCATCTACACAACCTGAGGATGCTTTCCTCTAAGTTTCAACTTTCATAGCCAAATGGTTCTCGAGAAGAAGGTTTTGAAAGATTTACTCCATATATTCCCATTAAAAAAACTCAGCCTCCAATTGTGGCCCCATCCTACTCCTGGGGGTCATGATTTTCAAAACTTTAAATTTACACTACCTGAAGATGCTTCCACACAAGTTTCAGGTTTCCCCGCCGATTGGTTTCTTAGAAGATTTTTAAAGATTTACTCTTTATATTCCTATTTAAAAATTTGACCCCCATTGTGGCCCCACCCTATCCCCGGGGGTCAATATTTTCGACACTTTGAATTAACACTACCCGAGGAATGCTTCCACAGGAGTTCCAGCTTTCCTGGCCTAATGGTTCTTGAGAAGAAGATTTTTGAAAATGTCTTAAAAATTTTCAATAATCGCTAATTATATCCCCTTGTAAAAGAACGTTGTGCTAAATTTTCACAACTTTGAATTCCCTTTGCTTAAGGATGCTTTGTGCCAAATTCGGTTGAAATTGGTCCAGTGGTTCTGGAGAATATGTTGAAAATGTGAATAGTTTACAGACAGACGGACAGAATAGACAGGTGAGCTAAAAAAAATACACAATATACACATAAAATAAACAAAATACAAAGGACCTCAAGAATATTAGTCATGTGCATGTAAATAAATAGGTACTAGTATTTGTTTTGATCCACACACTCTATGAACGAATCATGATATTCTCAAGGTTGTTTTTCTTAATTTTTAAATGAATTTATTATACAAATCCACATTTGTAGTACTCCTAAATTTGGTGGATATGGATATTTTGAGATTACGTCCGTTAAAAACTAGATGAAGAAAATAGTATTTTGAGTTTTGCTATTGTGGGCCTTGCGCTAAAAGAAAAACCAAATCGAGCTCATTGAGTCGATTCAATTTATTTACTCACTTAAAGAAACTGGTTCAAGAGTCACAAATTATTTATATGTGTGTACATAAAACAGTCTGGGGGAGCAAAACTATATTATTGTATGTTTCTGGAGAATAGAAATTAATAACACACTTATGTATACCTCGATATAAACGCTGAAAGTTATTTGACTGTAATCGAGTTATTGATAATAGAGTAAAAGTATAGCAAAATAATTTGTCTGCAGATAAATTCAACTGTAGAACTTTTGCCCATTCGGCAATATATGAAACCAATCAAATCAATTTATGACAATAACATATTAAACTATTCACATGATAAAAGTTGTCGAAAACTATAGATGAAAATAAAAAACAGAACCTCGATACATTACTAAGATTTAATGAATATCAAGAAGTCGTTTTCTATATGAAAACTATCAATCACTTAATATATATATATTTTTTTATAATATTTGATCTTGATATTTGACCTTTATGTAATTTACGTAGACCAACGTCAACTTTTCATTTAAATGGCCCAATGTTTCTAAAATGTATGGTTCAAAGTTTATAAGTGTTTTTAACAAAATCAAAATACTTTTAGTGGAATAACAGCTTAAAAAGAGATTGGATCCATTTGGATTGAATAGACTGAAAACTCGTTTAAGCACACTAAAACATTAATAGTAATTTAGATCTCTATCTCTTATGGTTTCGGAGTAATTGCGAAAACAAGCAAATCATATAATAAGGGCAATAACTCTATAACTAAATGTACATGTATTTCAAAATGGAGGCTGAATGGCTAAGTTTTGAAATGTCTTAAGAAGTCCTACTACATACATGAATACTTTTTTCTATATAAACCTTAACAAGAGAGATATACTAAAATAAATACTTTTCCGAATTTTTTAAAACTTGATCTTTGACCTTTATCTCATTTTGATTGGCCAAGGTAGACGCTTCCTTTCAAGTGTGTCGATGTCTCTATGGTGAATACACAAAAATGTTGATTTTTTGTAGTATAAGGTGTTTCAATGGCAATATCCGATCGAAGGGGGCATCGGACCCTTTCGGTATGAATATTGTAGAAGTCTCTCAGTAAATTTAATACATTGTTAAGGTTTCAAGCCTCTATCTTTAATTGTTTCAAAGGAATAGCGATAACAAGCATTTCATACACAAAAGACAATAACATTGTAATTTTTGTGGTTATCATGCAAAGGGTCATTTAGTGCCATTACTTTTAATGGTCAATTATTGAAACAAAACATGTTTCAATTTCTAATAATAAAAACTGTCTCGAGAAATATAAAGAAGAGATAAGAAGAATAAGAACATAAGGAATATTAAACGTAAAAAATTATATTAAAAAGTGTCTTTATTTGATTATGTGTTTTTAATGTTTTTTGTTTGTTTTGTGTTGCTGTTACATACAGAGTATGTATCGACTATTATATAATACCAGGAGTAAGTTAATTAAAGTAAGATTAATTTTAAGGGTTAATTTTCAAAACGTCTAGGGGTGAGTAAATTATCCGGAATTGCATTGAGTAAGTTCAGTGAATATAATCGTGCATCATGTCTTTAAGGCTATTTTTGTGTCATCCTTATTTTTCAAATGAATTATTTGAGCATTAAGCACGTCGCTTAAAAACATCATACGTATTAATGATGTAAAATAACGCTGTATCAAAATTTATGTTTATTCAACTTTACAAATGAAGAGCCTATTCATCCAAAAGAGAACGTTTTTAATTACTCGAGTTGTTAACAGAACAATTATTTGAATTAGTAAGTTTCAAATAAAGAACCATGTTTTTCAAAAGTCATATCAAAACACGTGTGCAGATGACATCAACACTACTTTATTCAGTGCTGGTTTATAAGTTACCAGAAAATGTGAATTTATCATGCGTTCATCTTAGTACAGAAAGTAAAATGAACTAGTAGACTAATTGTTCTCGAACAATTAGAGGTCTTTCCACCTATATTATTTTTTATGTTTTGTTTCAATATAATTAATTAAACATTTTATCTGCATTACTGAATAAAAAAAGGTTAAAAACTTAAATATGCTATTTTTTTATGGTTTGACCTTGACCTTTGACCTTTATGTCATTTTGTTCAGACAAGGTAGACGCTTTCATCCCAAGTAGTCCGAAGTCTTTACGATAAATAATAAAAAAGTTGGAAGTGATTTTATAGAATATTGAATACTTTCAGGGGCAATACCTACTAGAAGGAGGCCTCGGATCCTTTCGGTATAAATAGATAGAAGAACCCTCTAAGTGTACTGAAGACATTGGTAAAAGTTCCAAGTCTCTATCTCTTATGGTTTCAGAGGAGTAGCGATAACAAGCATTTCGTACAATAGGGGCAATAACTCTGTAATTATTCAAAGGTATGAGCCAAGGGGCTAAATTTTAAAATGTCTTAAGATGTCCTACTACATCCATGAAAATTTTTTTCTCTACCACCTTTAACAAAAAAGATCTAAAAACTCATTAATTAACAGATTTTCAAATGACCTTGACCTTTGACCTTTATGTTTTTTTGTTCGGCCGAGGTAGACGCTTCCATCCCAAGTGGTCCGAAGTCTCTATGATAAATAATAAAAAAGTTGGAAGCGATTTTATAGAAATTTAAATACTTTCAGGGGCAATAACTAATAGAAGGGGGCCCCGGATCTTTTCGGTTTGAGTAGATTGAAGAACCCTCTAAGTGTAATGAAGACATTGGTAAAAGTTCCAAGTCTCTATCTCTTATGGTTTCAGAGGAGTAGCGATAACAAGCATTTCGTACACAAGGGCAATAACTTTGTAAGTTCTGGGAGTTTTCAAGCAAAGGGTCATTTGGTACCATAACTTTTCATGACCAATAACATAAAGAATAAATTGTTTCAATATCTCTTGAAATAAAAAAGTTGTCCCAAGGAAAATAGAAAAAAAAAATTATAAAAATAACTAGTAGACTAATTGTTCTCGAACAATTAGAGGTCTTTCCACCTATATTTTTTTTTATGTTTTGTTTCAATATAATGAATTAAACATTTTATCTGCGTTACTGAATAAAAAAAGGTTAAAAACTTAAATATGCTATTTTTTTTTTTTTACCTTGACCTTTGACCTTTATGTCATTTTGTTCGGCCATGATAGACGCTTCCATCCCAAGTGGTCCGAAGTCTCTACGATAAATGATAAAAAAGTTGGAAGTGATTTTATAGAATATTGAATACTTTCAGGGGCAATAACTGCTAGAAGGGGGCCTCGGATCCTTTCGGTATAAATAGATTGAAGAACCCTTTAAGTGTACTGAAGACATTGGTAAAAGTTCCAAGTCACTATCTCTTATGGTTTCAGAGGAGTGACGATAAGAAGCATTTCGTACAATAGGGGCAATAACTCTGTAATAATTCAAAGGTATGAGCCAAGGGGCTAAATTTTTAAATGTCTTAGGAAGTACTACTACATCCATGAAAAAGTTTTTCTCTATCACCCTAAACAAAAAAGATGTAAAAACTCATTAATTAACAGATTTTCAAATGACCTTGACCTTTGACCTTTATGTTATTTTGTTCGGCCAAGGTAGACGCTTCCATCCCATGTGGTCCGAAGTCTGTATGATAAATAATAAAAAAGTTGGAAGTGATTTTATAGAAATTGAAATGCTTTCAGGGGCAATAACTACTAGAAAGGGGGCTCAGATCCTTTCGGTATGTGTAGATTGAAGAACCCTCTAAGTTTACTGAAGACATTGGTAAAAGTTCCAAGTCTCTATCTCTTATGGTTTCAGAGGAGTAGCGATAACAATCATTTTGTACACAAGGGCAATAACTTTGGAAGTTCTGGGAGTTATTAAGCAAAGGGTCATTTGGTACCATAACTTTTTATGATCAATAACATAAAGAAAAAATTGTTTCAATATCTCTTGAAATAAAAAAGTTGTCCCTGGAAAAAAAGAGAAGATAAAAAATAATAATAATAACTAGTAGACTAATTGTTCTCGAACAATTAGAGGTCTTTCCACCTATATTATTTTTTTTGTTTTGTTTCAATATAATTAATTAAACATTTTCTCTGCGTTACTTTATAGAAAAAGGTTAAACTTAAATATGCTATTTTATTTATTTTTTTATTTGACCTTGACCTTTGACCTTTATGCCATTTTGTTTGGACAAGGTAGACGCTTCCATCACAAGTGGTCCGAAGACTTTACGATAAATAATAAAAAAGTTGGAAGTGATTTTATAGAATATTGAATACTTTCAGGGGCAATAACTACTAGAAGGGGGGCTCGGATCCTTTCGGTGTATATAGATTAAAGAACCCTCTAAGTGTAAGGAAGACATTGGTAAAAGCTCCAAGTCTCTATCTCTTATGGTTTTAGAGGAGTAGCGATAACAAGCATTTCGTACAATAGGGGCAATAACTCTGTAATTATTCAAAGGTATGAGCCAAGGGGCTATATTTTAAAATGTCTTAAGATGTCATACTACATCCATGAAAAAGTCTTTCTCTACCACCCCAAACAAAAGAGATCTAAAAACTCATTAATTAACAGTTTTCCAAATGACCTTGACCTTTGACCTTTATGTCATTTTGTTCGGCCAAGGTAGACGCTTCTATCCCAAGTGGTCCGAAGTCTCTACGATAAATAATAAAAAAGTTGGAAGTGATTTTATAGAAATTGAAATAGTTTCAGGGGCAATAACTACTAGAAGGGGGCATAGGATCCTTTAGGTATGAATAGATTGAAGAACCCTCTAAATGTACTGAAGACATTGGTAAGAGTTCCAAGTCTCTATCTCTTATGGTTTCAGAGGAGTACCGATAACAATCATTTCGTACACAAGGGCAATAACTTTGTAAGTTTTGGGAGTTATTAAGCAAAGGGTCATTTGGTACCATAACTTTTTATGGTCAATAACATAAAGAAAAAATTGTTTCAATATCTCTTGAAATAAAAAAGCTCTCCCTGGAAAAAGGAAAAGAAAAAAAATAATAATAAAAAACATAAGAATAACAAAAGGTCTTTCACCTGAAAGGTGGAAAGACCTAACTAGTAGACTAATTGTTCTCGAACAATTAGAGGTCTTTCCACCTCATTATTTTTTGATGTTTTGTTTCAATATAATAAATAAAACAATTTCTCTGCGTTACTTTATTTAAAAAAAGTCAAAAACTTAAATATATAAAATAAAAATTGTTTGACCTTGACCTTTATGTCCATATTGACTGGTAAAGGTCAACATTTCAATTTTAAATGGTCTGATGGCCCTACGATGTAAGGTTCAAAAGTTATTAGTGTTTTTAACAAAATAAAGAAACTTTCAGGGGCGATAACTGCTAGAAGGTGGACTCGGGCCCTGTCGGTATGCATAGATAAAAGGAGCGTCTAAATGTACTGAATACATTAGTAAAAGTTTCAAGTCTCTACCTCTTATGGTTTATGAGAAGTAGCGATAACAAGCATTTTATACAATAGGGGCAATAACTCTATAATTGTTTCAATGTAGGGGCTGAAGGGTTATATTTTGAAATGACTCAAGAAGCCGTACTATATCCATGAAAAAGTTTTTCTCTACCATCCTAAACAAAGGAGATCTAAAAACTCATTAACAGATTTCCAAATGACCTTGACCTTTGACCTTTATGTCATTTTGTTCGGCCAAGGTAGACGCTTCCATCCCAAGTGGTCCGACGTCTCTACGATTAATAATAAAAAAGTTGGAAGTGATTTTATACAAATTGAAATACTTTCAGGGGCAATAACTACTAGAAGGAGGCCTCAGATCCTTTCGGTATGAAAAGATTGAAGAACCCTCTAAGTGTACTGAAGACATTGGTGAAAGTTCCAAGTCTCTATCTCTTATGGTTTCAGAGGAGTAGCGATAACAAGCATTTCATACAATAGGGGCAATAACTCTGTAATTATTCAAAGGTATGAGCCAAGGGGCTATATTTTAAAATGTCTTAAGATGTCCTACTACATCCATGAAAAAGTTTTTCTCTACCATCCTTAACAAAAGAGATCTAAAAACTCATTAATTAACAGACTTCCAAATGACCTTGACCTTTGACCTTTATGTCATTTTGCTCGGCCAAGGTAGACGCTTGCATCACAAGTGGTCCGAAGTCTCTACGATAATTAATAAAAAAGTTGGAAGTGATTTTATTGGAATCTTAATATTTTAAGGGGCAATAACTACTAGAAGGGGGCCTCAGATCCTTTCGAAATGAATAGACTGAAGAACCCTCTAAGTGTACTGAAGACATTGGTAAAAGTTCCAAGTCTCTATCTCTTATGGTTTCAGAGGAGTAGCGATAACAAGCATTTCGTACACAAGGGCAATAACTTTGTAAGTTCTGGGAGTTTTCAAGCAAAGGGTCATTTGGTACCATAACTTTTCATGACCAATAACATAAAGAATAAATTGTTTCGATATCTCTTGAAACAAAAAAGTTTTCCCAAGGAAAATAGAAAAGAAAAATTAGAAGAACTAGTAGACTAATTGTTCTCGAACAATTAGAGGTCTTTCCACCTATATTATTTTTAATGTTTTGTTTCAATATAATTAATTAAACATTTTATCTGCGTTACTGAATAAAAAAAGATTAAAAACTTAAACATGCTTTTTTTTTTGGTTTGACCTTGACCTTTGACCTTTATGTCATTTTGTTCGGACAAGGTAGACGCTTCAATCCCAAGTAGTCCGAAGTCTTTACGATAAATAATAAAAAAGTTTGAAGTGATTTTATAAAATATTGAATACTTTCAGGGGCAATAACTACTACAAGGGGGCCTCGGATCCTTTCGGTATGAATAGATTGAAGAACCCTCTAAGTGTACTGAAGACATTGGTAAAAGTTCCAAGTCTCTATCTCTTATGGTTTTAGAGGAGTAGCGATATGAAGCATTTCGTACAATAGGGGCAATAACTCTGTAATTATTCAAAGGTATGAGCTAAGGGGCTATATTTTAAAATGTCTTAAGATGTCCTACTACATCCATGAAAAAGTTTTTCTCTACCACCCTAAACAAAAGAGATCTTAAAACTCATTAATTAACAGATTTCCAAATGACCTTGACCTTTGACCTTTATGTCAATTTGTTTGGCCAAGGTAGACGCTTCCATCCCAAGTGGTCCGAAGTCTCTATGATAAATAATAAAAAAGTTGGAAGTGATTTTATGGAAATTCAAATATTTTCAGGGGCAATAACTAATAGAAGGGGGTCTCGGATCCTTTCGGTATTAGTAGATTGAAGAACCCTCTAAGTGTACTGAAGACATTGGTAAAAGTTACAATTTTCTATCTCTAATGGTTTCAGAGGAGTAGCGATAACAAGCTTTTCGTATACAAGGGCAATAACTTTTTAAGTTCTTGGGGTCATTAGGCACAGGGTCACTTGGTATCATAACTTTTAATGTTCAATCACATAAAGAAAAAATTGTTTCAATATCTCTTGAAATAAAAAAGTTTTCCCGTGGAAAAAAGAAAAGAAAAATAAAACTAGTAGACTAATTGTTCTCGAACAATTAGAGGTCTTTCCACCTATATTATTTTTTATGTTTTGTTTCAATATAATTTATTAAACATTTTCTCTGCGTTACTTAATAAAAAAAATATTAAAAATTTAAATATGCTATTTATTATTTTTTTTTTTTGGTTTTACCTTGACCTTTGACCTTTATGTCATTTTGTTCGGACAAAGTAGACGCTTCCATCCCAAGTAGTCCGAAGTCTTTACGATAAATAATAAAAAAGTTGGAAGTGATTTTATAGAATATTAAATACTTTCAGGGGCAATAACTGCTAGAAGGGGGCCTCGGATCCTTTCGGTATAAATAGATTGAAGAACCCTCTAAGTGTAATGAAGACATTGGTAAAATATCCAAGTCACTATCTCTTATGGTTTTAGAGGAGTAGCGATAACAAGCATTTCGTACAATAGGGGCAATAACTCTGTAATTATTCAAAGGTATGTGCCAAGGGGCTATATTTTAAAATGTCTTAAGATGTTCTACTACATCCATGAAAAAGTTTTTCTCTACCACCCTTAACAAAAGAGATCTAAAAACTCATTAATTAACAGATTTCCAAATGACCTTGACCTTTGACCTTTATATCATTTTGATCGGACAAAGAAGACGCATCAGTCTCAAGTGGTCCGATGTATCTACGATTATTGGTTCAAAAGTTGTAAGTGTTTTATTGAATGTTGGAAACTTTAAGGGGCAATAACTGCAAGAAAGGGACCTCGGACCCTTTCGGTATGATAGATTGAAGAAGCCTCTTAATGTACTGAATACATTAGTAAAAGTTTCAAGTCTCTATCTCTAACGGGCTTTGAGAAGTAGCGATAACAAGCATTTTGTACTATAGGGGCAATTACTCTAGTATTGTTTCAAATTAGGGGCTGAAAGGTTATATTTTGAAATGTCTCAAAAAGGCCTACTACATTCATTAAAAAGTTTTTCTCTACCTCCCTAAACAAAAGAGATCTAAAAACTCATTAGTTAACAGATTTTCAAATGACCTTGACCTTTGACCTTTATGTTATTTTGTTCGGCCAAGGTAGACGCTTCCATCCCAAGTGGTCCGACGTTTTTATGATAAATAATAAAAAAGTTGGAAGTGATTTTATTGAAATTTAAATACTTTCAGGGGCAATAACTACTAGAAGGGGGCCTCAAATCCTTTCGGTATGAATAGATTGAAGAACCCTCTAAGTGTACTGAAGACATTGGGTAAAAGTTCCAAGTCTCTATCTCTTATGGTTTCAGAGGAGTAGCGATAACAAGCTTTTCGTACACAAGGGCAATAACTGTGTAAGTTCTGGGAGTTATTATGCAAAGGGTCATTTGGTACCATAACTTTTTATGGTCAATAACATAAAGAAAAAATTGTTTCAATATCTCTTGAAATAAAAAAGCTGTCCCTGGAAAAAAAGAGAAGAAAAAAAAAAATAATAATAATAATAATAATAATAATAACTAGTAGACTAATTGTTCTCGAACAATTAGAGGTCTTTCCACCTCATTATTTTTTTATGTTTTATTTCAATATAATTAATAAAACATTTTCTCTGCGTTACATTAAAAAAAAGTCAAAAAACGTAAATACGCAAATTTTATTTTTGTTTGACCTTGACCTTTGACCTTTATGTCATATTGACTTATAAAGGTCAACATTTCAATTTACAGTGGTCTGATGGCCCTACGATGTAAGGTTCAAAAGTTGAAAGTGTTTTTAACGAAATTAAGAAACTTTCAGGGGCGATAACTGCTACAAGGGGGCATCAGGCCCTTTCGGTATAAAAGACTGAAGGAGCCCCTAAATGTACTGAATACATTAGTAAAAGTTTCAAGTCTCTACCTCTTATGGTTTATGAGAAGTAGCGATAACAAGCATTTTGTACAATAGGGGCAATAACTCTATAATTGTTTCAAGGTAGGGGCTGAAGGGTTATATTTTGAAATGTCTTAAGAAGCCCTACTATATCCATGAAAAAGTTTTTGACTACCACCCTAAACAAAAGAGATCTAAAAACTCATTAATTAACAGATTTCCAAATGACCTTGACCTTTGACCTTTATGTCATTTTGTTCGGCCAAGGTAGACGCTTCTATCCCAAGTGGTCCGAAGTCTTTTCGATAAATAATAAAAAAGTTGGAATTGATTTTATAGAAATTTAAATACTTTCAGGGGCAATAACTACTATAAGGGGGCCTCAGATCCTTTCGGTATGAATAGATTGAAGAACCCTCTAAGTGTACTGAAGACATTGGTAAAAGTTCCAATTTTCTATCTCTTATGGTTTCAGAGGAGTAGAGATAACAAGCATTTCGTACACAAGGGCAATAACTTTGTAATTATTCAAAGGTATGAGCCAAAGGGTTACATTTTAAAATGTCTTAAGATGTCCTACTATATCCATGAAAAAGTTTTTCTCTACCACTTTAAACAAAAGAGATCTAAAAACTCATTAATTAACAGATTTTTAAATGACCTTGACCTTTGACCTTTATGTCATTTTGTTCGGCCAAGGTAGACGCTTCCATCCCAAGTGGTCTGAAGTCTCTATGATAAATAATAAAAAAGTTGGAAGTGATTTTATGGAAATTCAAATACTTTCAGGGGAAATAACTGATAGAAGGGGGTCTCGGATCCTTTCGGTATTTGTAGATTGAAAAACCCTCTAAGTGTACTAAAGACATTGGTAAAAGTTCCAAGTCTCTATCTCTTATGGTTTCAGAGGAGTAGCGATAACAAGCTTTTCATATACAAGGGCAATAACTTTTTAAGTTCTTGGGGTCATTAGGCACAGGGTCATTTGGTATCATTACGTTTAATGTTCAACCATATAAAGAAAAATTTGTTTCGATATCTCTTGAAATAAAAAAGTTTTCCCGTGGAAAATAGAGGAGAAAAATAATAATAAAAAACATAAGAAATACAAAAGGTCTTTCACCTGAAAGGTGGAAAGACCTAATAAAAAACATAAGAAATACAAAAGGTCTTTCACCTGAAAGGTGGAAAGACCTAACTAGTAGACTAATTGTTCTCGAACAATTAGAGGTCTTTCCACCTATATTATTTTTTATGTTTTGTTTCAATATAATTAATTAAACATGTTATCTGCGTTACTGAATAAAAAAAGGTTAAAAACTTAAATATGCTAGTTGTTTATGGTTTGACCTTCACCTTTGACCTTTATGTTATTTTGTTCAGACAAGGTAGACGCCTCCATCCCATGTAGTCCGAAGTCTTTACGATAAATAATAAAAAAGTTGTAAGTGATTATATAGAATATTGAATACTTTCAGGGGCAATAACTACTAGAAGGGGGCATCGGATCCTTTCGGTATAAATAAATAGAAGAACCCTCTAAGTGTACTGAAGACATTGGTAAAAGTTCCAAGTCACTATCTCTTATGGTTTCAGAGGAGTAGCGATAACAAGCATTTCGTACAATAGGGGCAATAACTCTGTAATTATTCAAAGTTATGATCCAAGGGGCTAAATTTTAAAATGTCTTAAGATGTCCTACTACATCCATGAAAAAGTTTTTCTCTACCACCCTTAACAAAAGAGATTTAAAAACTCATTAATTAACAGTTTTCCAAATGACCTTGACCTTTGACCTTTATGTCATTTTGTTCGGCCAAGGTAGACGCTTCCATCCCAAGTGGTCCGAAGTCTCTATGATAAATAATAAAAAAGTTGGAAGTGATTTTATGGAAATTCAAATACTTTCAGGGGCAATAACTGATAGAAGGGGGTCTCAGATCCTTTTGGTATTAGTAGATTGAAGAACCCTCTAAGTTTACTGAAGACATTGGCAAAAGTTCCAAATCTCTATCTCTTATGGTTTCAGAGGAGTTGCGATAACAAGCTTTTCCTATACAAGGGCAATAACTTTTTAAGTTCTTGGGGCCATTAGGCACAGGGTCATTTGGTATCATAACTTTTAATGTTCAATCACATAAAGAAAAAATTGTTCCAATATCTCTTTAAATAAAAAAGTTTTCCCGTGGAAAATAGAGGAGAAAAATAATAATAAACTAGTAGACTAATTGTTCATAGAACTAGTAGACTAATTGTTCTCGAACAATTAGAGGTCTTTCCACCTCATTATTTTTTATGTTTTGTTTCAATATAATTAATAAAACATTTTCTCTGCGTTACTTTATAAAAAAAGTCAAAAACTGAAATATGTAACTTTTTTTTTGTTTGACCTTGACCTTTGACCTTTATGTCATATTGACTGATAAAGGTCAACATTTCAATTTCAAGTGGTCTGATGGCCCTACGATGTAAGGTTCAAAAGTTGTAAGTGTTTTTAACGAAATTAAGAAACTTTCAGGGGCGATAACTGCTACAAGGGGGGCTCGGGCCCTTTCGGTATGCATAGATTGAAGGAGCCCCTAGATGTACTGAATACATTAGTAAAAGTTTCAAGTCTCTACCTCTTATGGTTTATGAGAAGTAGCGATAACAAGCCTTTTGTACAATAGGGGCAATAACTCTTTAATTGTTTCAATGTAGGGGCTGAAGGGTTATATTTTGAAATGTCTTAAGAAGCCCTACTATATCCATGAAAAAGTTTTTCTCTACCACCCTTAACAAAAAAGATATAAAAACTCATTAATTAAGAGATTTCCAAATGACCTTGACCTTTGACCTTTATATCATTTTGTTCGGCCAAGGTAGACGCTTCCATCCCAAGTGGTCCGAAGTCTATACAATAAATAATAAAAAAGTTGGAAGCGATTTTATAGAAATTGAAATACTTTCAGGGGCAATAACTACTATAAGGGGGCCTCAGATCCTTTCGGTATGAATTGATTGAAGAACCCTCTAAGTTTACTGAAGACATTGGTAAAAGTTCCAAGTCTCTATCTCTTATGGTTTCAGAGGAGTAGTGATAACAAGCATTTCGTACACAAGGGCAATAACTTTGTAAGTTCTGGGAGTTATTAAGCAAAGGGTCATTTGGTACCATAACTTTTTATGGTCAATAACATAAAGAAAAAATTGTTTCAATATCTCTTATAATAAAAAAGCTGTCCCTGGAAAAAAAGAGAAGAAAAAAAATAATAATAATAATAATAACTAGACACGATCTCGTTGCGAGCAACGAGGAGGTCTTCCGTTTGAATTTTAGAAGGTGAAATGACATCATCGACATTGATTTTCGACAAGAAAACATTATCTGGAAAAAGGAGTGAAGTGCTAATGCTTTTCTGTATCGCTTTTTATAAGTTCTCTTACGTTGCTTTTTTAAATACTTGCATTTTTCCTAACTGAGATAGAAATGATGAAACTTTTTACCTCTGACCCCTAAAACCCCTAATTAGATTACGCATAAGTAAACCATTACATTGTTAGAATATATAAGCGTTTTATACCTAATTTTGCTTTTATAACCTTTCACAAAATATCTCTAAGTAAACGGCTACAGATAAAAGACTTTAAAGCCCTCTGGTCCCTTAATTTGAGGGGCCAGCCCCTTTTTCATGATATCAAATAAAAGGTTACTGAGTATTTATTTCGAAACACAGTTTGTTTAACAAGTGTTTATAGCCTTTCACAAAATTTCCCTCAGTTAAGGGCTATAGATAAAAGACTTTAGAGCCCTTTGATCTCCTAATTTTAGGGGTCATTCCCTTTTTCTTGATATCAAATGAAAGATCGTTTGATTCTTAACACGTTTTGTTCAAAAAGTGTTTAGAAATGTGTTACCGTTCTTGTGACTATGGGAAAGAACGTTTTAGGGGCCGATCCCTTATCTCCTTTTAGGGGCCGTTTAACGAATTTTTGAAGATTGCATATTGTTAAGTACATCATTTTGTATATTACTGCTAATATATTATGCAATGATATCTATAGCCAAAAAATCATCCATTTTCACAAAATATACTTCTTATGGTACAAAATCCACTCAAAATTACACTTAAATGAGAAATCTGAAAATACCATGTAGTCTTGAAGGTGGCACGGGACAGTTTTTTGATACAATTCATAATGTAGCCAGGGGATGCGTGTCTTCGGAACTCTGTAACTAGAATTTCCTCAGTTCCCATTCAGCACAAATACCTTTAATTCACTCTTTATAAGGCCAATCACCACTTTCTGAAGAAAATTACTAGTCAAAACCTGTAACATTTTCTACATACTGGTTTTTATGAGATTTTGACCCTTTCACATTTTGCTAATTTTTCATAATTTTTCAGCTTTTTAGACCTCCCCCAGCTAATTCCCTGCAAAGGGTTGACCTTCCGTACCGTGTGCATGTTACACCATCACATGTCAGAAACTTACCGGTGTATAGGTTACAATGTCCCATCCAGCTTCTTTTCGTGTTATTTTACCTCCCGTCTGTAACTTGCGATTTCACTGTTTAAAGTCAACACAACAGTCATAGCCGCGGTTTCGCATTTTACTTCTGATTCTCGTGTACCTAACATATGGGGCCTACATATCGCATATCAATTTCAACAATTGACATCCCTCTAACTAATGATAATCATTAAAGATCATTTCATGAATTTTAGAAACACTCATAAGCCTTCAAGTACAGCAATTCTTATTTTTACAAAAATCCGAAACTGTCCCTTGCTACCTTAGATCATGACATCATCTTTATTAAATAACCCGTACGTAAAATGTAATCATATTGAATTAACCTGTACAGTAGCATTTCGTTTGGTATAACCAACACCGTTTTTATACAGTTGTTTATATAATATATACTAATATAGAGTATTATTAAATCACAATATGCTAAACAAGAGTTTAAGTAAAATGGCTGTTCAACATGCACGTGTGTAATGCCGATTTAAAAATAGAGTAGCCATATGGCCATATTTGAACGGTGGATATAGGGAAGGGGGGGTCATCGCAACAAGTTGTTACATACATGTATTGTCTATTACGGAACTGTAAGTAATAATTATTATTGAATTATCATCATTACCAAAGAATCATCAGTTTGGATTTAAATACACACATGCATATATTCATATAGCTGGAATATTTACTGGAGGAATTAAATTGCCGTCAAGTCTGTGTGTTCATTCGATAACTATTTTTTAAACACCGATCCAAAGTATAATATAATTATGTAGTTGTTACAAAACATATGTCATAAACGTCATTTGACCCCCTCCCCATAGATCTATATCAATGGATGAGTTCATTGAATGATTCAAACCTCAGTCGTTGCGTGAATGGTAAAGCAGGACTTCGCGCCATAATATGTCCCATTCATAGTTTTTGCGCGCCGATTAGTGGACGAGTCCAAATTGGGATCATGAGAATACTCCAGAGCACATCGTGTGTACGTAGCATCGACGGGGGGGGGGGGGGGGGGGGGGGGCTGCTACCCCCACTTTTTTTGCAGCAGAAACTTTTCTTAACTTTACATAAAAAATAGGAATATCGTGAATTTGCCCGCCCCCCTCCACTTTTGTCGGAGCATGTAAAAAAAGAAATTCTAATTGAATTGAATTGGATTACAATTAGGGATTTCTAACGTGATTTTGAGAATTCACCTTTTTTTCAATTGCTTGTCTGGATGTTTCGGATGAAGCTGCCTCTACACACTTTCAAAAACAATGTTGTATGTGCTTGAATATCCTTTCCTATTTCTTATGGGAAATAAAAACAAATGCCTTTCAGTTGATTTTGCATCTTAATATAACAAATAAAATTTAAAAATTTGACTGCTTTATCTTCCGCTTTCAAACTTACATGAAATTATTTGATTCCTCGATTAATTAGAATTTACGAAATCATGCGCGGATCTAGAGAGGGGGTCAGGGGGGGGTCCCGACCCCCCCCCCCCCCTGGAAAATGAAAATTCATTAAATTTACATAGTAAAATTATCGAAAATATGCCTCGGACCCCCCCCCCCCCCGGCAAACACAATTATCCTCCGGACCCCCTCCTGGAAAAATTTTCTGGATCCGCGCATGGAAATAATTTAATTTCAAGTGATATACATGTACATGCACTAGATGGAAAAAAAAGACTGAAATTTCTTCTTAAATGCACGTTCCGTTTATGAATTTATGATCAGCAAAGAAAATTAAAATTCATTCCTTATAAGATAGCCAAATTGATACATGCATATGCTTTCATTGAATAATTTTGTTTAGTCAGGCAAGCTTTTTGGAAAGCTATCACTTGTGGTATATAACGGGATGTTTTGCACGTAAACATGTAATGTCCTCCTGATCTGATTCGCTCTCAGATGGTTCGCCCCGTGATGTTCCACATTATGTATATGAAACATATACATGTAAATGTAAAGTAAATAGACCACGATATTTATGAAATTAATATCCTTAAGAGTTTTTGTTCGATATAAAACATTATTTGAAGTACATGTCATAACACATTAATTTTACTAATATTATCATTAATGAAACAGTAATACAATAGATAATTGAAGTACCTATTAATTATTATCTGATATAACACCATAATTTATTCATATAATTGATTAAAAACCACTTATCTCATTATGAATTAACAATGACTATTACATGTAGCTTGTACATGTACAAGTCAACACCGTCTAAATTAGCGGGAGACTTGAGCATGCAAATAATGGCGAGACAAGTGATAATTATGAGACCAAGGGTAATATTTATATCATTTGGCTGTTAAATCTAATAAAAATTAGTAAGTGTAACGAAGTTCATAGAAATGGTTTCTTTGTTTTAAAATGTTAAATTCAGTTGTTGATATATAAAGAAGAATTGAATGACATTATGTGTCCTCTACTCGCTAGCCCCCCTTCTGCCTGAATCTAGAGCTAACAAAACTTATACACCGAATATATTAAACAATTATTCTAACAGAATAATAATGAATGAAATCATAAATGAGTTTTCTTTTTAATTAATCGCGCGACCATTCAGAAAAGGTTAAACCGATAGTGCATGTGACCGCTATTATTTTACGGCCTGAATCTAAACAAATCTTGTTTAGAAAATCATGTGTATATTACACCACTGGTTTCTTAAATTCTTCGGTGTTATTGGGCATCGATTAGTTTTATCGTGTTAGCACCTACCGCACACATGTATTATTGTAACATTTAAACTGCCTTATCTTGAACGCTTTTAAATTTTATTTTCAAAAATCGCTTTACTCCCTACACATTGCTTAACTCTCTCTCTCTCTCTCTCTCTCTCTCTCTCTCTCTCTCTCTCTCTCTCTCTCTCTCTCTCTCTCATAACTCAAAAAGAAAAGACCTCTAATATTTTGTTATGCAAATTAATCTTCACAGATTACAGACAAAAAAGATAAGTTGGATCAGGCATGGTGTGAATATATTTTACATTTGTTGAAGTGTGTAGTGTAAATGAACTAAATTCTGCAGCAAAATGTCAGAAATAGACACGGATAAATGTATTTATTTTTCAACTCGTACGATTGTTTGTAAAAAGTAGTATTATATTGGTGACTTTTTTTTACACACTATCATTTGATTCAGTGTTAAATCAAAGGTTAGATGCATGATCTTTAACCAATACGATTAAAAACAATTATTTTACACAAAGAATCAATGGACATTTACATGTGTCATCACACAGAAACACAAGAAGCCTGTGTCTTAGACTACCGTAGATAGCTTGTCCGCTAGCGCGGCATCTCCTCGGCCACATGTGCGAGGGATGTTTTATGTAAGTGTATACACAACGTGGTTGGTTTAAAACGTTTGCAATTTAACAAATTAATTTTATTTTCCAACAATAAAACTATTTTATAACATATAGACAAGATCACAAAGAACACCTTTTCCAATGACAGTTATACTACCTACCATTTTTTAATAAGGAAGCTAAACAGCATAACTTCATAAGTTAAGGTTAAATTTTTTCTACACTTTATTATATCGTTAAAATCGGAATTCTTTGTGTTTGCATCTAAATAAATAAACCCATGCAACACAGCAAGGCGCAAATCTTGTGTATTAGATAACAACAGACCGCTAGCTAGTCCAGTCGCGACCTATTTTCTCGGCCGCGGGCGAGTTATCGGATGCGTAATTGTTCACATACATGTACACAGCTCGGAATCCAGCTAGATTTTAATGTTGTGCAGTATACGAATGCATTGCATAGACGTATTTTCTTTATCCGTAATGTATTTCACTAGAATTTAAACATATAGTATCTCTTTCCGTATGTAAGCTGGTAACTGTCTATGGTAGCCTTATGTCAGTTATACGCATAAAGACCTCGTTTACTATGCTAACGAGAACAGATACATGGTAACAAGTCTAGCTTTTTACACTCATATTACGCAATACCCGAACAAAATATTATTGACACGACATTGATAAGATCATAATGAGCAACTTTTCCAGCGACAGCCATATCGAAATCTGAACCGCTTTTGAGTTATAGAGCGAAAACTTTCAAGGGCTCTAGGCTCCTAATTTGAAGGTCCAGCTCAATTTGCTTGATGTCAAATGAGAGATCTTGATTTTATAAAAAAAATTTGTTCTATATGTTTTAACAAAATACTATCGAGAAAATAGATATTCAACGAAAACCAGGAAAAATTATGACGCTTTTTTAACCTTAATTTTCGAGCTAGGGCGAGCTTCGGCGCTATTGGTCAGAGAACAACATAAATACCACATGTCAGATCTACAACCTTTCGTCTACAATTCCTGAAATTTTGAACTCAATATCTTAAATCGTTTAGGAGTTTACCCCTGGACAAACCGACCCTCTAAAAATCGTTAAATTGTATATATCTCAAATCCGGAAGTGACGTCATCATTAAAAAAAATTTGCAATAAGGTTCAGATCATTGTCTATCAGATCTGAAAGTTTCATGTAAATCGGCCGTGTAGTTTTGGAGAAATCGCGTGCACAAAATTTGCAAGAAAAAAAATAATAGGGAAAAATAAACCGAACGAAAACAATAAGGTCTTCCGTTGGAAAACGGAAGACCTTAATAATAAAAAACATAAGAAATACAAAAGGTCTTTCACCTGAAAGGTGGAAAGACCTAACAATTAGAAGGTCTTTACACCATTAATATTGGTCCTGTTGTTTTGTTCAAATCAATTGCAGGAAATCGGTAAAATTTAAAAAAAAAAAAAAAAAAAAAAAAAAAAAAAAAAAAAAAAAAATTCTCCACTAACGGGAATCGAACCAAGAACCGTTAGGTTCGTACGACAGATCGTTACCTCTACGCTACATTGCTTGTTACTTGAGATGGGATAAAAAATGTTGAGTTGTGTAGTGAATTTGGATGAGGATGGAAAGAAGAGATCCAGCGTTCTTCTATCCATCTCAAATTGATACCCAAAGTTGTGGAACCTTTAGAATAGATAGGCGATTAGCGATTGGTTGAGGTGACGGTATTTATTAATAAAAAATCAGTGCTGCTTGTAAACATTGTGGCCGAATAGCGTTGGCTAAGAAATGAACATGCCAGGTCAAACTCTGGTCGCGAGCGGCTATTTGAAGGTGTGGGAATGTCACGCTGGATTAAGTGTTGCGCATTCTCCTGTTGATTTGAAATGCACGTGCTTAGAAATCTATTAACTGACATGCATTTGTGGATTACAAGTACGGAAAATCTGAAATGAATCAAGGCCAGTCATGTATTTGAGCCAAGTCGGGAAATCAACAAACTGAGAGAAAATGTAAACAAAATTCATATAAAATCGGGGTCTGGGAAGGAAGAGTTATCTTTCGTTGAACTTCAACAAATATCGTCACAGGTTGCTGATAAAAATGTAAACACAGATTTTCAGTGAAATTTGAGCATGAATTTATTGGAAACAAATATGAAAGCGTTGAAATTTCGTTTCTCGGGAGGATGGTTTGATGCCGCCGGAGTGGATAACTTTCTTCAATATGGTTCATTTCGTTTCAAATTTGGCAGGCAATTAGATTCAGGTGTAAGGAAAAACCCCATGAATTTTCGCCAAGTTCTACAGAGTTTTACTGGAGCTGGAATTTTTATTCAGAGGCGTAGTCTAAAACGCCGTCTGGAGTAAAATGGCAGTCAGAGTTTCAGACTTTTAAAAAACTCTGACAAACGGTTTTAACACTTTGCTAGGTGTTTTTTTTTTTTTTTTTTTTTTAAAGAAATATTAAATTTCAAGTCCAAATATCGAGGGTCAAGTTCATATAAGAATTCAATCCTTGCACAAAAGAAGGAGGGGGGGGGGGGGGGCTCGGCTCTAATTGTGAATCTGATATATGTTGCATATTCTTATAGCACATCAGTTCTCAGAGGTCAAAGGTCAAGGTCAAAGGTCAAGGTCATTGCAAGTTGTTTCGTGTCTCTACGGCTTATCGTTTTCATGTTTTTGATTTTTCGCGAAATTAAAAAAAAAAAAGCGAGGAACAGTAGTTCTCGCCGCTGGTTGCGAAACTGTTTGTCATTCGATAAAGCCAAAATCTGGGTATGCATGCTAAACCGAACATTTTGGCACCATTTTTTTTTAGGTCGAAGGTCCAGGTCATTCGTTATCCCAAAGAGCGGAAAAGGGGGTTTACGGACTAGTCGCACAAGACAGAATCTTGGAATTCGTGTCAAATGGTTCTTGGTCTCCAGGGGTCAAGGTCAAAGGTCAAGGTCAAAGGTCAAGGTCAACTTTCAGGGGATACGTCTGTGCCGAAAGGTCACACTATTAAGCAAAATGGCAGGTTTACGAATCCTAGTTGACCTTGACCTTTGACCTTGACCTTTGTTGCAGCCAAAAAGGTCTCAGAAGCCATAGCAAGTGGTTTCGTGGCTCTACCTTAAGTCGTTTCATTTTTTAAAATTTTTCGTAAAAAGTAAAAAATTTGAAAGAGAGTCGTTCTAAGAGGAGACTGCGAAACCTTTTGTCTTTCGGAGATCTGCAACTACCCTTCAGACCGACATCATCCGCGAAGGTTTGCAACTTGCAAGTGTCACGGCTTCCGAGGAGTAGCGATAACAAACTTTTAGGCGCACGCGTCAATAGTAACGAAACGTGAGGTGTTTTTAAGACGCAGGGTCAAATGCCCTCATAATTTTCCGAAAGCAGTACGACGTGAATGAAAGTGTTTCGATAAGTCGCGAAACAAAAATTTCACTTCGCTTACGGAAGAAAAATAATAATAAGAAGAATAAAAATAAACAGAACAATATCAATAGGCCTTTACACTGTGGTGTAAAGACCTAATAAAGAAGACGCGAGATCATTCGACAAAGCCAAAATCTGAGTATGCATGCTAAACCTAACATTTTGGCACATTTTTTTTTTACGTCGAAGGTCAAGGTCATCCGTTACCCCAAAAAGTGGAAAAGAGGGTTTACGGACTAGTCGCACAAGATAGAATCTTGGAAATCGTGTCAAAGGGCTCTATATCTCCAGGGGTCAAGGTCAAAGGTCAAGGTCAAAGGTCAAGGTCAACTTTCAGGGGATTCGCCTGCGCCGAAAGATCACACACCTTTGCATTAGACAGCTTTACCGACCCTAGTTGACCTTGACCTTTGACCTTGACCTTTGGTGCAGCCAAAAAGGTCTCAGAAGCCATAGCAAGTGGTTTCGTGGCTCTACCTTAAGTCGTTTCATTTTTAAAAATTTTTCGTAAAAATTTAAAAATTTAAAAGAGCGTCGTTCTAAGAGAGGACTGCGAAACCTTTTGTCTTTCGGAGATTTCCAACTACCCTTCAGACCGACATCATCCGCGAAGGTTTGCAACTTGCAAGTGTCACGGCCTCCGAGGAGTAGCGATAACAAACTTTTAGGCGCACGCGTCAACAGTAACGAAACGTGAGGTGTTTTTAAGACGCAGGGTCAAATGCCCTCATAATTTTCCGAAAGCAGTACGACGTGAATGAAAGTGTTTCGATAAGTCGCGAAACAAAAATTCATTTCTGCTTACGGAAGAAAAAGAAAAATAAAAATAAACAGAACAATATCAATAGGCCTTTACACTGTGGTGTAAAGACCTAAAAACATAAGAAATACAAAAGGTCTTTCACCTGAAAGGTGGAAAGACCTAAATAATAAAAAACATAAAGAAAACAAAAGGTCTTTCACCTGAAAGGTGGAAAGACCTAATAATAAAAAACATAAGGAATACAAAAGGTCTTTCACCTGAAAGGTGGAAAGACCTAAAAAACATAAAGAAAACAAAAGGTCTTTCACCTGAAAGGTGGAAAGACCTAATAAAAAACATAAGAAATACAAAAGGTCTTTCACCTGAAAGGTGGAAAGACCTAATTAATTAAAGAACGTCACACGTTTCAATGAAAATAAGTGTTTCTCACCCTTTGCTGCGTTTAAAAAATAGAGACAGGACTGCTGAAAATTGTTCTGATATCTATTACTGAATGTTAAAAGAATATTTTATTTTTATTTTTAATTCATCAACATATTAAAAGCCATATATTTATACAACAAATGTTTTTCCCATTTTACGTTTTCCTTCAAAAGAACAATTTCTTCAATGTTTTGATGTCTATAAATATTATGAATAAACTAATTTTAAGATTATTTTTATAATTATTAATAAAATTTAAGAATTATGAAAACACAATATATTAATATATCTATTGATCACCATAATTTTACGATTTAGTCTGCCATTCATGAGGTGTTTGTTTCTGAAATAAATAGATTGGTATAGTAGTCTTTAAATATTCCATTTCAATGACACATGACAGAAACTGTGCCTCTTGTTGATAGAAATATACATCTAAATTTTACAAAAAAAAAAATCTTCGTTGTTCTTAACTGAACTATTATAGAAAATTAAATTTACCTTTAAAGTAACTAACCTTCTTCCACTTCACTTAATATACTAGTATATTTCTTAGAAAACATTCTGATTGATATAAAAATGCTCAAACTTTACCTCTTGGAATCTTTCTTCTCGGGAATGCAAATGTAAATGTTTATCCTCTGTATCCAAGTCGAGGGTCACCCCCTAACCGAATAGGAAGCCCGTTTCCCCGGGGTGGTGAATCTAAATGACACAACGGTGGTACACAGCCAGGATTGGGTCGGGGGTTAGGCTAAGGGTAGGGGTTCGGTTCGGGGTAAGGATTGAGTCTTGGAAGGGGGTCAACATGCCACCCACATCTTGGATTACCAGGGGTACAGGGTGAGCGATCTACAAAGTAAGGATACAGAAACTTATACAAATAAATAACACTCCTTGATATAAGTTAACAAGTCACTAGAAAAATGATTAAAATAGTAAAAGAGTTTTTCGATCTTTTAAAACAATGTTTTAAAACTTTTGTTAAACGCTATATCAATATAATGTAATGTATGCTAACCACAAAACGGTCATTACAATAAGGAAATCACATGATTTGTCTTAGAAATATAATCTTCTTTACATTTTTTTTTTATTTGATGATTAAGGATTCTTAGATACGAAGACATGATTTTCGGTAAAGTAAGAGATATATGTACTTTATTGCAAATGATTATACATGATACTAACCTCTATTTTACATGTAGCTTACCTCTATAAATTTGACTTAAGACTGACGACTGCAGAAACAGAAGACCAATAACAAAGAGTATCACTGCAACGGACTTCATTTTGTAATGATTTGCACAATAACATTTTTCTTCTTTTATTATGCCCACACAAGGAAATAAAAATTATTTTATTAGACATTTCGAATGAAATTAATCAAAGTCGAGTACAAAACTATTACTTTTACTATAAAAACTCAAGTCAAGTGCTTATTTTATTACCTGTTTGTAATTGAATTCTCGCTAGTTTTAAAAAATGATGTTTTTATTCTAGAATATTAAACTTTAAAAATTTTCTGACCTTCTTTGCACTGAACTGACACGTCCTTGGAAGCCTAAGTTGAGACCACACACTCTTCAATTCCATTTAGTGTGAGGAAAACAACAGTTAATTTTTATTCAGATTCTAGATACATAACACTTACCACTGAGCTATGTTCTAACGAGTCCGGGTCTAATTTGTGCTGTCATAGTTTTTTTAATGATTTTTTTTACATGAATTTCTAATGATATAATGATTATTTTAAGATAAAATAATACATACATTAACCACATCGTTTGTTTTGGGTCATCCCAAAGTTAATTTTTAACATAGGATCCTGGGATTTTTCTTGAAATGTATTATTTTGCAATTTTGTTTTTTTTTTTTACATATTTTTTTTAATTTTTTTTTTATTTTTGTTTTTTTTTTACATATTTTTAAACTTCTGTCCATTTTCTGTTCCACATATGAAAGGAATTGCTAAAAGGCATCAAATGATCAAACAAAAAAAACAACCTTGCACCTCATGGTTTGTTTCAGGGGTCTCATCTTTTTTTTGAATGCCCAATTTCCCAGATTTGTCAGATAATGGCAAAGTTTATTTCACAAAGGCAAAAATGGTGATCTTTATAATAAACTTAAAACATCACGAATATTAAGTAATAAAAATGTATAAAACTTCACATATTTGGAGTCAATAATAAATACAACTAGATGCTGTCATTAGACAGTAATACCCGCACCAAGTGTTTGCCCCTAAATAACACTGTTTTGTACCAGTTTTAGTAAAAACAAAGACCACGTGCACATAATACACCATCATCGGAACCCACGGGTTTTCTATCCGTTACACTGCATGCAGTATAACGGATAGAAAACCTGTGGGTTCCGACGATGATAATACACATGAGCGTGAGCGGCCCTTTATGTACAGTTGTGGTTGAACTGTTTGCATGTGAATTTTCAGTTAATCAATAATCTTTTCATTTCATAGAAAGTATGGTCTATATAATTATTACAAACAAAATTAAATTATGCCCCCTTCCCTCGGCGGTTGCCGGCTTAATTTAGATTTGCTTCTAGGTGCCAACATCATCGCGTGCACATATTTAGAGAAGGGATTGGAGTGGGTGGGGGGTCCAGACCCTCCCACCCTTGAAAAAAATAATTTATATTAATACATTATATTAATACATGTAGTAAAATTACCAAACAATACACCTTGGACCCCAATCCCCCCACCCCCTGCAAACACAGTTACATACTACTTTGCCACCCCCCCCCCACACACACTCCTTATGGATAAAGAAACATCAGCATATTTTGATAACAACGAAAGCCTGTACATGTAGTAAAGTGCATTATAATCAAAATTCTTTCACAGTGACGTTTTATAAATTTAAATTTTTACAATACAGGTATGTAGCAAAAAAAGATAAATTTTTAAAATTTTGGAATCTGAAGTAAAATATAGAAAAGCCCCAGCAGCATTTGAACTCTCTACAGACATGTAGTTAACGCTCTAACCCATTGCACTTCACTGTTAGGTAACATTATTTTTGGGGGAATTATTATATTTATACTTTATTGTTTATTTCTGCAATAGGGAGTTCATTACAATATGCAGGTGTCCTGTACGTACCACCTTAAAGCTGAAATGTGTGCTTTACATATTTTTACCGAATAAAACAGTACAAGGGGTTTAAAAGAATAAAGTCATGAAAATACATGTATGTTACAAGAAAATAATCTTTGTCCGAAGTTACGTACACAACACAGGTCTACAGGTCGCATTACCGGGTACTAGTTTTACCCAGCTCTTCAGTTAGATGGCTTTCACGTGGTGTACATAACAGTATGTGTTTTCCATGTGCAGAATAGGATTAATTAACATGCATAAACATTTCTTTTGTGATGATCAGCTAATTAATGGATTCATATTGTGCTCTAATTGGATTATCATTATGATGTTGACCAATATAGGTAAGCATAATACATGTAGTACTCGCACAATATTATGAGACACCGGTATACATATGTATTACTTTCACTTTCTAAATAAGTGATCTCCCTTTGCCAGCATACTGTATCATTATCTTTTTTAAAATATCTAAATAAGCTCATCATTGTAACATATCCTATCACATTTGTACAGTTTCTGTCATTTTAATTGCAAAAGTTATTTTTCATTTGTCAGATTTAAATATTAAGTTGACCCCATATTGACCCTGTGACAGTTTGTATTAAATTTGTGTATTACATTTAAATAAGTGTAGAGACTTATCATGTCTATATGAGTTTTATTTAATTGGGAGGAAAGGGTCTTTTTTCTTAATGTATTATGATGCATCAAATAAAATGTAGGCCATGACCCTATGGGATTGTTCTGACCCAATGAAACAGGAAAATACCATTAATCTTGAAAACTGGTGAGATCCCCACCACTAAACCAACTATATTCTTGTTTCTAAAATCATTATGATGCATCAAATGGTGCAAGTACATGACCCCCAGGAGTTGTCTTTAAACCACCCCCACCCCTCTGAAATAGGAAATGATGATAAACATTGATAATTTTTAACTTTTGAGATCCCCCATATTTATTCTTGCTCTTTGTGCGCATCAAATTGTATATAGGTTATGCCCCCTTGGAGACACCCTGACTTTCCAGAACTGGATATAATAAAGTATTTTATCTTATTCATATGTATAGTGTTTGATCCATGTTGGTAATTTCTAGCCTATTGATGACCCTGCTTTGTTTAGGATTACAATTGCCCCGAATACATAAAACATTTTCTTTATCTTATCGATAAGAATTAAAAAGCAATTTCCAAAATCTTTATGTGCATCTAGAGAAAAATACCAATCAAGAAATGATTTAAAATTTGCTACTGTACACATGTTAGAATGTATTAAGGTGGCTCACTACACCTTGAAATATTTTCTCAAATCAGCAGAAAATTACTTGATTATGATAGATATCATAATGGATAAGAAGTATTTAAGTCAAATAGGCAAAAAAATATGCAATTTTGGATGAAAAATTACATTTTAAAAATTTAATTCAGTAAACTTGAATAAAAGCTCCAGGCGGATTCAAACTCATGATCTGCGGTTCAGAAACCCAATACTTTAACCACTTAGCTACGACAATATACAACCGAATCGAACGATATTAACAGTTTAACAAAACATTTAAATCGCCATCTTGTGACGTAGTGTCTTAAAAATTATAAGTCTGGGTGTAGTGAGGTACCTTAAAGAAGACTCTGAATCCGATGGGGGTGTGGAGGATAAACATTTAATTTTAATCATTTATTGTTATTAATTTTAACTTGTATAATTGGCAGAAAAAAGGACTTCTGATGGTTTACTTCCCGAACGGCTAATCGCCAAAACAAACACCTAATTATTTTAGGCAATTATGGGGTCCTCTAAGGGGTTACAGGTAGAATGTACCTGTGTCCACCTGGATTCCCCTAATCAGTTAAATTAGCATAAATTCAGAAGAAATAAATGCATGTTTCTATAAATGTAGTAAATATTAAATACACATTTTTTAAACCTAAATCAATGTTGCAGTTTTCAGTCATTTTTTAAATTTCTGTTACTTTTCAACAACATGTATTACATGTATATATACTAGTATGCTGTAATTTAGTACCTTTTTATATCGAAAAGACTCAATTTTAAGTCCCAAGGTGAATGATACTGTGATAGTGGGTTGTCCCAAAGATTAACAAGTCCACTTCAGGGTTCTTCATTTATTCAGATATAGAGATTAAAGGATTCTATTGGCTATAGTAAACCACCTGATCATGTGCACATGTATTAAAGTGACCATACAGGTGAAATGCCTTAAGGCTATAAAATATCAGAAGCCACTAGAATAGATAATTAAATAATGATTACTTGATAGGTGCATAAAAGACAGGGAGTTATAGGGATAATAGTCTGTTTCTAAATATGTACATGTAAAATATAAATGAAATGGAGGATGAAGATGATGATGTTGATGAAATATGAATAATGCATGAATTTAATTATTATCATAAAATGCACCCTATTACAATACTATTCATTTTATCTTTCTAATTATCCATGTATATCTTATAATTTTTGTTACTTTGATTAACATATCAGAATCAGCACCCATAATCAACCACACCACCCCAGTCCGAACCATTACATGTTATCTGTTTTAGCTCTCTCTCTCTCTCTCTCTCTCTCTCTCTCTCTCTCTCTCTCTCTCTCTCTCTCTCTCTCTCCCTTCCTTCTGGTGTTTCCATGCTTTCTTGTGATGAGTCTCTCTCCATGTGTAACATTTAACTAATTCTGATCATATCTCAATAGATCATTTGTCAATTATGCAAGGTGTAATGTGATTTTTTTTTTAAGAAAAACATTTTTTACCAGTTTATAAAACTTTTAGACCGCAAATTATATTTTAATTTTAATACATCATTCAACAATTAAGAAAAGTGTAAATGTAAGGTTTTTTTTTAATTTTAAGCAAAAATAAATGCAAGGTTTTTTTATTTTAAGAGAAAAAACCATCATTTTATTTAAAGTCTAAGTAGGGATACATACATACAGAAAATTTTTCCAGGGGAAGGGGGGGGGGGGGGGGCGGGCAACAGTTATTTGAGTTTGCCGGAGGGGGGGGGGGGGGTCCGAAGCATTTTTTCGGCAATTTTTTTAATTAAATGTAATTTAAAGAAATTTGAATTTTGAAGGGGGGATCTGGACCCCTGACCCCCCTCTAGATCTGCACATGGGATATAAATGTTAATTTCATGCTACTATTTGTCTTCCAGGATTAAATTAAATTTTTCAAAATCTTATTGCACATCTATAGGTCAGTCCCTATCATATCTCAAGATATGATGTATCTATTCATTAAAACATAAGAGGAGTTCTGGGATGTAGGTTTTTTAAGGAGTGATAAACGTCAATTTTCTGCTATTATTTGACTCCCTAGATGAAATTTAAATTTTTAAAACCTTACTGCACATCTTTAGGACAGCCTCTATCATATCCCAAGATATGATGTGTCTATTCATTAAATCATAAGAGGAGTTCTGGGATGTAGGTTTTGTTTAGGAGAGATAAACGTCAATTATCTGCTACTATTTGACTTTCTGGATGAAATTAAAATTTCTAAAACCTTATTGCACATCTATAGGACAGCCTCAATCATATCCCAAGATATGACAGAGCTACTCCAAAAGTTGTAAAAGGAGTTCTGGGAACCATACTTTTTTTGCAAAAAAACATCGTTTTTTGTTGCCCACTGATCTCTGTGTTGAAAAAAAAAATTCTGAAACCTGATCACACTTCAAAATGACACCCCCAATCATATTCTAGAAGATCATTTGGCTACTGCCAAAAAAAAATGACGTTTTTTTAATCAGATTTTTTGTAAAAAAACGTCATTTTTCAGCCACCAAATGACCCCCAGGGCAAATTTGAAATTTCCGAAACCTTATTGCGCATCTATAGGATACCCCAAAACATATTCCAAAAGATGATTTGTCTATTGTTGAAAATGTAGGAGGAGTTCGAGGAAGAAGGTTTTTTGTGAAAAAACGTCATTTTTTACTAATTATTTGACCCCCAGGACTACCAGAGAATTTTTGAAACCTTTTTACAAAACAACATGATACCCCAAATCAAACTCCAAGAGTTCAGTTTGCTGGTTTATAAGATGTAAGAGCAGTTTGAGAAAGTAAAACGTGACAGACGGACGGACGGACGGACGGAACAGGACAACAACAATATACCCGAACTTTCTTTAGAAAGTGCGGGTATAAAAATATGTGGTTACTGTCTTGAAATAAATGTATTAAGATATATTTAGCCGGGGTAAGACAACGTGACAGAGAGCTAGGCTTAATGACCTCTCTTCAAGTCTTTGATTCAACCTCAAATATAGCTTGTACCTCAAGTCATTTATGTTTATTCTACTATAAAAAAATCACTTTTAAAACTCAAACGAGCTGTTTTCGACAAATTTTGTACTCGGCCTTGTTAAGCGCATTTACTATGGCAATTTATTCAAAATTTTTATAGTGGATCATATGAAGAAAGACTTTGATAAGATTCCAGCTACGTGTGATGTTCAGTAATGGGTTGTCTAGTGTCAATTTTTATTCATGATATTTACAAGACGGAGCTAGGTACTTTTGTCTTAACGTGTTAATTTATCATTAAACCAGACAAACAAGTAACAGCTTTACAAATTGTTTAGCAGACCCAATAGAATGTTCCTGATCTCCAATAAAACAAAATTATATTTTTGACAATTGACCCTCTATCATCAAAGGTAGACATAAATAGCAATACTTTTAATCAATTTAAACTCAAAATATTAAATATATTCCTGTAAATATATTATTTAAATTTGAAACATGGGAAAATAATCATTTTAAAAAATGCAGTGTAAAAGGCACACAAGACTTATCGTGAGATCTTGATACAATGGGTATTTGGATTAATTATTTTAGATTTGAATTTCTTCGAAACATTAGAAACACCATAGAAGATCATTGGAATATCTTCTGAAATACAAATACAGTCATTTATGAAAGAAACACAGAAAGATTGCGTCTGATGTTACACGTATAGAAGAAAGGTAAAATGGAAACATGAACTTTAAATAAAAAAAATCGAGTTGGAAAAGAACGGTATGTTGATGTGAAAACCAAATCTTCAAAATTAGAGCAAGAAAATATCGTACCCTGGACCAAAAACCCCCCAGAATAATGGAATTTATCCCTACGGATAAATTCATTTATACAAGTAACAGCAACTAATTATATTAACACTAAAATATTTTGACGGAGTTAGCTTTAACAAATAAATCGGGTTAGATTGACCTGATTAATATCGGGTTCAACATCCTTTTCTTCTCTACCCATCCTTCACATAGCATCCCTGGAAAATTCAACGTTGAGAATCCAGGGAATCTGGCGTCATCGACAAACATCTTCACATAACATAGGGGTTAAGTATATCTCCTATCACGGTAAGTACTGGCTTTCATATAATTCAACTCATATGGCCGTATTTCGACAATTATTCCGTCGATAATTGGGTAACGTTACACTTTCCTTTGTGTGATAGAATTACAACACGTGGGGTGCAGTATTTTGTTACACACAAAAGTTCCATTATTTTGACAACACATCATTTATAACCTCAATTATTATTATACATATGTTACTTACTTTATTATCATAAAACTTAAATCATGTAATCATTATACTTATATAATTATACATATCGTCGCAACATTACATTGGTATATTTGGCTTATCAGTGTTACACAACATTGTAAAGCTATGCCAAATAAATAGCAGTACACTGTCAGTATTGCTACATTATTAATATAACTAAATTGTAACAATTGGCTTAAATTGTTATACAACATTGTAGAAGTATGCCAAAAGTCAAATCAAAAAATACCCCAGCAAGGCCACCCACTTCTAGGACACGCAGACCGGCTCGCAAAGATGCGGAACCTCTTAATTCAGCTCCAACCACGGTACCTACTCCCCCCACTGCCGGACCACAACACCAGGAAGTTGCAGCACCCATGTCTTTTCCCTGTGGAACCCTACAGACAGAAGTCATATCTACTGCAGCACCGATTCCGACGCTAATCTCCGATACTCAAGACATACAACGCCTGCATATATCAGGTACTGCGAGCATGCAATTTTCACCCCAACCACTTGTTAGCGTAGGGTCCTCTCTTGGGAATCATGTATCGCAACCAATTAAACAAAAGATACTTAAGGGGGAATACATTGACTTAGCCATCATGTTGCAATTAGGCTCAGACTCCTCTGATGCTGACCACCATAAACTTACAGTTAAAGACGGCCAGCTGGCCATTGTTTCCAATCCACCAAAAGCACGCAAACTAACTTCCATAGAGAGGTGGACTGACGCAATGCTCGTGTTCGCCGGCATCTACATCTCTGGCCACATTGACCAAGCCCCCCATTTGCTTAAATATATTGACACCATTCGCACAGGGGCTTCCCGCAACCCTAACAGTCAAGGCTGGCTTGATTATGATAAACAATTTAGACTTCGCAAGTCTATTGATCCATCAATTAGCTGGTCAGCAATCGACTCAGAGCTTTGGCTTATCTACATGGCTTCAACAACAAACAACCCCACAGCTTCACACAAGTGCTACGATTACAACTTTAAGGGTTATTGTTCTCGCCAGTCCTGCTTATACTCTCACCTATGCATGTATTGCTCCGGTTCACACCCCCAAGTTCACTGTGCTTGACAAAGGCGAGAAGCTCACAGCAACGCATCACCCGCCTACAATCAGCCCTTTCGGAGCCCAGGCTCCGCACAATTTAGAATCTCTGGCCCATCATCCCCCCGCTTCAACTTCACCAGACCTCGTCACGCCCAACCACATATGTCAGGTCCAAGACAATATAGACAAATGGCAACTAGGAGCTACCCCAATAATATTTGAGCAGTTACATATGTACATTCAAGACTACCCTCATCAAGAGGTTTTTCAAAGGGTTTTAAACTCAACTTCGCAGGCCCTAGAACCCTCACTGAATCAAAAAAATTTAAAATCCGCTCAACAACACCCTGATCAAATTAAAAATATATTAGATCAAGAAATTAAGCTAGGTAGAATGGCTGGTCCTTATCCTGTCAGACCCTTTTCAAACTTGCGCATTTCTCCAATTGGCATTGTTCCCAAAAAATCGGGCGGCTGGAGGTTAATTACTCATTTGTCTGCTCCGGTAGGTAACAGTATTAATGACTTCATCGACCCCAAATATTGTTCAGTTAAGTACTCTTCCTTTGACGAAGCAGTTACTCTTGTACAGTCGCAAGGTCCAGCTTGCCTGATCGGTAAGATGGACTTAAAGTCTGCCTTTCGGCTACTTCCTATCCATCCCAGTGATTTCTGCTTACTTGGTATCAAGTTCCAAGATTGCTATTATTTTGATAAATGCCTTCCTTTCGGGTGTGCACTGTCATGCGCGTTATTTGAAAAATTCTCAAATTTCTTGCATTGGGCATTAAGCCATACTACAAAGTCCAGTAACATTTGTCACTACCTTGATGACTTTCTGTTTGTCGGTCCAAATGCGTCAAACGAGTGCGATAGATTGATGCAGCAATTCAGCCACATTTGCAAAGATTTGGGTGTGCCGATCACGGCTGACAAGACTGAAGGTCCCACAACTAACATAACTTATTTAGGGTTAGGGATTGATACAGTATCTCAAACACTTTTTATCCCACATGATAAAGTCACATCCCTCAATAACCAACTTAGGGACCTCTGCAATCGTAAATAAATCACTCTACAACAGTTACAATCACTCTGCGGGTTAATAGCATTTTGCGGCAGGGCATTACCAGCAGCTCGGGCATTTATCAGAAGGTTCTATGGTGCTATGTCTAGCGCTTACAGACCTCACCACATGATTAGAGTCACCTCAGGAATGCGGCAAGATGCACTCATTCTGCTCAAGTTCATTCACTCCTTTAATGGAACCTGCCCCTTCCCTGATCAGTCGTGGTCTCTGGACACGGATCTGGAAT
The DNA here is from genome assembly GCA_020458035.1 of Magallana ariakensis. Classification (NCBI taxonomy): domain Eukaryota; kingdom Metazoa; phylum Mollusca; class Bivalvia; order Ostreida; family Ostreidae; genus Magallana; species Magallana ariakensis. Next base: position 61,708,497 of record CM035814.1, on the reverse strand, counting down.
TTTTCACAGATAGCGCCAAATTAACAGGTGGTGGTGTTTATTTCCATGGGGAATGGGCTTACATCTCATGGCCCGAACATTGGGACTCAGACACTAGGCAGGATATATCCTACTTAGAATTAATTCCAATTGTAATGGGCATTTATATTTGGGGCTGTCAGTTGTCAAATTCCAAACTCTTGCTTCACACAGATAACATGGCCTTGGTATCCATTATCAACTCCAAATCATCAAAGTCTCAACGTGTCATGTCCCTCATTAGGCCATTGGTCCTAAAATGCTTACATTTAAACCTTCAAATTAAGGCTCAACACATAGCGGGCAAACTTAATCAAATAGCTGATTCTATTTCACGATTTCAGTGGCACCGCTTTCGTCAGCTGGCACCAGCAGCATCACCCAACCCGCAACCAATCCCATCCGAGTTCTGGAGCCTTTTGTAGAGGAGGTCCAAACACTACTGTCGGCATCCATTTCAACAAATACTCAGCTCACTTATTCCAACGGCATGACTGCCTTTTCCCAGTTTCGTGATTCTTACCATTTACCACACACCAATCCCCCCCCCTTTGGACCATTTGATTAATTTCATAGCTTATATGTCTGCTTCAAAATTAGCCCCCTCTACTATCAAAACGTACATGTCCGCAATAGCGTTCCATCAAAAATTTAACAACTTCCCGGACACTACTAAATCCTTCATAATTCAAAAGCTCCTGATTGGCCTTTCCAGGAAAAACCCTTCTCTCGACATTCGAAGACCTATCACATTACCTCTTCTTCATGCAATAATTCAGGCCCTACCACACATGCCACTCCACCTACGAGTCAATTCTCTTCACTTCTGCTTACCTTTTAGCTTATTTTGGCTTCTTGCGCGTTGGTGAATTAACAGTCACAACGGGTACATCCCCTAGTAGAATTCTGCAAGCCAACGCAGTTTCAATTACATCTCAAACCATACGATTATTCCTGCAGTTTTCAAAATCAGATCAAACTGGCACGGGAACCACCATAGTTATACCTATTGATCACGAATCTTTAATATTACAACAAGCTTTGACAAAATTTCTCTCTGTAAGACCACCTGTTGAAGGCCCACTACTTTGCCATCTTGATAATAAACCCCTTACATCATACCAATTTTCCACAGTCCTTACCAAGACTTTACAGCATCTTAAGATCCCTCACGCAGCCTTTAAATCACACTCTTTTCGCATAGGCGCTGCCACGGCAGCTTTCATTAAAGGTATCCCAGAACACCAAATTCAGTCTAAGGGGCGTCGGAAGTCAATGTGTTACAAGAAATACATAAGGCTATAGTCTTAAATTCTCTATTATTGCATCATTTTAACACCAATGCTAACATATAACAAGAATTTCAGGTCAAGCGCCACACATATGGATAGTCGGATCATCAATTACTTCCAAAGCTAAAATACACAGCCAAACGCGCGCTGGAGGCAATTAAATGGGCCTTCACGACTTGATTGGGGCTGAGGTACGCTGGATAAGCAGACCTGGTATGATGTGGGGGGACGTTTTTACATGCATTTCTACCCAGCTATTTCACACTACTCCTCCTGACATGTTAGTGATACATTGCGGAGGCAACAGTATTGGCGCATTACCTTTATTGGACCTTCGACTAAAAATGTTGGAAACTATGTCTGAACTAGCTACAATTTTGCCTAACACTTTGTTGGTTTGGTCCGAAATTTTGCCACGGTCATGTTGGCGTTATATGACTAGTACTATCGCAGCAGAAAAGTCCAGAATTCGTCTTAACAATGCAATCGCAACTCATGTTTTAAACTTGGGAGGGGCTTATATTAAGCACCTCGAATTAAATAAATATAACAACCAAATGTTTAGCTTAGACGGAGTACATTTATCCGAATTGGGCAATAATGTTTTCCTTGACACATTGCAGGGTGCACTTTATCTGTTCTCACAAACCCATTCATCAGTATATCCTGATCATATGTATTAGCTTATCCTTGTCACAAACACAACCTTATCCCAACCCCCTACCCTTTCCCTTTACCTAATCCCCAATAACCTGGTCATGGCTTAACCTTAAACTTGCCCCCAACTGCCCTGAATCATTCCCCTCTCTTGATGGGTTTGGGGTTGCAAATTGTCTGGCGGACAAACACCTTTACTAAAGCTGTTTGTATGGCGGAATTTGCACCATGGCAAGGTTTCTCAAGTCTTTGATGTAGGCAACTGTTCCCAGGGCCTGCTCAAAGCTTGGGAATAGGTGGTCAACTGTTCCCAGGGTCCACCTAACCTAGCCAGCAACCCGCTTAAAGCAAAGCCATATTGATATTCACTTTCATATTTGAACTTTGATTTATTGATTGATTGATTTATTGATTGATTGAACTTTGATTATTGATTATTGATTGATTGAATAACTTGATTGTTGAACTATTGATTTTGATTGATTCATTGATTGATTGTGCAGCCATATACCTGTTCATCAAGTGGGTGACAGGTCGGTTGTTAAACTTATTGCTAATTAATAAATAAGTCATTTATTGTGCAGCCATATACCTGTTCATCAAGTGGGTGACAGGTCGGTTGTTAAACTTATTGCTAATTAATAAAAAAGCCATGACCAAATCACCAGCTTGTGTTTAGCTGTTATCTTTTATAATGGAATTTATCCCTACGGATAAATTCATTTATACAAGTAACAGCAACTAATTATATTAACACTAAAATATTTTGACGGAGTTAGCTTTAACAATTCAATCGGGTTAGATTGACCTGATTAATATCGGGTTCAACATCCTTTTCTTCTCTACCCATCCTTCACATAGCATCCCTGAAAACTTCACCCAATCCCACCCAACCCCATTAAAATCATATGCTGCAATATATTTTGTTACCTTGAAAATTTCGTGTTGTTATTCTACATATTCCATTTTGAATGTCAATACATGGTTTGGTTCATATAAATCTTGCGATAAGTTTTTAATTATCTTTATACTTGTACAATGTTCGTTGTATATCAGATATCGCTGGTTTGTTCAATTTAATTTCCAGTCAATAACATTATACTTTCCTTGAAGAATTCATGTCATTATTCAACATGTAATTGTTACTGTCTAAATGTTAATACTATTCTACCAATATTAATTTTGTGATAAAATTAAATTATGTTTATACATGTACAATGTGTGTTGCATATCAGATCCTGCTGGTTCGTTCAATTTATTTTTCAGTCAGCAACACGATACCTTCCATTATTACCTACCTCAGATACCCGTCATGGCTTATACCAATATCTCATCCGCTTCCTCAAGTGCTCTTACAACTGTCAGTTACGGACGCGAAATTGATCGTATGGCGGAATTTGCACCATGGCAAGGTTTCTCAAGTCTTTGATGTAGGCAACTGTTCCCAGGGCCTGCTCAAAGCTTGGGAATAGGTGGTCAACTGTTCCCAGGGTCCACCTAACCTAGCCAGCAACCCGCTTAAAGCAAAGCCATATTGATATTCACTTTCATATTTGAACTTTGATTTATTGATTGATTGATTTATTGATTGATTGAACTTTGATTATTGATTATTGATTGATTGAATAACTTGATTGTTGAACAATTGATTTTGATTGATTCATTGATTGATTGTGCAGCCATATACCTGTTCATCAAGTGGGTGACAGGTCGGTTGTTAAACTTATTGCTAATTAATAAATAAGTCATTTATTGTGCAGCCATATACCTGTTCATCAAGTGGGTGACAGGTCGGTTGTTAAACTTATTGCTAATTAATAAAAAAGCCATGACCAAATCGCCAGCTTGTGTTTAGCTGTTATCTTTTATAAAACTATAACCATAGATTGTTTAACTTTATTACTCCTTGGATATATTACCCAAAGAAAGGTAACTCTTTAAACTACTCTTTTACTTTTTAGAACGTTTTCTTTTTTTTGTATTAGAAAATTTGCCCTTGAACCCCCGAAGACGTTAAATAAGTGATCCCATTGAACCTTATTTTAGACTCTCTATTCTGAACTGAAAACCGCTAAATAATCGAAAAATAGGATGAAATATTGACAAAAACAGCTTTTTTCTCAACTCTGAATTATATATTAAACAAAAATAATGGAATGTTATCATCTTTGACCTCTCTATATCTTTTATAAGGTATTTTGAACAGCATTAAATATTACATTTGCATGATAACTTCTCTAGAGAATATTACACAAATTCAATTTCATATAAAAATTCCAATAAACAAATTTTTCTTCAAAGTACTATTTTATACATCTTTTTCGTCATTGTACATCTGATCAAGAGTATCATTAAGCGCTAAGTGATCATGCTGAGCGACCGCTCGTATTCTAAAAATATCACGATCAAAGTATCCTTAAGTTTGTATTTAGATCCCACGTTTTGCAAAAGAACGTAGACTTGTGGGTTTATTTAATCAAGATCAGAACAAATTTCAAACTTTCACAATATCAATGAAGTCGGAGGGTGTATTGCCGATTACACAACTAAACATGTCAGAAGACATCCCATGCTGCTAATATTAGACGCATTTTGGGTGACCGCTGTGCGATGTAAACAAAGGATGGCCAGTGGTGCGGATCTCGGTGTGTCAAAGCATGCGATCAGAGATATTCCCTGGTCTTATTGTATATCAAAAGTTTACATAGACAAAATTTGAGACCTTCAAATGCCGACAAATTTATCAACACGATATTTTTGTTTAAAATTTTTGTTGTTTAATTTTGGTAAATTAATTTATGCCGTGATTTTCTCACGCATTTGTCGATTTTTTTAATTCAATGACATTTAGTCATATTTTACGGTCTTAAACAGTGAAAATGTCTTGTTTTCACTCACTGAGTAAGTGTATTCAAAACTTGCCGTACATTGTATATATAAACAAGGTTATCATTTTAAAAAAAATAAAGTTAGCCTGCGGAATTTTAATTTTAGATCAAAAGTGAATATACAATCCATAAAAATACAAGATATATAGTTTCCAGAACAATAATATTATGCGGGTGTACATTGAGTTTCCACGCTTTACTTTTATGACTGTAGGGTAGGAGATAGGCATGCAGCGGTACAATGCATGGCTGCAAACCTTCTTATTATTTAGAACTTTGCAAAAATTGATCATTGAATTTCATGGTTCCATCTCAAACCACTGTCAATATATATTCGAGAAATGTATAAATGCGGACTCCGGGACCGTGGCTGCAGAGTTTTCTTTTACACGGATTGTCTAATTTCTTCCAGAATTCCATTCTACACGCCCCGTTTATCAATTGGTCCAAATCTACAGCGGCTGAAACTGACAGGACTGAAATCGACACGCCCTGTTTATCGATTGGTCGAAACCTGCAGCGACCTAAGAAAACTCACGGACTGTACGAAATTATCATGATGTCAGACTCAAAGTCTCACAGGACACGATTTAGCTGTTTCTTTTAGCTAACATACTTATGTACAATAACAGTAATTTAGTAAATTTTACTTACTTTTTATAATCATTTTATCAATTAGATAAAAAGAGATGTAAATATAAACAATAAAATGCTTTATTTGATGATTCATGCGGTTTATGAAGGTAGCAATCATTGCAGAAAAAATAAAATAATTGTATTCTTTCTGCAATGTTGCCACCTTCATATCCCGAATAAATCACTAAAGAAAACATTTTATTGTTTAAATAATGCAATAGGTTTTATTATATGATCAAAGAGATGTAAAAATGTTTTGATAGGGTGGGGGGATGAGTAGAGTTTAGGTCTTTGAATAGTTTAAAAAAGGCATTGAGAGCTTCATTATATAAATTAGATCTTCTTTCTTTGAATGAGCCAAGGAGGACATAATTATACCTTAATATTTATACTTGTTCACAAATTCTAAATGTGAATTTTCAAAAGTGAACTTCTCATTAATAAGGTGACCACTTTTGTTGAAAATAACAACTTTAGTCTTGCTTGTATTAATTTCTAAGCACCAGTCTTTGCAGTGTTTATGAAGTAAATCTAGTTTGTTTTTCAATCCTTTTTAGTCATCGGATAATAATACAATGTCATCAGCATATAGCAGTGAGGTAGTGTTTTTTCCAGAAAGGTTAACAGATTTTATACTTTCTTCGTCAAGCAATTTTTAAAAATCATTTTAAACACATTTTCAAATATCTTGAAAATAATATCAAACTCATATTTCTGGTCTATATGAGGGAGTTAACTTTTTATCTTCTTTTACACAACTGTTGCTATTTTTGTACATATTACACAATATATAGAAGAAAAGACCATTTATAATTAGCTGTAAAAGTTTAAGCTTAATGCCTTCATAAATAACTGTGTCGAAGGATTTGCAAAAATCTACAAAACGTGCATTTAGTTTCTTATTACCAGTATTGATATATTTATCGACTAAGCATTTTATTACAAATAAGTAGTGTGACGTTTTAGATTTTTTTAAAAGCCTATTTGGGTTTCGTGCATTATTTTGTTATCTATTAAGTATGTATCAAGTCTATTATTTCAAATGATATTAAAAAAGTTTTGCTATGCTATTGTTTATAGTTATTCTTCTATAGTTTTGGGGTAACGTAGGGTAATCTTATTTGAAGATGGGTGTTGTATAACCCTCTAGCCATTTTTCTGGTTAAATTCCTGACGTTAATACAATATTAAACAGGATATAAGGGTTATCGTTCATCTCCTAAAATTAAAGATTAAATGATTATTCACATTTGATATATCTTTTTATTGTCAGTACATAGATTAACTGAAATTATATCTTTATAAGATTAATGGTCAACACGTTCATGTAAAAAAAAACCATAGATGTGTTCTACTCAGCTCACAATTCTACTTCTTCTCAAGAATTACAGTGAATACAGACCATCAAAACATTAATAAAATAAACGTGTTTCATTTTTATTTTTAGTAAGTAACGTGTCCAAAAATGATGAAAGTGATGAAAGTGTATTTTATAATCTAAATCTTTGGAGAGTGATGAACTACATGTATCTTCGATAAGACAATAATGGAGTTTTGAGAACATGCAGATAAATATTTTAAAAGACCGCTGTGTAATAAAGCCATGACATTCATCTTATCATGACACATCGAATCGAAATGTTGGAGGGTTTTTTTTAGAAGATTTGTAATCCCTCTAAACTTTTTAAGGGGAAACACATTTTGCAGATACTATTGACACATAATAACGGAGTCGATTTGATGATATTCGTTAAAGAATTCGACCTATTGCAAGGCAAGCTACTAACATACAAGTTGATAAAACAGGACTATCAACAATCTCGATTGAAGTCATCTTTTCGTAAGGTCTATGGTCAATACACCACGACCTTGTCAGCAAATACAATATTCCATTTGGTCGCATGTTTACTGATATTTTTTTTGGTAAAAATAATTGTTGTTAGATCAAAATTATCCACCTCATTGTCGATGTATTTTGCCGTGTTCCCGATTATGACAAAGAAAACTCGGCAGGTGTGACTGATCAGCAGAGGATCCTCACTCCTTCATGGCACCTGGTCCTACCTCTAATTGTTTAAGAGGTCGTATTTGCTCTGCTCCTGTTTTGTATTTTTTGGTTTAGACTTTAAATTTTGAATATTGTTCGTTATCACCACATGTCATTGCCTCATAATTTGTTAAATTTACTACATGTGATCCATTTACACGATGAAACTCTACCATTCAGTTAGCAAAATTAAAAAATGGTGACTGAATTGCAGATGTTTGCTATTCAGTCAGTTTACAGTAACTTTTCGTTTATCTTTCTTTCCTTTTTTGAAAGACAGAATTTCATCCTGTGACTATAGCACATGGTGACTTGCAGACTTTGTTAACATTAATATATTTGTTTATGATTTGGTCGTTGATGTTGTGGTAATTTTTTATTTAATGTTGATCACAATAGATTTTGCCAAGAATGTTTCTCTTGATTTTAAGTGAAAAACATAAATTAACTTTTCAAAACATTTCTTTATTTCTTAAGATACATATTATCACGTCCCCAATAATAAAACAATGTTTTGAACTATCTTACAATCGCAGTATGAGTCATACGGGAAAACCGTTTTACGTTTTCATAATTTCAAGTAAATGACGTCCTGTGAATAACCCCCCCCCCTCAAAAAAAAATTTAAAAAACCCAAACCAAAACAAAACAAAAACAATAAAGCAAACGAGCATTTTGAAACCATTAAGTATGGAAGATTTTTCACATCATCATCAAAAATGAGAGTGTGGCAAAGTCTCGGGTTGCATCTCTTTTGCACTCAATTTCCTCCCATGTATTAGCATGGTTACAAGTGTATTTGTAAAATGTTTTTGATTCATAAGATATCGGTAACTTCAATTAATATACGTTATCGTCATGAAAACTTCCTATTTCATCCTTTTTCTTACAGCTTTATTTCTTACAGTTTTTCTCAATTGTACAAATGTCTTTAATGAAACAACAAAGTATTTGGTCTGCTATTTAATAGGAATCAATATCTTTTATTATATACGTTTAGTTTTGTCCTAAATATGGCGGTGCCTTATTATTTATTTTTCTCAGTTTTCTTAAATACCTGGATGTGCAGTATATATTATAATTAATTAATATTTTATGAAGTAGCATTGTTTTAAGGATCTTCATTTGTTTCATATGTACACCCCACGCATATATATTTGCTGCTAAATATAATTCATTTCTTGGTAAAGCTTTTATTAATTTGAATGCACATCAGTGGGTTTTTTTTTCGTTCAAACCAAAATGCAAAACTATTTGATCAAATTGTATGCATTGTAAATTATGTGAGATCGCAAAATGAATTCAAAACCATTGCATGGTCATTTAACAATAATGTTAAGATTTGCTTTGTTTTTAAACCAAAATACGAGAATATCTAAATAGTTCCCCTTATGCTATCACAGTTAATCTTATGAACACCAAATTAAATTATAGGGATTTAACTTGATGGTATCAAAAGATTGGTTAAGAATGAAATCAGATACAAAAAGCCAACAGTTTACCTGTATCAGAGACACTTATTGCCTCTGTTGGGGTTTGAACCCGGGTCCTCTGGCACGCCAGTCCAGCACTCTACCGATCGAGCTGAAGGGTTAACCCAATAGCCAAGGCTAGTAGGAATTCCATATACCTGACTCTATCACATTGTCCTCCTCCAAAGAAAGAGGCGTCCTCGACTCTTCCAGAGTGCCAACACCTGTGGGACGAAGTACTAGAGACAATCTCTCTCACCGCCAGAGAATACCCAGGTCCAAACGTGGGCGCCAAATGTAACAGAGACACTTATAGTCACTGCTGGGGTTTGAACCATACATTACTACTCTTGTAGCATCTCCAGCCACCTGTCAGCAACTGCAGACAACCTTCACTAATCTAGATGGAAGACATATTGACCTGAAGAAGTTGCAAGTCGAAGATGAGGTGATATCATCAGTAATACAACTCATCAGAGGTGGTATAAAGCCAAGTCCAAATACAGATAGGAATGAGTTTGAGACCATTTTATACCAGAACTTTAAGAGACTAAGGATCAAAGATGACCTTCTTGTTCGACAGATCAATACGTCTGAGGACAAGTATCAGTATGTCATACCTCGAGAGGTTATTCATCTTGTCTTACAGTATCTGCACAATGACATGGGTCATCATGGCCGTGGGACTTCTTCCTTAGTCAGACAGCGATTCTACTGGCCGAAGATGCATGCAGATATAATACAGTGGATTGATGATTGTGACAGATGTAGCAAGTTCAAGACACCCAATAACCAGAGGGCTGAACTTGTGAGTGTCACCACTACCCAACTACTAGAGATGGTGTGTATGGATTTCATGACTTTGGAACCATCCAAAGGGAACATTCAGAACATTTTAGTTCTTACCGATCACTTAACCAAGTATGCGGTTGCAGTGCCAACGAAGAATCAGACTTTCAAGACGACTGCTGATGCTATCTTCAATCATTTTATAGTTCATAATGGCCTCCCGCAAAGACTACATTCCGACCAAGGAGCAAACTTCTGCAGTAAGATCATTACAGAACTTTGTAAAATTACTGGAATTTCTAAATCAAGGACTACATCGTACCATCCAATGGGCAATGGAATTACAGAACGCTTTAATATATTTCTTATTTCCATGTTAGTACCGGTACTCTAGATCCAGAGCAGAAACACAACTGGAAAAATTACATCTATCCTCTAGTTCATGCACTTATTAATTAATTTATTTATTTATCTGTTATCCATTATATCTGTAATCACAATTAAATAAAAGGGATGTCCAGAACCTAACACAGTGTTTCATATATGTAGAACCAGCACTGTTTCATACCCAGTTATTCATTGTTTAGTAAGGTAGCCAAAGTAACATCTAATGGATTCTTTGCTTATGAAAATAAATAGTACTTACATGTATGTCCAAATTGATTTCTTATAACATATTTTGAAGTACAAATGAAAATGAAAAATGAATCTATTCAAATAGAACTTAGTTCGTCTTAATAGATTTATTCTTATATCATTCCTCTATTTGAAGTTAATTTAATGTTTGTAAAGAAGCGGTTATTGCAGTGTTTGCAACTATTTTACTTTTCAATGAGAGCTGGTCACCACTAACTAGCCTTTTCATTGTCTTTGCCATCCACCTTGACATACATTTTTCTAAGTCGTCATTTCAATCGTTGCTCCAATCATTATTCCAATCGTTGTCTTAGCTCCCAATGTTCCCTAACTGATGAAAAACAAGCAGACCTTATAGCTCTCAATGTTTTACTATACAATGAAAACAAGCTTCGTTGTATTCATTTAATCAATACTACTATGATTTATTTATAAGCCATTATCAATATTGTGTTATAATCAAAACTAAATAATGGTAAAAAAAAAGCATCACATATTTGTTTATATATATATATATATATATATATATATATATATATATATATATATGTATATGTATATATATATATATATATATATATATATATATATATATATATATATATATATATATATATATATATATATATAACGGTACAGTCCGTTAATTGATTTATTAGGTAACATCACTCCGAGTAATTGCCCATGATTAAGTCTAAGGTTTTTGTTTACTATATTTCGTATCAAATAATAAATATTGAAACAAAAGAAAAACACATCTATAATATTTATTTTTTTATTAACAGACTCTAAGTAGTTTCATTCCTTTAGTCCATGGTGTTGAATAAATTAGGTGCAACAGCCGTTCAAAACTCCAATTACAGTATTAAGGCTTGCCGTTGAGAGTTTATTCACAATTATTAGCCTGAAGGAGGTGGAAGAGGATTTTGCCATCCACCTCGCCATCCATCGTTCCCGTCGTTGTTCCAATCGTTGTTCCAATTGTTGTTCCAATCGTTATTCCAATCGTTGTCCCAACGCCCAATCCTCCCTAATAAATATAAAAACACATTATTATCGTTTTACTAACAGCGTGCCAGTTTGCTTGTCGAGCCGTGCAAAAATTTTGTATGCTAGTTATCATATTACTCATCGATTGGTTGTTCGATTTCATTGATGTGAATGCTAATTTGCATATCAAACACAGAACCCAGAAACGCACTGACCAATGACATTACATGATTTTTTGGTAGTGAATATCGCCACGTGGACAGAACAAATCTTGTTGTTTGTTAAATGTATTAAATATATATGCCTAGAAATACATTATAAAACTTTAACCAGTGAATTCCACCATAAGTATACATAGTTCGGTATCATAAAATCAGCCATTCATCTATCGTTAAAAAATTTTTAAAAAAATGAATTATAAATAAGTGATTTTTTTATATACGAACAAAGAAGCAAACAAACAAAAGCATTTTTCTATCATGAAATGGTTGCATCTTTTGCTCTGGAACGTAAAAGAACACAAGTAAAAACGTTGGGGGACGTTTATTTCATTTAAATACAATATTCCATCTTCCCCTCTCTTGCGTTTTTAACGGTATAAAAATGGATGAAACGGTATGTAAGTGTTGGTACCTTATTCAGAAGACCGGGTCGAGGAGGTCCAAGTAAAATTGTGTAGGCATACTACTAGATATCACTTATTTCTAAGCATATGTATTTAATACATTTAACAAACAACAAGCTTTGGACTGTTCACGTGTTGATATTCACTACCAAAAAATCATGTAATGTCATAGGTCAGTGCGTTTCTGGGTTCTGTGTTTCATATGCAAATAAGTATTAGCATCGATGAAATCGAACAACCAATCGATTAGTGATATGATAATCAGCATATACAAATTTAGCACGGCTCGACAAGCAAACTGGCACGCTGTTAGTAAAACGATAATAACATCAAGCCTCTCAATGTATTTCATTAAAAAACAAGATATATATGTATGTTATATTTATTTATTAAAACTCTATAAGAATCCAAATATTTACTCGCATGAATTAACAATATCGTTGACATCATTTAAAAAGTAGATAACTTAAAGACATGTTTTCATCAAAATTAAGAACAAAAATATTAAACTTGATTTGCAACTTTAAAGGAAATGTTTGATGTTCAGAATAGTGAATAAAACGTCAATTTAAACCCGCCAAATATTTTTTAAGTTGAATACAGGCTTGACATTTTCTTTAAACTTTCAAGTTAACATTTTAGATTTCTATAGCATACTTTTCAAAAGATCATTTTAAAACCTAATGATACACATTGCTGGTGGCGACTTTTATGTTATGACCATGTTGATTGAAATGAATATGTAACCTCCCACTGACAAAAGTAAAAAAAATGAAGGATGTTTATAACTCAATGCAGAAAATCATTATGTGTATCACAATAAATATAATCGTAGATTATTTATACTAGAAACACAAAACCAAGGTAAAGTGAAATTGTTGATCTTTTATCAACGAAGATACTTGCATCTTAAGTTCAAAAAGTGCATGTTATCTTACCTCCGCCCTGGGCGACGGACCCTCGGACAAGGAATAAAAGGAAAGCTAAACAAAGCAGTCTCATCGCAGATAGCTCCTTACACTAGACAATCAATAAAACAAATTTCAATTTATAGTAAAACGTACGTGCAAAAACGTGCATTTGTCATCGATACTTGAATACAGCCATTCAGTATGTATTATTAGAAAATTGATTGACAGAGTCGTTTTAAACTAGGTTTAACTCAAAACATTGCAATAAAAATTGCAGTTATGAGGTAACATTTATTGCTTCCGTGTTTCAGTTTTTTGCAAACAAACTTCATTATATTTGGGGTTACAATTTGTTTGGAAGATTATTATTTTAACTTTTAATTATTTTTAAGTTTTATTTAAAAAAAATAAAACATTATCATTTTTAGCGGCAACGCTCTAGGTTTTTATGTTATCTAAAGACAGAATTTTGTCCTGTCTTGATGATATGATTGGTTAGCGCATTGGCCGCTCACTGTTAGGAGAGTGGTTCCATAGGTCGTGAGTTGAAGGCCCGGGGCGGAGGTTGAGCTCCAATATAGTGAATTTTTACTGTTCGTTATATAGCAGAAAAAATATATTATTATATAATTATATTAATTATATAATTATATAAAACCATATACGACAAAGAGCACACGGCGGGTGTGACTGGTCAACAGAGGATGCTCACTCCTCCATGGCATCTGATCCTACCTCTATCTTTTTGGAGGTCCGTGTTGCTCTGCTTTGAATTTGTATTTCGTTTTCTGGATTTTTGAGATGGTTGCCGGTTTGTTATTGTCATTTTGTCATATACATAATTCAAGTTTCTACAGCAAATAGACAAGTGGAAATGAAAGTAATGACCCAGAACTAGTTTAGTACTGTTTTGTTGAAATAAACATCGCTGAATTCACAATGCATCACAGCATGCGATTGCCAAAGCTACTACAATGTGTTATATGATACTGCTTATTCTCACGCTTGCGTTTTTTAATTTAAATGATTTATAGTTTCAATATTTAAAACCTACTTTTACTAAAAACACGTTACTCAGCATTTTAAACCATCTTATAATTTATAAAAGCGTTTGATGACCATATTATTTTCGATCAATCCTCAATTTCTACTGGACTATATCAACCAGTTGAGAGTGATACGACATGTTACTTTTCGAATTCGGATTGGACAGACTTCAAAATAAATGAACCACACTTGGTAGTAATATGTACAAAAATCAATAAAAATAACGGATGGTACTTCTTTGAAAAAATTGCATCCACAATATCTTGCATATGTGGTGCTTCTTTTTATCGCATGCAAATCGAACACTTGTGTCGTTCATATAGAGTATATAACGTCTCCATTAAATTGTAGACGCCGGCCGCACTTCATCCAACGTAGTAACATAAGCGATATTGAATCCAAGAAAGTAACAATGTGTTGTCGTTTTTATCACTTTCTTCAAAACACATTTGTACTCTGAAGTCCATTCTGTCACTGCACCATCTATTACAGTTTATGGGATGTCAGTACTACACAATGGGATGGTCTCTAATGATCGGGTATTGTATAACATATGTGTGCATTTTGTTTCGTCTTTCATTGAATACTAGTATTCCTTATCAGAGCAATGGTTGTGATATTTTTATTTTTTAACCTGGCTTCTACAAATCTTTCCTTCCAATGTAACGTGCTTGGGTTGATAAAATACATGAATGTGGTGAAGCATGATTTGACCTTAGACATTTGTAGCGATGAACGTAACAATAGAAATCGTAAACTAATAAACCGGAAATCAGAGTCAAGGAAAAATAATTAAAATAATGTACGTGATGGGTTTTCATACATACTCGAGTCACGTGATCAGGTAATATAAATAGTGGGACCATACGGTGGCATGGCACTCTAAGCTTGCTCGCTAGTTGTGTTTTAAGTAAGGTAAAATGGCAGATGAAATGGAATGCGGTGATTTTTGGCTAACAGATGGTTGTAAATATGTGGTTTGTGTATAATTAAATAAACGCTAGCGAGATGCGTTCCTACATGTATGTAATCTTTGCTGTTTTTATAGATTAAGCACTTTATTGTTTTTTATTCAGACGAACGAGGTGCAGGAGAATATAATGCGCATTTATGAATTCATGTCGGCTTTACAATATAGCCAGGGCAGGGTTGTTTTCATCAGAACGAGATGTTTGAGTTTATGGAATGTTATAAGCTGACCTGAACCCAGGGTTTTGTAAATGATTGGTGTTCTACGCCACAACCTAATGTCAGCGATAATGTGTTTAAAAGGTTTTTTATTGCTAAAATTTTATGTGAAACAAATATGTTCACTATAAACAGTAAACAATATTACGCGAACAAAACGTGTAAGACATGACTGAGGAAAGTCCATCCAGAGCAAATTATAATAAATTCATCGTATCTCAAAATAAACCATATTCTTTGATGAGAAAAAAAAGTTGATTTACTTTAAATTGGCAGAAAAGCCGCACGTAACATGGTTTCTTGCTAATGTATGTGTTCCATCATTATGTTTTATAGTGGTTTTTTTAGCTTTACGTAAATTAGTAAATATGCCGTTTAAGTAAAAATTGTAATGAAACACAACCAATTAAGTATTATGTATCATTTTGCTTTATACAATTGTAGTATTACCTAGTCGTTTACATATTGTAATATATGTCAATTTAACTTTCGAGCTTGCTCTTTGTTCTGAACTATCAATAAATTAATCATTAAATTAAATTCCACAGCCGAAACAAAAGATTTGAATCGCAAGAATTATTTATTTCCCGTGCACTGTAGAAATGTATGCATGCAACCATGGTATTCAAGAACACTTAAAGGCTTAATAAATGAAAACAAAATTTATTATACAGATTTATATTAAACAAAATATGTACATAAAGTTGATCGTTTTGCAAATTCGCTGATATAATATAAGAAGACTTGTTTACAAATGGCTGCCAGAAAACACGTACGTGTATAGACAAATATCCAGTTAATACATACACTATTAACTAGTGTGAGTCTTATTTGTATAAGACAAAACAAAACCATGTACATTAACATGAAAAAAAATGATTTTTCACAAGCATTTCTGACATTTTTGAACTGCAAAAGTATTATCATCATCGAGGATTACTGAAGTTGCTGTGCTTTAAATTTCGGTCTGGCATAGGCGAATAGTTCTGGAGGCAATTTTCATAATGGAGAGAAACTGCTCAAATGGGTACATCCGTGGCGTTTATCTGTAATATGTATTGATTGTTTAAGTTGGGAAACTTTAGTACTGGTATCACAATCTTTTGATACGTCATGCTGGATCTCTTTCCATTAGATGTTTTGTTTACTTGGGTTTTTTTTCGCCAGGTCTGTCAATGAAGAAGCAACACTGGAAATATTACGAATGAATAGTTGCCAAATCTAAAGACAAATTTACGCGTTTAATTGTTTGTTTTTAACAAAAGGATTTCAATTTCATCTCTGATATATATTCTAAACAATTGAAACTACTGACCATTAAGTCGGTTTAGTTGTCAATGCATTTGATCGAAATCTTTATAGATAGTGTTTGATTATCATCACATCATTCTAAAAGGTATAATTAATAAAAAAAATTAATAAAATACCCACATCTAAAATGAAAATGTCAATGAAATGATTCCCTTTAGATAACGTTTACAATAAAATTGGTGAAACTTTCCAAATTATCTACTAATAAAAAATCGTTTCTGCACCAAGCAAGTGAATTTGTTTTTACACAAAAGTCAATGCAAAATATGTTTAATCCAGCTTTATCTTACTTATCATAATTTGTGAACAAAATAAAATGTAAGCTTGTTAAAATTGTCACATTCGAATCAGTCATGTTTCTAATGTTAGACATTAGAGTCTGTGTCATCTGTTTTATATTTGGATATTTTAATGGAAATGAACATTAATAGTAACCTAACAACAAAACTTTCTGATAAACGTGATGACTTCAACTTTTCTATAATCAATTTTCCTTACTTTTTTATCACCTGGATATGGTGTTTTTGTCTCTCAGTTAATTCGATACACAAGGGCATGCTCTTCGTATGAACAGCTTTTAAGGCGAGGTAAGCCACTGACAAACAAGTCGATAAAACAGGACTATCAACAATCTCGTTTGAAGTCATCTTTTCGTAAGTTCTATGGTCGATACAACGACCTTGTCATCAAATACAATCTTCCACTGGGTCGCTTGCATATGCTGACTGACGTTTTTCATACTAATTGTTAGACCATAATTAATCACCTAAGTGTGTACGGATATTTCCGTTTTTCCCGATTACGACAAAGAGCACTCCGGGTGTGACCGGTCAGCAGAGGATGCTCACTCCTCCATGGCACCTGATCCTACCTCTATATTTTGTTTAGAAGATCCATGTTCGCCCTGCTCCTGTTTTGTAATTTTCCTTTGGACTTATGAATTTGAACACTGTTTGTTATCACCACATGTCATTTCTTTCTGGTACATAATTTCATGAATGGTAAAAAATAAGGTTTGGAACGCATGTCCAGTTCACTCGTTAGTATTTAATACATGTAAGAGTGTAGTGTATCTGAAATGTTCCTCTTCATAAAACTGTATCTGATACATGATAAGTTTAATTTCTGATTGTGTCAACTTTTGTATTTCACAGAGGTTTTATGAAAACCTGAAGTGTTCTGAAAATTTAATTTGTTTTCTTGACTGAGTCATCATAGGCTGAAATCCCGTTGGGATGGGGTTATCAGTTTTGATTGTTATAGTTGTAAGTGAAACTTAATTCACCTGTTACTCGTGACTAACAATTTATAAACGTCCAAACAGGGAACAAATGACTAACATACAAGCAATTAACAACTGCAAATCAGAATCTAATAGGTAATTATAAATCATTGAATGCAACTGTGTAACGATTATAACCGTTGACAATTGTTGTCTTTATATGAATATAAATGTGGTTGTATTTTAAACCAGTTGTGCATTTGTAACCTTAATAATTAGTACAAGATAAACATTATTGGCGTTGATGGGTTTTTTCTCCTCAATGCATTGTGTCAATCATAAATGAACGGTTAGTATAATAATGTTAGGTTTCATATTTTACTCATAAACTGATATTATTATTTTGTTATAATTTTGGTAAATTCAATTCTTTTTACTATATTTATTATCAAATGATGAATATTGAAACAAAAGAAAAAAACATATGTAATATTCATTTATTCATTAACAATCCTTTCAGTAGTTTCATTCATATTGCCCATGGTTTTGGGAAAAAAAATGGATGCAACAGCCGTTTTGGATAACACCAATAACAGTTTTTAGGCTTTGCACTGAGATCTGACCACCACTAGTTAGCCTCTCCATGGAGGTCTTTGCCATCCTCCTCGCCATCCACCTCGCCATCCATCGTTCCAATCGTTGTTCCAGTCATTGTTCCAGTCGTTATTCCAGTTGTTCCAATCGTTGTTCCAATCATTGTTCCAATCATTGTTCCAAAGACCAGGCCTCCCTAGACAATGTTTAACAAATTGTTTAGATGATTTATGAATAGTGGACGGTATCTTACAAACCTCCCTTGAATATATTTAGACAAACTATTTAGGTGCTTTTGAAATAGTAGAATTTTTCTTACTTGATTTGAAGGAATATAAAAATTCTAACAACCCTCAAAGTGAATTTAAAAACAGTTTTCTTAGTCTTACCCGCTTAAATGGTACACAATTTACCAACTATAGTGCTATGGATATCTGATCTACTGTAAATTGAAGTCAATAATTGAATCACGTAGGTTTTAGCACTTGACATAAACTGCATATTATCTTAATTCAAACCTATCTAAAGAATAACACTCCAGAACAGGTTCAAATTCTTAAAATAAAATAGAAAATAATTATATAGTTAAGCAGTGTTACCTCTTCGTTGGGCGAGTGTAACCCCAACAAGGAAAAGAAGAAATGCAATACACAACAGCCTCATTGTAGAATAATCACAATAATAAACTGTTAGAAAAGCGTACGTCAATTTATAGTGTAACGAGCTGGGAAGATTCTGTTTTTGTCATCATAACCTTCTAACAGCAATATATTGTGTATTATTAGAGAACTGATTGACAGAATGAATCATTTTAACTTGTAAAACGCAATACATTTTGAAAATAACAGATATGAAAATCAATATAAATTCATAATTTCCGTGTTGCGGTTTTTTGCCAGTTTTGTTTTCACTAGATTTTGGACATTGTATTTTTGATAAATATGGTGGTTATTCCTTTTTTTAAAATGAAAACCATTTTTAACGGCTAAATATTATCTGTAAAAAAATGCTTTGTGTTGAATACTTTAATTTGATTCATATATGTATGATAACTACATTAAATACGGTTTGAACAGAATGCAATGTCTTTATATCTTCTCTTTGCAACCACTGTTTTTTTTTTTGTACATAAAATACATAAATTGCAAACATCTGAATTTTTTAAAAATAAATCTAAAACTTATACTTTTATGTGTTGCTGATGTTGGTTTTCCTAGGATGTCGTATTTCCTGGTTAACAATCAAGATCATTAATATTATCTAATGTTAATTCAAGAATGGATCAAAAAGCATATAACTAACTGACTAGTAATGACGATTTATTGTATTTAAGGAAAGTGGTGTCTACGCTGATTATATTTAGTACCTGTTGTGTTTTGTTTTGTTTTTTTTGTTTTTTGTGTGTTTTTTTGTGTTTTTTTATCAACACTATAATTTTATTATTGTCTTGAAAGTTGTTATGTTATTTTTGGGGGTATATAATGGGGGTGAGGAGATGAAGGAGGGGTAGGATCATAATATTAGAAAAGAAATTCACAGTCTTTATAAACACGAATCTTGCTCATACAATCTGATACATACATATACACACACGTAGAACATGTACATTTACATACACGCAAACAAAATGCACAAACATAACAAAGTGTGTTTGCTTAAATCAGAATTTGTCGTTTTTTTTATTTTAATTCTGATCATCCATGGGGAGGAGAGAAGGAATAAAAAAAAATTAATATAAATAAGCAGAGGGTAGGGGAGGGTACAAAAAAAAATTAAATTAGATGAAAGCAATTATCTATGATTCTAGGATTTGGAAAATGTTTGACCAATAGTTATTGTACTCTTGGTATTTGCAGTTTTTTAGAAGAATATATTTTTCAACATAGAGTCTGTTAATAATGATATGTTTCAGTGCCTCTATGTTTAAATGTTTAGAGAAACTAAATTTACTTGCATATATATATATATATATATATATATATATATATATATATATATATATATATATATATATATATATATAATAAGCACAAACATTGCAATAACTCTCAAATTGACATATACCTGCCCATAGTGAATGAAATAGATATACATAAAGCACAGAGAAATTCACCTTATTGGAGCTCCACCTCCGCCCCGGCCGGGGCTTGAACTCACGACAAGGCAAGTCTTGCCTAGATGGCGTAGTGGTTAGCGCGGTGGCCGCTCACTGCTAGGAGAATGGGTTCCAGAGGTCGTGAGTTCAAGCCCCGGCCGGGGCGGAGGTGGAGCTCCAATAAGGTGAATTTCTCTGTGCTTTATATATATATATATATATATATATATATATATATATATATATATATATATATGCAAGTAAATTTAGTTTCTCTAAACATTTAAACATAGAGGCACTGAAACATATCATTATCAACAGACTCTATGTTGAAATATATATACATATATATATATATATATATATATATATATATATATATATATATATATATATATATATATATATATATGTGTGTGTGTGTGTGTGTGTGTGTGTGTGTGTGTGTGTGTGTGTGTGTGTGTGTGTGTGTATTGTTACCTGTTGTACCTGTTGTGTTAATAGGATTCATGAATTTGGAGAACAACATACAAAAACCAAAACCCTAAACGTACACGATATGCATTTTAACTGTTAATTTCCTTTTGGAATGAACATAACGTACTGGCACTGTACCAGTTACCGGCTAAAATTTAACGTTTTCTTTTCGTATTTCCTTATTTCTTGATATTTTTTAATACAACTTGACATACTTAAAATGGTAAACTTCTTGTTTATGCACCTGTTACGTTAAATCATTTTTTTAGAACACAAAACAATTTGTTAGTGTGCTTTTTAGCACGCCCAGAATTTGCCGAGTTTTAACGAGTTACTGTACCAGTTATCGGCTTCGCGATAATAACAAAGTAAAATCCCTGTACATGTTGATTTGATATTCTGCAAAATCTTATTTGAAGTATGTCCCTTTTGGGGTCAGACTAAAGGTCGTAGGGGATATGATACATAAACAAAACTCATAAAATTATTCGTTTGTTATCATACGGTAATACTCAAAATCGTAGACTATTCAATGCATAATATTGTGCCACTATGCTTTAAACTGCGCTATGAATTTTTTAGAATTTAGTAAATTCATTTTGTTTCTACACGTTATATGTAATGATATTATATGTAAAATCAAATAAGGGATATGATGATGTATCAGAAAGGGGTTAAATTCTATTTTAAACTTATTACGTCACTTCCCCCACTGCTGAAAGTGCAAAGATGTAAATCAGCGGTAAACAATAATCGTTTAAGCTCATGTTTAAAACATATTCAAGAAAGTTGTCAAACAAATTTACTTTTCTTTATTCAAATCAGATGACTGAATTAAAAAATCTCGGATAGTCGCGTACTATTAACCCGAACTCTCAGTTTAGCCGATAACTGGTTTAGCCGATAACTGGTACAGTACCAGTATGGTAATTTTAGAAAAGGAGAATTTTACATATCAATAGATACTCAGACTTACTAATCATTCACCGGCAACAATAAGCTCTATATATTGTGTTTAATTAATGTTTTGAAACAATTCTGGAAAAATACAAAAAATCATCTTTTATGCATAAACGTAATATCAAAATGCGATGTAAAACACAATATTGGAAGAATAATAGTTATATTTATGTAAAAAGATGGTTTTCATAAGCACCATTCTAGTCATTGGATGAATTAGGGGTCAATTTTGAGGAATGATTGCCATTTACCAGGGATCTCACAATCACATAATTTACGTAATACACTAATAGGTATATATTTCCAGTCATTATTCAACACATATACATGTATACTCTATGAGGTTAGAGTCAAGTGTAAACAAACTTGATGCTGTTCGTATAATAGGAGTAGGGCCAACCTACAATTTTATAGAAAATAAAGTTGATTATGACATGACATGTATTTGGATTAACAAAGGTGTAAAAACATTCTGATTTTGTATATTAGTAGATAGATGTAACGGCGGTAAATGATTATAAAGTCGGAAAATATTAGATTCTCTTTTATTATGAAGCACACAAAACATGCCAATAAAAAATCTAAAAAAGATATTTTTTGTCACGCTATGGTGCTTTTTATTTTGAACCACCGCTTCATGACATTTTTCTTTATATTTTCAAATTTATTATAGTTTAGAAAAAATAATTCATCCTACATTAGGGCATTGGCAACTTTCCTGTTTTCTGTACAAATATGTTCATAGATTATTTAGTGACTTTAAATGTATCTCCATAGACAACTACCGACTACTTTTTTAATTCTTTTTTAAAAAAAAAATAATTCCCAAAAAATATTTTCGCATTTAACATTGATTTCAATGTAATGCAAGAAATAAATCACAGTAATTAATATTTAAAAAGGGGCAATTTTAAATTAATAAGATATGCGATTATAAGTTATATGATACACATTATTCTAAATTTGTATGATATGAACTGAAAATGAAATATAGGACCAAAATATACAAAAAGTGTAGATCGTAGCTTACACTTTTCTACTTAAAAGTTACCGTCCTTGATTTTGTCACCGTTCACACAAACAAAATAAATAACTGAAAAATATAAATTGAAGATAATTGTAGAACAATACCTATCTGTACCAATAAAGGTTCTTATGATTTATATTCCTAGTTAGCCTTCACACGTGCTCTAGGAGAGCCAAAATAACCACCACTTTTATTTTACCTTTTACAAATCAATAATTAAAATGTTAGTTAATGATAGATCTGACTTTACTTTATGGGGTCATTTTAATTTGGAAATGATATTGTTGACCACTTATGTGAATTGTACCATCATATCAAAACAACGGGTATGAAATAAATGAACAAGATGTTTGGTCTTCTATGTCTTTTGTTAAAGAGTGTCGGAGTTTGATTTACTCTAGTTTTCTTTTAATTTTGCTTGTCAATATTTTTAAGATGTTTAAAATTGCGAGGCTGACCCACCCCCGGTCGTCTTCGTCTGTCTGATCAATGTCCATAGCAAATGAAAACACAAAAGGTCATGAAATTTTTCTTACATTGTTTGCTACATAGGAATTTATTCCTTTCTGCTTTGGGCCCATGTAACCTGATTGTTGACGCAGAACGATGTCATTTCATCCTGACGTATTTTGTTTACCTCGGAAACATTGCATTTTAATTATAATATATTCTAAAAGAGCTTAAAGTATGGGAGATTACTCACAGTTGGAAAACACTCAAATTCATTGCTTAAAAGACAAAATGCAGGTGTGATTTTTTTTTATATCCGTAACACTTCGTTGTCAGTGCCTATAAATATGTTCATCAATTCTCTTATCACGTGTCTTTTTGGTTAGGATATAAAAACTATTAATTGTAATAAATAAAATAAAAATATATCATTTTATATTACATATCCGTCTATGTTTGGGCTAAACATAAAAGAGACGAATGTGAAATTAAAACACAAAAACAAACCTCATTTATTTGTTTAAAATAGTAATACCTATTTCACAAGTATTTAAAAAACAGAGTGGTTTTATATTATATACATACTTAAAAAATTAATTAATAAGTAAATCTAATTATTTTGAAAACGGGGTATTTTATGACGAAGCGCAATGAACTATTGCTATTTTATAAAAAACAAAAACACACATTTGACATCACAAATTTATTTCAAAATGGTGAAGGTATAAGTTTCATTTAAAGACTTCTTAAATTCTTTTTTTCTCTAAAGTGTGTCTACAGTTTCTCCCTGATCAATAACTTTTTGACATTCCACTGAAAAGGGTAGCTACCCCCTTCTTCCTGGCCATCCACCCTGCCAGCCATCGTTCCAATCGTTATTCCATCCGTTATTCCAGCCATTGTTCCAGCCATTGTTCCAACCATCGTTCCAATCATTGTTCCAGCCACGTCTTCTCCCTAAAGGATTTACAATGCAATTATCGAAACTTTTGGACATAAGGTATACATGTATTTGAAAATATAAAGTTTCCGTCATAAAATCAAATTTCAAATTTGCGTACCTATGACGTAAGGTATATCTTAATTATTTCATAAAATGCTTCAAAAGCATTGGCATTTCCTGATCTTTTTGTGTATTAAAGTTAAACTAATGACTACATGAAAATCTCACGGATATTTTGTCGTAAAATTAAGCTAACAAGTAAAACACTTTTAAAAGGTTTCCAAATGTTTGTTATATTTTCAAAAATGAATCTTATTGTAAAAATGTTATTCGTCATCCCAACCGAAACTCAGCATTTACGTACTCGACTACTTCATCCCCATCAGGAATACACAATTATTCAAACGCTTACAATGGTTGTTGCAAAACTTCCTCTAATTAAATTGTCGACAAATTTATGACGATGTTTTAATAGGTTTGTTTCACCAGTATGAAATTGTCTTATTATACATTAATTCCTTGCTGAAGATATGTATATGTTTGTCTAAATTTCACCCATGTTTTATTTTTGCTTTCAGAACAGAATTTAGACACTTATTTTAAAATAATTATTGAATAAATAAGTTTACTTATAGATTACTTTCCAAGGAACAACAATTTATCATCGTTATATTATACTCGTTGACATAAGTAAATATTAAAATAGTATTTTTTCTTACATATCATTACATTTAGATAAAACATGATTTTTCAAATTGTGTTTAATATCTTAATATGATATAAAACACTTTGCTCGTCATAAAGGGTCCTATGCGAAACTTATATTCAATATCAAATAATTTGATAAGCCAATCAAATAAATCGTTAAATTTAGAATTGAAATTTATCAAAAGAAATGTTAATATATTAAAATATTTACATTTTCCAGTGTCTTTGCCTGTGATAACACTACGTATCGATTTTGTACTATATAACCCATAACTTCAAATGGCGTATACTTGGGGCGCCAGCGGGGTTTGCTTATCTTATATTTTGATATTTAATCGTACAATGGCTTAAAATTATATAAATATAAGTAATAAGGAATCATTCTTTGAATATTATGAGGTGATAATTTCGGTCGAGGCGTGATCAAATCTATTATCAAGCCCTTAGGGCTTTATTAGATTTGATCACGCCCCGACCAAAATTATCACCTCATAATACTCAAAGAATGATTCCTTATTCCTTAAATAAATTTAGGTTGTATTTCGTTTTTAGAATATTTAAATAATAATAATAATACCTCTCTGTGCAAGAGAAACTCCTATCACGAATAAAACAAAAACAAAAACCAACAGTCTCATTGTTGACTTTCTTAAAACAAGTGTATAATATGAGAAAAAAATGCCAATTTATAGAAAAACAGATGAAAGAAACATGTAAGCTTATGCTGACGATTTATTATTTTGTCTGCGTGTTTTATGACTTGTTTACAGCAATAACCTTTGTATCACAAGGACACTTAAAACCCCTATATTATTTGAAATTGATAAATACGCAATAACTGACCAAAAACACAGCTATTAAACATGACATGATTTTTACGATTTCCGTATTATAAATCTGTTAAAGCTGAAATACCAAACTTACTAAACGAGCCAGTTTTTGGACATATTCATGTTATGTAGATTATAATGTTTATTTATTTTTTTTATTTCTATGATGTTTTATCCTCTGAAAGCAAGCATCCTTTTAGGTTTTCTTCTTAAAGAAAAACGATCAGTTGGTTTTTTTTTATTTGTAAAAATCTTAGCTATTCTTCGCTCGCGTTCATTTATTTTATTTTCATTTATTCATTTATTTCATGTCCAAATAGTTTCAATTGAAGATACGAGAGTTTTTCCTCTGGCTGTACTTAATTCAATAAAGGTCTCAGTCCTGAGTCCTGACTTATGAGATGAACACTCGAAGAAACACATTTGATAACGTATTCCGTAAATATGTCAACGTTATCAATAATATTTTTACTAAAATTAAAGTTAATCATATGAATTTGTTTTAGACACCTGTCGATATTAATGTACACTGTAGATAAAAAATACATAATAATCAAAACACTTTCATTAATTTTACTTTTTAATAACAGCGGTATTCGAACTCATGACTTACAAGTTAACGCTCTAATTAACCGCGCTTCACTATTACGCTAATATTTTTGGAAAGAAAGAAAATAAAGAACTATACTTGATTTTATTGGGTTTTTTTCGATAGGAGGTACGTCATAATATGCTATGACGTACCACCGTAAGTGTTTGAAATACTTTGTGAAAAATGATTTTAAAATATAGCAGACACAAAAGTGATTTGTCTTAGTTGTGAAAATCATTATTTAACGACTGACATTAAATTGGTAAACTTTTAATTTAATTTAATGATTGTAATTATTGTTATTTTAATCCAAAGCAAAGCATTTTGTTAATATTGTGAATATACATATATTATCAA
Source organism: Magallana ariakensis (assembly GCA_020458035.1). Lineage (NCBI taxonomy): Eukaryota > Metazoa > Mollusca > Bivalvia > Ostreida > Ostreidae > Magallana > Magallana ariakensis. The sequence continues at coordinate 61,681,735 of CM035814.1, read as the reverse complement.
AAACTAAAAAATGACTTTTCTGATGAAACTTGAATTGAGTTGAATTGAATTTAACATTTCATCTGAACCAAGATCAAAATATCTTTTATTCATTCAGCGTACGGTTTTAGCCGTTGATTACTTGTCATATTTTTGTTGATTTTACTCTGAATATTCGGTGTTTTAACGTTTTATTTTAACATATTAAGTTCATCTCAAAATACATAATAATATTTTTTTTTTACCACCAATTGGGATGTTTTGTGTATTTTGTTTGATGATGATGATTCATTGTCAAAGGAATACAAATCTAAATGAACCAATAAATTTGATATACTGTAATATATGTAATCGACTATTACTGTAATGAAATCGATTATTACTGTAATGTAATCGACTATTGCTGTAATGTAATCGACTATTACTGTAATGTAATCGACTATTGCTGTAATGTAATCGACTATTGCTGTGAAAGACATTTAATATCAAAATAACACAGAAAACAAAATATATTTAAATAAACAACAACATGAAATTGCACATGAGTTGGTTTGTTTTAACTCTTTTCATCAGCAAAAGAATTATGTTCGAGCTGATTAAATATTAAGAGCAGATGGCATTTGCGTTGTCCCAATGTACACTTTACTTTTAGGATATAACATTATTCATGCAGATAAACAGAATTAACCTGATACTTGTAAACAGAAATCATGATTTTAGTTTTTTCCCTAGTGATTCACAATACAATTGAAAATCACAAAGGTGTTAATTGTATGAAGAATAGAGATTAACTTCCTCTTTGTTGTAATTACAAAATAATCTGACTGTTGTGAAATATATTTAATTCGATGCAAATTACGTTATTTCAACAGAGGTACTGCAAGTAATGTTTTGAAATCCATTGCTATAAGAATAAAAGATTATTCATTTTTACAATGTTCTACCTTTTTGGAATCTGAGAAATAACTCATATTCTGGTTAAAGAGGGATTTCTTAGATGCAGTTATGAAAGTGAACTGGTAAATTAAGAGTCTCCTCAAGAATGCAGTACGCAAATATGCGTGCGGAGGATGCTCTATTTTCATAGATAATTAAATCACGTTGAATCTTTTCTTTGTTACGTTATACACAATGAAAGGCAATTAAATATAAAACTTTAAACTGTTTATCAGAAAGTAAATAACAGAGAAATTTAATCTTGAGGAAATAAGGTTTCAAATATAATAAACGAACTGGTATTTTCTCTACGGTTTACATTCATAGCAATCGATATCTTTTAGATATTAAATAACCTAAATATATTTGTAAAATGACACAGAAAGTACCAGCATCCTTTGAAAGATTTTTCAGCTCTTTCTATAGAATGAAAAACTTTTAGGTGATGTGATTTCTATCCACATATATGACAAAAAGGTTGTCTTGTTCCTGACTCGTCTAGATATTAAACGTATATTCAGTAAATTGTCCATTATGTTAAGAAGGAATGTTAAAGGTCACGCTTACTATACATTTCTTTCTTAAAATGTACTGAAATAAATAACAAGGGCTATATTTTTGCCGAACAATTGCGTAGGAAAATATCACAATTTTTAAATTTGTTAATAAGAACTTCTGTACAGCAACGATTTTAATTCATATTTTTAACCTTATAAAATCATCGAGAATTTCTTAATTAATAAAATAGAAATTAGAATAAAGAATTTTGATTGCAGAATAGTTGATAAAATATGATTTTTCAATCATATTTTTCTAGGTTTTACATCCCATCTATAAACATATATAAGTAAAACATCTCTAAAGGGGCATTAATTATAAATATCTAGTCCAAGCACACACCACTTGAATCAGGAGCCAATAATATGATTTGATGTAGTCACTAGTCATTTTCAATTGCTGAGACTTTGCAAGTCAAAAGTAGAGCCACTGAAATATTTACTTTTATGGACATCAACAGCAACGTGTATCTTAGTTTAGAACTGCGAATTTTTAAAATTTACTCATATTATAAAACTCATAAAATTCTGATCACACATAAAGCATAATGATCCAAAATAATTAAACCTTTTAAAACTTGTCAAAATATATTGTCAAACACACCCGTACATTCAGGTGCATTGTAAAAAATATATTGAAAACCAAATGTTATTCTATTTCTAGGTAACAAATTTGCTTGAAAACAACGTTGCTTGTAATGATATTTTATAGCTACTAGCAACGGTTTAAATCACCGTGAAAACCCTTAGACAAATATTATGATAGTGATATTAAAACTCAAAATCAAGTTTTTTTTAAAGATCGTATTGGACCTCCTTTTCAAATTATCATCAGAAATTTCCTTCTTAATATTATGTACTTCAACTGGAACAAAAATGTTATAGGGTAATACTAAGAAACATGCCACTCTTTTAAAAACTTTGAAAACAGAAAATAATATGGACTACCCGCGCTGTATACTATGTTTTCAACATGTGCATCAGTATTTGTCTGTTTTTAACAACGTTTGTTTTACAAAAAAATGATAAAAGTTTAAATCTGTTGGGTTGAAATGAAAAAAAGAAAATAGCAAACCGTCAACCATCTCAAAAATCCATAAAACGAAATACAAATTCAAAGCAGAGCAACACGGACCTCCAAACAGATAGAGGTACATGTAGGATCAGGTGCCCAGGAGGAGTGAGCATCCTCTGCTGACCGGTCACACCCGCCGTGTGCTCTTTGTCGTAATCGGGAAAAAACGGAAAAGTCCGTACACAATTAGGTGATTAATTATGGTCTAACAATTAGTATGAAAAACGTCAGTCAGCATCCGATCCAGTGGAAGATTGTATTTGATGACAAGGTCGTTGTATCGATCATAGAACTTACGAAAAAATGACTTCAAACGAGACTGTTGATAGTCCTGTTTTATCAAATTGTTTGTCAGTAGCTTGCCTCGCCTTAGAAACTGTTCATACGAAGAGAATGCCCTTGCGTATCGAATTAACTAAGAGACAAAAACACCATATGCAGGTGATGAAGGTATATTGCTACATAGGTAAGGAAAGTTTACTATAGAAAAATTGAAGTCATCGCGTTTATCATAAAGTTTTGTTGTTAGGTTACCATCAATGTCCATGATATGATACTTGCGTTATATTATGTGATATCAGAATGGTATTCCGCATTACATAAATTAGATTCAAGAAAATACATTGTAACAGGCAGTATTTATTTATAAATTAATATCCTTGATTTATTTATTCACAAAAAATGTATGGACGCATATATAAACAATTCTATCAAACAGTCCAGCTGTTCACATTCAGTCCTTGATGACGGTATGGTCCATTATAGTTCACTTTAACACTTTTCGGGCATTAGTCTAACCACCACGGCGTCCAGCCGCCATTGTTCCAGTCTCTGTCCCAAATATTGTCCCATCCATTGTTCCAACCGTCTCTGTTCCAATCTATCATAATGCAGTTATGGAAGCAATATGTTAGAGGTATTTAAATGTCAACACAACGTCGTACATGGATCTTTTAAATATGTAAAAACTATGATTTATAATAAGTACGTATTGTTATATAATACGTATAAACTTCTTATTAAATAGTAACAAATAATATATGTATAACAAATTTAATTTTGAGATTGAACATGTTAAACACATACGTGTAATACTAATATTTAACATATTATGCACATGCAAAGGTATTGACTTACCAAACCATTGCGCCGCAGACAACCCAATACTGATACAGACAAGTAACAAAAGCAGAAATACTCTAAGCATTGCAATTCTTCTTCAGCTCAAAACTGTGTCACAGCTTTGGTTTAGATTTTATACAGATCGCCGAGGTTCGTGCGGACACCATGTTTGACAAGATAATTTATCATTTGAGATATTATCTTTGTTACTTTCTTTGTAAACACGAATTCTTTATGTTAAACAAGCATATATTGACTTTGCTGTCAATGATTGATTGCTGTTCTGCAGGATACCATATGACATTCATTTACGAAAACTAAATCAATTGTTGTGTTAATTTCAGATTTACACAGTTTGTGAACTTTAATCTTCTTTCAAAAAGTGATGGTCTTTTCATTATTGTAAGACAAGAATGCGAACAAATATCTTCCTTTGTTTATAAACGGTGGCATTCCATTTGATAATAAAGTTTGAATAGTAACATAAGAAAGTGTTTTATGCATATTTAAATGTCTAAAGAATGGAAAGTGATTATTCTACCTTGATAAAAATAAATATTGCGCAGAAATGTAGCAAAATACATTTTGTATTGGAATTGTCTCAATGAAGAAAATCATTTATCAATTATTTCACAAAGCAAATTGTGCTCTTGAAACATGATGATAAATTTTTACTTTACTAACGTACGTTTCTCAAATTAAGTCAAATATCGTTTGAAAAGTCCTCATCACCATCTTTTTATATATATATATATATATATATATATATATATATATATATATATATATATATATCATATAAAAAAAGATGGTGATGAGGACTTTTCAAACGATATTTGACTTAATTTGAGAAACGTACGTTAGTAAAGTGTGTATATATATATATATATATATATATATATATATATATATATATATATATATATATATATATATATAAAACTTTAATGTCACAAATGAATACAGAAATTATTATGTGCTCGCATACTTAAACTACTGAACCTCATTCTTCGCGAAAACCGTAAGGCACGTATCATCCCATAAACATACAAGACCATTTGATCAAACATATAATTTGGCAATAGTTAGTGTATTTGTCTAGTATTTTATTATTGACTATTATGTCTGTCATCAATTTTACATTACAGAAACAATTACACTAAACGAATACCAGTTATCATTTACGCGATGATATCAACATTCTAAAGATGTATATCATGCGCCGAAGGGAGTTCATTTACATCAAAAACGGAAACATTGTTAAAATGATACATGCATATGGCCATGGGCCATGTTTTCTCGCAGTCGGCACTGAAACTTTCTAAAATAGATAGATAAAAATAACGTAAGGTTCATTTTTGTTTACACAATGAATTATAAATTTTGTTTCATAAAGGACATAAAATACGTATAAATATAGAAAACAAAATTAGCTCAAATCGTAACTAAGTCTGGGAAAAAGAAAGATAACTGCAAAAATTAGTCTTATTGTGCATGTGTTGTTTGACAGCCGGAGTTGTCCAACATTTGTAACTCAGTGAGATTTGAAGAAAAAGCAGATTCCTGCTTTTGAAAAGCATAATGTATTATATTTATTTCTCTTAATATACGAATTTGCATTTTATATTTTTTGCCTCAGAAAAACAAACACATTTGTTAAAAAAAAATAACCAAGTCAATGGACGCCACAAATGTAATCATTCGGATGATTGGCAGTCTACACGTATCTGTACGTACATACGTCTGTAATAATGTCAATACCAAACTGATGGCGCAATGCGCATATTTCCAATTTCGCGTACTCGCTGGTTTGCTAAATCTAATGTACTGGCTTTTGATACCATGTAAATGACTGTCACAGACTTTTCTTTATCGTATGTTTTAAATTTCTAATAATTGCATCTCAGTCTCAGTTCTATGTGAAACTGTGTAAAGTATGTACTGCGTTTTGGACTCATTTTGTGTTTAGGGTTATTGGGACTTAGTGTCGTGTATTGCTTCTATGTGTAATGAATAAGGACGCTGTTTCATGATTTGAAGGTAATGTTTATCCTCGGGTCAGGGGTTTTAGTGGATAAAAGGAGAATAAAGCTTCCAGGTACTAATGATATTCAGATGTAAACATTTTTATCTAAAATAGCAGTTTGTTCGGAAGTGATGATAAGTTACATGTATAAATCAGCTGAACGAGAGAGTTCTAGGACATGAGTTTTTTGCCCCGTGTTGACACTGAAACTCTTATGATAAATATCGTCAATAAAAGAATAAGCTGATAGAATAATGCGCAAGGTTGTGAAATAAGCTTTTAAGAAGTAACTTCCAATTTCTTTTATATTACGTCTTTTAAATGCGTGATAAGAGCATTCTTTAAAAATAGTCATATCAATTAATCCTAATGTCATTTTAACGGAGCTGTGTACTATCAATTTAAAATTATTATTAAGTCAATTTATCTAGTAGACAATCATTGTCTCCTAAAATACTTTTCGAAAGGCAACCCCTGACTTGATTATTTACCCCCCCCCTTAAAAAAATCCAATTACTACTACAAATATTTTTATGCAAAAAAACCCCAATAATAATCAAAGAAGACGTAAGACCATATGAACCATACTTAATATGTTTTTTTAGATATTCGAGAAAAACTAGTTAGCGGCTTTAATTATAATGCTACGATAAAACTTGATTTCCCTTCTGCCGTTTTGATTAACAAGTGAAAAAAACCCAATAGTTTACAAATGTTGTAAGTACGGTCGTATCAATAGTTTAGGTGGCAGCATAGTTTTCTGGTACTTTTCTAGTCGATGAAATATGACATTGTTTTACAGCAGTTTACTTTAACAAAATAGCTGATGCATGGTAAATGGTAAACTAGAACTCGAACTTGGGATACGTTTTTGGAGAATCTTATTACATTAAGGCTTGTGCTGTAGGATTCAACATGATTCCTACCAATTAAAAGAACATCAATTTTAACTTATACGTATACTTTTAAACATAATGACTTGTGAACTTTATACGCTGTTTTCATTTAGTAGCAACAGTCGCATACTATTTTAAAACGTTTATATCACAACCCCTGGCCCGGCGGATCTATATATAGGATTGTCCTGAAAACACCTCACCATAAACGAGGAAGTGGTAAGAAATTATAGCTGATTGTTTTTTATGTCTTTGCATTGTTGACTGTCAAACTAATGACCAAATGATTAGACAAACTGTTACAATTCTCTTTATATCTATGATGCGTTTAACACCATGTGTTTAAACAGAACATTTCCTTATCGTTTTCTCGCTAAATATTTTGTATGAGCATCACGTGTATGTTAATGAACTAGATACGTCTCTTGTATATTGAAAAAAAAGCTTTTAGTTTTATCAGTAAAATCTGTTGATCCGAAATTAAAACTGACGTTTTTCGAATTGTTTATTTCATCATTAATGTTATTTTTATCATCGTGATTATTATGTTATCAGAATGTTCTTATCGTATACTCTCCTCTTATGGAAGTTGAATTTCATTTGAAACCTGATAAAGAATTTTTGTAATTTTTTAAAGCATTAAATTATTATTTCAAAAATAATTATGAAGTCTTTCCCAAAATAATAATTCAATGCATAAATGATATTTGTCTTGACTACAAATGCAATTAAAGTCTTTAACCATCTATTAAGTTCTAATTATTTGAACAACCACAACTGATGTTTGCTTCTGACTTTTCTATTAATCAGGGACCAGTTTTTAGCTCACCTGAGCTGAAAGCTTAAGTCAGCTTTTCTGATCACATTTTGTCTGTCGTCTGTCTGTCCGTCTGTAAATTTTTCACATTTCTAACATCTTCTCCAGAACCACTTGGCCAATTTCAACCAAACTTGTCACCCTTAGGCACTGGGGGTTCAAAGTTGTGAAAACTAAGAACCCTGCCCTTTTACAAGGGAGATAATTAGGACATATAGAAAATGTTCGTGAAATTGTCAAAAATCTTCTAAAATACCATTTCGCCAGGAAAGCTGAAACTTATGTGGAAGCAACATCCTCAGGTAGGGTAGATTCAAAGTTGTGAAATTCATGACCCTAAGGAGTAGGGTGGGGCCACGATGGGGGGGGGGTCAAATTTTTTACATCGGAATATATAGTGTAAATCTTTAAAAAATTCCTTCTCAGAAACCAATCAATTAGCGAAGCTGAAACTTATGTAGATGCATCCATAGGTAGTGTACATGTAGATTCGAAGTTGTAAAAATCATGACCCCCGGGGGTAGGGTGGGTCCACAAAAGGGAGTCGAATTTTTACATAGGAATATATAGAGTAAATATTTAAAAATCTTCTTCTCAGAAACCAACCAGACAGGAAAGCTGAAAATTGTGTAGAAGCATCCTCAGAGTAGATTCGAAACTGTGAAAATAATGATCCCGGGGGTAGAGTGGGGTTACAATGAGGGTTGAATTTTTTACAAATTAATATATTGGTTTAAGTTTTTCAAAATCTTCTTCTTAGAAACCAATAAGACAGAAAGGCTGAAACTTGCTTGGAAGCATCCTAAGGAAGGGTAAATTCAAGTGTGTTCAAATTATGATCCCTGGGGGTAGGAAGGGTTCACATCGGGGGAGGACAAATTTTTACATAGGAATATATAGAGAAAAATCTTCTTCTAAAAACCATTTGTTTAGAAACGCTGTAACTTTAGTGAAAGCAACTTTAGGTAGTGTAGATACAAATTCTTTTAAATCAAAATCTTGAGGAGTAGGGTGCGGCCACATTGGGGATCTAATTATGCAAAGAAAAACATTTAAAATTATTCACAAAAACTGAAATGTTATCATATGTTACTTATGTGAAGTATTTTGACATATTTCTGATTCTTTAAAATTGTTTAGACTCTGGCCCCTGGACAATTCTTGGGCCTCACAAGTTTGAAGAAGGTTATATCCCATTGTATAAACAATTGCTTAGGACCATTTTTAGAACTGCAATGCTAAATATGTGATATGAATATAAAATCATCCGCTTAAAAGGGGGTCTTGATTAAATACATAATAATATCCAGGGGGAGAAATGATTTTCATTTATACAGGATCAACATGTATTATACCATATTGTTCCGGTATTTTGTATCATGACTATTAAGCTGATTTTATCATGCATATTGTTGCTCAGGTGAGCAATGTGACCCATGGGCCTCTTGTTGTGATATAAACTCATAATTTAACCTTTGACCTCCCGGACGGTGTTATGGTGTTTTCGTTACGTACCTCGCCACACACACTTTACAAACCAAAAAGATATGAAATGTTCATGTTAAAGCTAGATTATAAACTAACATTTTATTTTGAAATAAAACATTTTATGAACAAACATATGTTTTATTTATTATTTTTTGAATACAATATATATATATATATATATATATATATATATATATATATATATATATATATATATTTATATATATATATATATATATATATATATATATATATATATATATATATATATATATAGGTTTGCAGGTTTTATTTCATTGCAACTTTCAATATTAAAGCGACTGATTGAGTTTTTATACGTATACAAAGTCAAAAATGAATTTAATATTTAGTATTTTTACTGAGCTTATTTATAACGAAATTTATCTAAATATTGAAGATTTCGCAGAACATGATATATGATCGATTTTCATATAGTTGATTCTACATGAAGATAAAGTGACACATCAAAGTTTTGAAAGTCTTGATTTTTAAATGTATAAAGTCGTACATAAGGACCATAACAAAACAAAATGTTTTCGTAGAAACTTGAAATAAGTATGTACCTGTAAACGTATGGCGGAATTATCTCAATTTTACACACAGTGTTCAGGAGAGCATGAAAGACATTGAACTTCAAAGGAATAAATTAATGTTTGAACATAGCCAGATAGTGTTTCTTGTTATCATGTGCAATAGAAATGTTAACATGATTAAACTATATTAATTATACAGCTTTCATTTAATTCTATTTGTTCGTTGTATGTTTCTCTTTAATGTTACATGATGTTTAACACAATCGGCGGGAAAACTATCCCCTATATAAGTCACCTCTGGTCAAAGGTACACAAGGTTTCCACTGCACCTTTTTTTGTGTGTGTGTTTACTGCTTGTCCAGCATTAAATGATGTTGCAATTGCTCTGCTGCTTGGTGCTTTTGTTTGGACGTTCAGTAGCCCAGTCTAATGGTAAGAATTCATTTTTCATGATGACTACAAATAAGGAAGGCAGATAGATTTATCCTATGAAAACCCTTATAATCATATTAACTGTATCATTCTACAGAGAAAGATACCATTACTTTTCATATGTGAGTCTCAGACCAAATCAGTAAATGTCTTCAAAATTTGACATAAATGGTCGCACATACTTTTATAATTTAATGGAGTTTCTATTATTATTGTTTCCATTATATCTAAACATTTTTAAAATCTAATCTTTTCAAAAAGCTTTATTCATTTGAAGTTAAATCATATTTGAAAATTTACATTTGCCAACGTATTTCATAGTAAAAAAAAACATATATAATATTCAGTGTACTTGTGTTTGCATAGAAAATCTGTGACATTCATATCTTGAAAGCATCCTGATAATCGTCATCATATAAATATCCTAATCATCGTCAGTCCTATAAACATCCTGATCATCGTCAGTCCTGCAAATCAACTCGTACCAACGCTTTACATTTTTTTTTCTGCAAAGCCGTTTGCTTGTTTAGATGGACGATGCACAACAACAAAAAAAAAACCCCAATATATAGATGTAAACATAATAATTCTTCTTTTGTCCATTTGAACATAGGAAACGGATTAAACAACAATGGTCAAAACGATAATTGGCTAAATAGGTTGAACAACAATGGAATGAATTTCTTCAACAATGCGAACAATGGAATAAATTGGCTCGACAACAATGGGTTGAATGGATTTAATAACATAAATGGATTAAACAACAATGGTCTTAACGATAATTGGCGAAATGGATTGAACAACAACGGAATAGATTGGTTTAACAATGCGAACAATGGAATAAATTGGTTTAACAACGGAAATAATAGAATAAACTGGCTCGACAACAATGGGTTGAATGGGTTTAATTGGTGGAACGGAAACAATATCAACAACAATGGATTTAACAGCGATTTTAATAATTGGTCAAATCGTATGAACAACAACCTGAATTGGGCGTCCAGTAACTCAAATGGCTTCAATGGTTTGAATGGAAACTGGTTGAACATGATGAGTGGATGGAATGGTATCAGGGGGCTGGGAGGACGTGGTGGCGGCAGTAGGTCTCAGATTGGTGGTTCCAACAGGGGTGGTCGAGCAATGTACGGTTAATGAAGCACCAGTGGGCATCTATAGAAGTGTTTCGCCTTAATTGTTCTATTTTTTTTGTACTCAAATTCTTCGATATAAAATCATTGTATTATAAGTTTTAGAATTATTTTAAATTGAAAACAACAATTGAATGGCATGGAAATCAACAGAAAGAAAATAAAGAACAATAAGGTGACTTTTTTGCATGGCAAGTTTTGTTTAATATTTTGTTTTTGCAAAACATAATTTTTCCGTTACACCTTATTGGATAGTGCTAACAAACCTTTACCGAACGATGAAAACGGTGACAAAACGCATTATCAATTTTCCGTTTGTAAATGTCGACTCTACCCTAAGCTTAAAGAGGGTTTCGTAGATAAGTATTTTAAAGGGACATGGTCACGAATTTGGTCAAATTATATTTTCCTGTTTTTATTATTTACAATGCTTTAGGAATGCATTTCCAATGACCAAATGAAATTGGAGAGTCAGTAGTTATAAGCAAGATACAGGGCTCACAATTCTTTGTCATGTAAACAAGGCTCGTGTCCTGTTTTTGTTTACATTAGTCCAAATTAGTGGTAAAAGTTCTTTTTTAAGCTGATTTTTTCATCTTCTTATTCATTTTAAGCTTTAAAAAAAACCAGATCCTAACGTTTACCACATTCTTTTTCGGTCTAAAACTGGAGTTTTTCACTTCAACGTTCAAAAGGTAAACAAAAGCTTTGTTTATATAGCAAAGAATTGTAAGCTTCTGTAACTCGCTTATAACTCAACGAATGACACTTAAATTTTAGTTGCCTAGTAAAAATGCCTTACTGAAGCATTGTAAACATTAAAATCGGGAAAATAATTTTTGACCAAAATCGTGACCATGCCCCTTTAAAGCGACATTTAACAGATAATAACTTAAATTATTCCTTAAAATGAAATGTTTAGTCATGTCAAAGAAAATTCAGTGTATTTGTTTTACGATTGGAATTTGTATGTATAAGAATCGTTTTCATCATGCATCAAAGGACGTTAAACAAACCAAATTTGCATGAGTTCTGTACGAAATACATTCAAACATACAGCTACAGTAACTGCTCTTCACGCGTAAATCAAAGTCCGAAGTCCGATGGTGTCCGTTCCAAATTTTGATCATGTACAAAATAATTTTTGCCAAATAAAATAAGGACAAACGTATCTGATCCGTACCATATATATGTCTGACTTAAACCATTTATTCTCAATTATATTGATTTGTGGGATTTTATTGCAAAATATATTAATAATAAACACCAGATTACTTCATCACATGTGAAAGAAATTTTAGATGAATGCAACTATACAATAAGTACTTTAAAATAAAATACTGTAGCAGATGGTTTCTAAATTTCTTTTTATCAGATTTTAAATTCACTCTTTTACAAATTTTGTTATCTTATTTTTTATTTCAAAATGACAACAAAGATCCACAGGTAATTGCTTAACATGCTTTTTATGATCTAAAAGAAGAATGATAAATAGGATTCGTGAATATATCTAGACTAAAATGACACGCTGTATAATTCATTAAAACACTTACATAATAAAGTAATACACCAAGCACAAAATTGGCAAATCAGAATCTGCCTATTTAGCTATAAATGCCAAAAAAAAACCAACTACTGGCATGCATATGTTCTTGATACCTGAGCATTGTAAAAAGCAGTGATACAGCATTTTAATTTTGCTACATGTTTTAGTTATAATCATTTTAGTTCAATCAAAACTTGCTTTGTCAGAAACATTGTTCGTAATGCGTTAGATTGACAATAATTGGTCAACCTTGTTGAACACCTGATCCAGGTCACAAAGATTCCCGTCAAACAGGAACTGTAGCAATCCCTGGACCAACTTCAGCACCTCTTTTAGAAGGGGACGTAACTGCGGCAGGATCTCATTCAGGAGCTGTAGCAAAGTTTGCACCAACTGAAGCAGTATGTTTTTCCAGTCAGGTAGCAGAGCATTCAAAATCCCAATTAAATGATCGAGGAAGTCCCCTAGGTTGTTGATCACCACAATCAGAATCTCGGTGACATGTTGAAGCAAGATGTTGATGAAAGGCAACAATGGTTTCAGAAGCTCAAGAAGCTTTAGCACAATCTCTTCTAGTGTAGATGGCTGGAGTAGGGTGAAAACCGGAGAGTTCTTTGATAGTAATGAGGTCAAAGGCCGACTCAGGCCCTTCTGTAGAATTCCACCAAGACTCGGTTTTTTGCTGTCTAAAATTCATTTAATTTTTGTATGATGTAATAAGATGTTGATCAATATTAATGAGTTGATTTTATAAGCGCTTTAACTCTCTTTCTTTGATATTTAATCTAAGAATATTTATTCTGCTTAGAGTAAACACTGGAATGAAAAAAATATACAATTTATTTTTGCTTTTAATGAGGTCAATACATAGTTGTATAGACCTGATGACATCTCCGATGTTGATATACTCTCATCCGGTCTATAAAACCATTAATTTTATAATAAATTGTATTGACCGATATCAAACGGCTATAATTTTTTTTATTTTGATAAATCTAAAACTCTTCAAGAGTACATAATATAAAAATATTTGGTTCATAATGTATTGGCGTTAATTTCGCTATGTTGACGTCATAATGTCGCTTATTTAGTCATAAAAATCTTTTTTTACTATATTAAGGTTTTTAAATTTCTAATAACTATTATGTATGTTTTTCATTGAAATATGAACTCATCTTTAGGTGCTAATAAATCGGATTCTTCTATTTTTTCAAGAAGACTAGATTTCAAGCGGTCTAAAAATTTACAGTATCTCAAGACATTATAAACTTGTAAAGTCCGTATTTCGCAGCAAATAGTTTTCTTGAATTTACGTGTTTACGAAAAAAAAATGAAATGCAAGGAAATAAACAGCGACATTCAACTTATAGGTGTGCAACGATATACACCCCCTCCCCACGGATTAGAATTTTTGTGATTTTGGGAATTTTATTTTTGCATGTCAAGATTTTTCGAATGAGTATCCTTTCAAAACGATGGTTCGTGCCTGGAAAAAAAAAATAGGCAAGCTATTTGAGAAATAAACGTACTCACTTTGAGGTGCTAACAAATCACTTTGTAATATTCCACCAACAAGATTGGAAATCGTGTTATCTAGATAAAACAGAAACTATTTATAGCTTTTCAAAAAAATTGTAAATTGTATAAAATTAAGATTTCATGACAAGAAAAATAACTGACTTTTAGGGGCTAAAATATCGTTTTGGAGAATTCCATCCAGAAGACCTGACTGTGTGTCATTTGAAATTGTTAATCTTTGTTATTTGATTAAATGTATTCCATTAATGCATCAAACATAGAACGGGCTTTTTAAATCATAATGTAAGAAACATGTGTTACCACCTCGAACATTAAAAAAATTATAATAAGAGTACGCGTATGCTGACAATTGGAAAGAAGTATGTACACACTTTGAAATAATTTACCTTTAGGTGCTAAAAGATCGCTTTGAAGAATTCCATCTAGAAGACCTGATTTTTTGCCATCTGAAATTGTTAACGTTTTTAATTGGATTAAATGTATTACATTGATGCATCGCACTTAGAACGGGCTTTTTTAATCATAATGTAAGAAACATGTTTTACCACTTCGAGTGCAAAAAAATAATATGAGTACGCGTATGTTGAAAATAGGAAAGAAGTATGTTCACACTTTGAAATAACTTACCTTTAGGTGCTAAAAGATCGCTTTGAAGAATTCCATCAAGAAGACCGGACTTAGTGCCATCTAAAGTTATATTTTTTATTTGATTGAAAGGCATCCCATTTTGAAATATCAAAAGACATCGCATATAATGAACTAATTCAATCAACATTTAATAAACAACGTAAAACACTTCAAATTGTGCAACTAAAAGTAAGAATAAGTTATATAAGTAACTATATAATGATAATGTGAAAGAATATCATACACACTTCGAGCTGGTAGCAAATCCGTCTGAAGAATACCTCCTAGTAGATTAGAAATTGGGTTGTCTAAAAGTGCAAATAGGTGACGTATGATTCTTATGACGTTGAATTTAGAAATGAAGCATGATTCTTATAAATATCAGACTGTAGCATTTAATATGAACTTTTCATATTTATTTATTAAATTCATCATGTCACATTTGGAAACAGATAGTAAGCAATTTCTAATATCATACTTAATAAGAACAATAAGAACTTTGAAAGCTGTTTATAATACAAGACTAAATTATACTTACTTTGTGTTGATGCCAAAGAAACAAACAAGCACAAAATAATGCACACAATCATTTCGGTTAACGTGCGATGTTTAATTAAATAATTTCAAAATGTAGATGTCCCTCACGGTAAGCAATTACCAACTTAAACCAGGTATTTTAAAACAGAACATTTAATTTTCATGTTAATGTTATAAAAACGAAACAAAATGCGTAAATCTAGTCAGCTCTTAATTTAATCTCCTGAGAAGATTACTCTCAGAATTTCACTTCACCTATGTTAGAAAGTTTGTGTATTTTTTTGATATCACAAAGACATAACATCGGAGTAATACGCAAACATCTTAAAGCATCATACATACTCTTTTGTTATAGGAATGGAAGGATAGCAAACCCTGTCCTTCATTTTCTAAAATTTATGTAATTGTTTTAACATAAAAACAGACATGGCTTTATTACCTAGCCAATCTACTTTCACTCTTTTTATTACATTTATATTGACCATCAACTATTATTTTTAAAACTAAATGTTTTACCATCTATTCAGTTAAATATATCATACTGTTTTGTGGTTAACTTAATTGGGTTTTTTAAATATATATATATATATATATCATACCATGTATCCTTCTCTCTATCGTCTGATACTATAATTCCTTTATTTGTTTTAAAAAATACCAGAATTTCACGCACTCTGTACAGTTCCCTGAAATCAGACTTTTAATAAAATGGATAACTAAGCTCGGTGTGTTTTGTTGTATTTAAAGACATATTAGGTAATTAGTTTCACACGCTGTTTTACCGTCTTAAAAAACTGATTGGAAACCAAGAATCCTGATAACTGACCTTGTAACTAAATTAGTTCTTATCGCCATTAGCACAGAAAAAAACAAACTCAACAACTACAAACTTGATGATTAGGAATAATGACCCAAAGTAATAAGTTTATGGACCCAGCGTAATCATATTTCTGCTGAACGTTTCCGTGTATAAATAACATAAAGCTGTCTATAGCCATATCTAGTTACCATAAAACAAAAAAAAAAAACCAATAAAACATACAAAAATGAAATATTCATTTCCGCTGACCACAAATTAAAATGAAATTAATTCTGATGTTCCCCTCAGCATGTTAAAAGATACGTTTAAGTAAGATTTAAATTAAATTTGTAATAAATGAATAATGTGGATGTCTGTCAAATCGTTTCTTAATCACCGTCAAAAGTCATAACGAAGGCATCAATCACTGTCAAAAACCATAACGAAGGCATAAGGAAAATGGACAAGTCTTGGTTCTAGAATGATAAAACAGTAAAAGTGTTCAGATATTCAAGGTAAATCGCTCCTATGAAAAAAAAATTCAATTGATGATGTTGCCATCAATTGTTGCCCTAGAACAATGTTTGGTACAAAACAGTTTTTCTTTTAAAATATGTTTATATTTTACAGTCGTTATTTTAATAGCATGACTGAAATTAATATCAAAGTGTACAAACAAGGTATAAAAAAGTAGAATCAAGTGACTAATGTGTCATCGTATGTGTGCTTATAAATTATCTTTTTATCGAATGTAGTTTTGACTACAGCTAACTTGAGTTTAGCTGCATGACGGCCCGAAATAGCAAATCTGTTCATAGAGCAGATCAGTCCTATTATCGCAAGTCAATAGTTGATGTAATATTATATAATGTAAATTCGCAATAAGACAAATTTTCGCAAACACAAACGATCGTTTATGTTGCAGAATACAACTGTAAATAAAGATATTTCATCTAAATAGCTCGCGATCGATATGCTGACTTAAAAACAAACCAATAAAATAATTATAATAGAAATATTCACCATTCATAACTTTGCGTTAAATATAAAATTAAAAATATACAGAAATCAAGAGGTTATACAATAATATTGTATACAATAGTACACATGAAACAGTATGAAACAGTTTATGCCGCGTTGTCGAAATTTAAAGTATCAACTTTTTAGCGAAAATAAGAAATAGAGGTAACATACAACAGTGAATTAAAAAAACAATAAGGTCAGTTTTTATTGTTTAATAAGCACATTATGAAAAACCAGATATCATATAAATTTGACTTTCAAAGCCAAAATGTTAGCACATGAAACAATCAATAAAAATAATTTAAATGTTTACAGAGTTTTAATATTTACATTAATTATAACCACTGATTAATAAAACATTGGGTAAACTGAAGTGTTGTACCTACAGCTTCATTAATTGAATGAACATCTCAAATACCAATATTGTTAGTTTGTTTCGATGTCGTTTTCGTTGTATATGTAATTCTAGCTGCCACATACAGAGATTAATCTAATTTCAAACCGTTTTCACTGAGAGGAATCTGCATCAGCTGTACTACAATATTATTTATTTCTTTCCGCAGGGGCAGTAACTCCGGAAGGTGCTTTGTTATCAGCTCTGATAGGACAATTATCAGTTGACGAACAATTCTTTGCCAGTCTGGTAGAATCAAACTCAAAAGTGACACTATCTTCTCCAAAAGACTTTTCCAATTAGTAGTCAGCGTTTTCAAAATTTCAGTGATCTGTTGAAGCAACACATTTACAAAAGGCAAAAGGGGCTTCAATAAAACAGCTAGTTTTTCAAAAATCTCAGCTAAGGATCCTCGCCGCTGTACACTAGCATTTGTGTTTTGTGTATTCAAGGCAAACATGACTGGCAGCTGTTTATTTGTTGTTGTTTGACGAATTTGAGTGTTTCCCCCAAAAAGAGCAGCAAATATGTTGACTGAAAAAATAAAAAAGCGATTTTATTAAACTATTTTATGCTTTCAAAAACATTATTTTCTTTTTTAATAAGACAATATTTGTTCTCATCATTAATATTGTTGTTTCTATCACAGTTAAAACTGTTAAAATTAAGTTTGAAAAGTCGACAGCGTATTATGCACACCTGCAAATGTTTGATATATTCATGTAGATTAAAAAGGGTGATGGTAAACTATACATGAAAATAAAGCAAAAGGTATCTTCAAGAGTTTCTAAGATCTTATATTCCCAAATAAATGGAACGAACGAAAGTACATTGGAATTCACCTTTTGTGCTTACCCAGCAAAAATTTACTTAACGGATCATTCAATGAGTCTTACTAGGTCAGCAAAACTTTATATTGGTAATGGGAGGGGTTTTCAATTATTTTTTTCAGTTCTTTGTCTTATCATAAAGTATGAGTAATGCAATAGATTGTCTCTTTTGGTACATGTCAAATGTATTAATGGATATATGCTTACATAAAAAATATGTATGATTTAAGGCGGGATTTTCACGTAAAACGACCGACTATCACATAGGAAACTCACAGTAGAGGCAAATGAGCATTTAACTACGAATTGCATAATATGTGCAAATATAAATCAATCCAACTTCTGCTTGTTATCTCGAAAATTTTTATGATATTAAAGGTTGTTTGTATCTACTGTGGAATCATTAGAATTCGTGGCGGCTCAATTTTCGGGGTATTCGTGGGTAGTCCTCCCCTACGAATTTACATCCTCGACGAAACATGAAAGAGTTAGTTTTTAACTAAAACTGATACCAACGCATCCACCCCACGAATAAGCAAAAAACCCACAATCCACGAAAATTGTCCCCACAATTTAAATGATTCCACAGTATTTACATGAACATCCCCAGAGGATTTTAAAA
Organism: Magallana ariakensis; assembly: GCA_020458035.1. NCBI lineage: Eukaryota > Metazoa > Mollusca > Bivalvia > Ostreida > Ostreidae > Magallana > Magallana ariakensis. Next base: position 61,662,788 of record CM035814.1, on the reverse strand, counting down.
ACAGATCACCAGCTTTATATGGAAGGGAATTACCGCCAAAATTCTATGTATCTTACTTTTATTCTTATTATGCTTACTTCTTTATTCTTCTTTACATTTACACTTGCATGTCACTTTATTGTTTTCCTATTCATGCTTATTCAATTTCACTTTGATTCTCTTTAATTGATCCTTCATTGTTTGCTTAATTCTATGTTGCAACATTCTCTTCTTATTCGTGTAAATTCTTTCTTCTATCTCCGTTACAAACGTGAATTCAAACACGCAAACCATAAAGCACTTTCAATAAAGACGAATACAAGTTACATGAATTTAATGCTGCATTATGACGCCAGGCGGCAGTGTGCGCGCTACAATTGCTGCTCCCTGAAAAAAAAACCACGTAGCTTGCTATAAATGTGGGATGTTTCGCACCATGACATTTCGCTCCAATGTTTATATGTTCAGATCAAGAAATGGAGGGGAGGTTTATGTACTAAGGGATAATTTATAATTTTGTTTGCCGGGGAGGGGGTGGGGGGGGTAGGTCGAGTTCTATTTTCAGTAGGTTTACTATGTGAATTTAAAAAAGTTTGAATTTTCAAGGGTGGTGGGGTGACAGGACCCCCCTCTTAAAATAAAATAAAATTCTAAGTATGCGCATCAGTTATTTACATGGGACGATATAATCTTACAGTTTTCATAATTAGCACCCGTATCATAATTATCATCATCGCAAGCTTGATATGGAAGTCGGTCAATTCAACTCTTCATTTAATCAAGACCAGTTGACAGGTAGACATGTATGAGGTTCATGTCTTTAAGTTGCATGTATCATAGCTTATATAAACACCTTCAAATCTAAACATGGACATTCAGTTACATGTACATGATTTATATTAAAATAAACAAAGTTAATCTACAATAAGCATGGCTGTGAATGATACATACACATTTTTATTACTTCGAAAATTTGTGTAAATAAGAAGCATACATTATTTATGTTTTGTATTTTGGAAAAAAAATATTTTATTTAGAACTTTATATAAGAATTTTTATTAAGTTTTGATTTAGATTTTAAACCAAAACGTATAAACAGTCATATCACATACCGTATTTTAATCTCTTTGCCTGGTTTGTTTTCGTTTACTCATTGTGTAATTAAGTCACTGATAATTTAGATTCGTTAATTTTACCGCGTATACGTATATTTACTTCTGCGATTCCACCGTTCTGTGCCGAATCGCAAGAATATAAAATCGCGTGCACCAAACTTTGTTTTCATATCACAAGTTCAAAACTTTTAGAAAAATAAGTGAGCCATGATTTTAAAACCTGCAGTTTTAAGTTTGTTAACCCGGAATTTCACGCGGATATTAATTCATCGCATTTAATCAGGGGTACACAGTACTGTAGCCTAACGAGAGGTACTTAATGATTCATGCAAGTGATAATTTTCACACGTACTAGAGTACAGGAAAAGCTACTTCTAAGCATTTCGTACCCCAGTCCTTTTATTGTTTTTCAAAAACATCTTTAAATATGGTTTAAATTTATTTCTTTTTCATCTACATGTTCCACGGGTACCTCTGGACAGAACCGTGCATCACCGCACCTCTTTTCACCTCAAATGAAAATAAAGTCCTGTCGACAAGTACTTATGACATGTTCCTCTTCTAAAAATTAACCGTTCCTGCAAATAATTTGCAAATAATTTGTTACTGCATATATATACGGTACATTGCATTGCGTATCTAGAATGAGATCAGATCCACCCCCCAATGGAAAATTCACACTTATTTGATCAACCAATAAAAAAATTAATACAAAATTATCTCTCAGACCCCCCCCCCCCAACCCTTATGATTTTTTTAGAACCGCGCGAAGGCATTTTACATGTATACAAAAAAAAACGTATCTTTTTGAGTCTGCGTATATCGTGGCTTGTTAAAAGTTGACTATATTAAAATGTATTTCATATTCCTATACTAAGCCCTTAATTTGAGATGTTTTGACGAATTTATTAAATTTATGCCATTTGTTAGTTTCGTTTTAATAAATCTTCGGGAGCAGCAATTGTAGCGCACACACTGCCGCCTGGCGTCATAATGCAGCATTACATTGAAAGTGCCTTATGGTTTGCGTGTTTGAATTCACGTTTGTAACAGAGATAGAAGAAAGAATTTACACGAATAAGAAGAGAATATTGCAACATAGAAATAAGCAAACAATAAAGAATTAAAGAGAATGAAAGTGAAATTAGATAAGCATGAATATGAAAACAATAAAGTGACATGCAAGTCTAAATGTACTGAAGAATAAAGAAGTAAGCATAATAAGAATAAAAGCAAGATACATAGAATTTTGGCGGTAATTCCCTTCCATAGCTTTATGTGTTAAGTGATTTTTTTATATGCGTTCACTATGCTTGCTAGATGCTCAATAGCTACAAAGAACATTTGACAAGTTCATCTTTCCTATAAGCACATATGCTATTAATATATTGCTAAAATAAAAATTGAAAGAAAAGGACATTCATATAACCAAGGCATATTGAAATATACAATTTTGTTAAAGCTGTTTTGCTTTTTTTACTCTATACTAAGCATTGCATCGGGAAGGGGTACACAATTTAATTTTTAATTTTGTTTATTTCCCTGATCGGCGAGTTCACAACAAATTCAAATAAAGTCCACTTGCAGATGCTACACAGCACATCCAAATTTGCTAAGGATATAAAATTGAAATTTAAAAATAAAACATGATACCATCTTCTCACTACGACCGACGACTACTACATGCTAAAGGACACCCTGATACTGTCGAGGGGCTTAATAAAGGTATGAAACTTGAATAATGTTCATGTACATGTATATCCCATTTAGAAAATTACAACATCAATTGAAGAAGAAACTAGGAAGTGATTATCGGAGGAAAAATAAAAAAAAACTGAATTATGATACTTACATTGCGCATTGACCTGTGATATACAACAAATCAAAATACAAAGCTGCAACATTGTTGATGCTCTCCTCTCCAGAATCAAAGCCATCAAACTGTAGGGAGAAAATGAAATCTGTGATTGGATCGAAATAAGTTAAAGTTTATAATAAACGCATTATACTTAAAGTCCAAAGTATAAGAAATGGGAATCACATTTAAGGTCCCTGACAAACATATTAATTAAGATATGGACAGAAAAATTATCAGGAGACGTTTGACGACAGTTGTGTTAAAAGCCACAGATGTAGTTAAAGTATTCACTTTAGGGATTTAAAAAAGGCATAAAACATTGAAAAATAATTATGCAGGGGCAAATCGTTTATTAAAGTCTGCGACCAAATGAATTAATAATATGTGTAATGAAGATAAGTATATACTAATAAAATGACTTGTCTTATTAACAATCTGATGTTGGAAACATATTCAAATTCAACCACAAAAGTTTACTTAAATGAAATAGTTCATTAAATATGTATTCGTTGTTTTTTTACGCCATATATTTGAATCAACATGTAATTCAAAATAAAAAATAAATAATAAATTTATGATTAGGAGAATCTGCTCTAAATAAGCTCATATCATGCATTTATTTGCTTTGCATTCAATTTATCATGATTGGTTTGTTGTCCATATCATACAAACTATAGACAGTATCAAACATTTAGATGGTATTTTGTTAACTCTTTAGGTTTTCTTATAGTCCTTCATCCATTGGAATACTCTTGGTTACATAAACTATTAAGAGTTCGATTCTTCCAATTTCAAGTGCTTACAACATATTGTAAGAATAAAAATAGTCTGATCATTTAAAGGTTTACAAAATCTTTATTAAAATAACTTGATGTGATGGTAAGCTTTGAAATGATTGTTCATTTGTTTTCAGCTGGGTTTTTTTCCTTATTTCTTTTTTTCATCAAATAAGTTCCAATACTTCTTTGAGATTGTGGTTTCTGGACTAGAAAATAACTTAATGTATCTATTCTTAGCAAATGTGCACCAAACAAAATTCTATTTTGTTTTTGCATGTTTGAAAAAATGCACTTGAAATGCCTTTTCCCAATTTCTTTTTTTTAAGTAAAGGAAGTAAATCAAATAAATTAATTTCATAAATACTGGGCACTGCCCTCGACGGCTATCGATTTATTGTTGTTCCTGTGAAGAGTCCATGTCGTTCTCATTTGTCAGCCAAGAAACGTTTGATTTATTTTGTCATGCGTAAACTGGCGAGATCAAAGGTAATTGAATTCATAATGGTATTGCCATGGATTAAAAATTATGTTTTTAACGTCAGTAAAATTGATACGTGTTGAATTGTTTATTTGTGTAGTAGAAACATCCAGATGTATTGTTTTCATATCTATATAGATGTTTACTTGTTGGTAATAATCATGTTTTAATGCATATATTATCAAATACAATATGCATGCAGAAAAGTACTTTGGTTTCGTTCATTTGCCAAAAAAATTCCAGTATTTTGATATTATTGGTATGATGGAAATCAAACTTCACGATCAAATCTTAAAAAGATAAGCTAGAAATAAAATTAATAGATCAAATTTACTTTTTCATTAAAGTAGATATTTTTTTATTTTTGCAAATGACAAATCGTTAGTACACAAAACTTTTATAACTTTAAATACCACATCAAGACGAACAGGATATAATAAAGTGATAAGGAAGATGAAGAAGATTAAAATTCTTTTAAATCAAATAATTGTCAAAACGCAGACCAGAGTTCGAACACGAAGGGGACATAACCTTTCACACAAGAACGCCATTTCATATGTGCATCACGTTTTTTTTTTGAGTCAGCATTTAAGCTAGTAGTAATTAATCCCTTTTCTGAGGCCTGAGATGCAAAGTGCATTAAAAAATGCACTGTCCTGTCCATGGCTATAAATTGATCCCAGCAACTTTAAAACTTAGTTTACATCAGAAAGAATAGCTGACTGAAGGGACCTCAACCATTGAACAATGCTGGACTTTACGAAAATTATGTTTCTTCTTCTTGTGCTTTTCGTTGCTTTAGTCATTTCTCAAGGTAAGGGTCACTATAACAATCAGAAAATATTCATTTTAAATCATTTCTGTTGTCATTGTACATACATTAATATTTATTGTAATGTAATGTTTGAACATGTTTATACGAAACCGAATTATTTCAATGAATTTAGAATGTTTAAATTGAAATCATCCTCAATACAAGGATTTTAAACAAAAGCAGAAAGTCTACTGATTTAAATACTTACAGGTTGAAGGCTGAAAAAAGATTGGTTTCATTTTGTGCATATATATTTAGTCGTTATAAAGTCGTTACAATCATTAAAATGTAATTATAAATATAGAAATGATGTAAATAGTTTGTTAACAAATCAAACTTTCAATAAAAAAATGGATATTAAAAAAGGGATTATATGATACCGGTAATGCCCTTTATAAAAAAAAAAATTGGCAAAAATGATGATGTGGATAAAATTGAATTCGGAAAATACCAACGTGAACAATTTTTCACACATTTTTCTTAACTTGTGTATACATAATAGGTGCATAAAATTCAAAGGAAATCTACCTAACCACTCAAGGCACAAAATAAAAATGGTTTCGTTTTGTTAACATCTACAAAGTGTATAGGTTTTTTTGTGAAACCCGTCCAAAGTCATTTCTATTCATTAATAATATTTCTCTCTTTGAAAAATAAAGATTCTTCAAACGTTTATTGGGGAAGGTATACAGTTTTAAATGAAAACTGGTTTGTGTGGTAATGTTTTAAACTATATCTGCCAAACATTTGGACAAAACAGCTTTGAAAATGTGATACATATAGAAAAGCACGATATATTGAATTTTCATGGTAACCTAGACAAACAAGTTATACAGGTAGTTACCCTACTTTTACCCGATCATATTTTATATTAATCGAACAGCATATTTGAAAATTCATTTATTCATACTTTAGGCAACCGAAATCGTTTAAACAATGACTGGAACAACTGGAATAGGCGGAATAACTGGAACTCGGGTCCAAACAACGGATGGGCAAACAACAATTGGCAATGGTGAACAGAAAACAGATTGTCTCAATTCACTGTGGAATTCATCGATGTGTTGTGTGAATATTATTCTATTCAGTTTGATATCGTTAAAATGAGTTCATGTAGCTTATTAGTCATGTCATAAAAATTGATTTTGTAGTAAAACATATTTGATTGTATTTATTTGTTGTTAAATGCAATGAAGTGCAGTGAATCTTAATCCACAAAATGATGCATTAACTTTTTTATCAACAGACTTGTATCAAGCAATATATATTTTGGCAGCTCCTTCGTATTACTTCATACTGTCTTGCCTTTGGGCTCCGACTATCCGATTGAAGCTGATGAAACAAGTATCTCTTTTATAGGAATGAAATTGTCAGCATTATAAAATATCCAAAGATAGTCATGCTATTAATCTGGTAGGACTTGCTCCTCTGAAATCGCCATTTAATCATACTAATGAATAAATAAACTTAATTAATTGATAAGACACATAAACGTATTTTAGACATGTAAAGAAAAATATGTATGTTTAATCGTTTTGTAATAATATGCATGCAGTTGCTTGCAAAACAGAATGAATAATATTCTGTAGTACTAAACTGTAATTAAAGGTTTACACGAAGCTGTCGCTGCATAGTAAGCAATATAGAGCAAAAAGTGAAATAAGGTGGGTGCCTCATATGAAATTTCAAATAACTGTAATAAACAAGAGGCCCATGGGCCACATCGCTCACCTGAGCAACAATAGGCATGATAAAATCAGCTTAATGGAGATCGACATAATACAAAATATCTGGACAATGAAGTAATACATGTAGATATTCTTATGTTTATAATCAAGTCCCTTTTTTAACAGGATGATTTTATATTCATATCACATGTTGAGCATCGCAGTTCTCAACAAGATCCTAGACAATTGTTTATACATGGGATATAAACCTACATCAAACTCTGAACCCCTTGTGAGGCCCAAGAATCGTCCAGGGGCAAAAGTCTTAACAATTTTAAAGAATCTGCAAAATGTTTGCATATAAGTAAAACCATATATATTATAACATTTCAGTTTTTGTGAATTAAAAATGTTTTCCTTTGTAAAATTGGATCCTGAATGTGGCCCCACCCTACTCCTCAAGATTTTTATTTTAACGAATTTGAATCTACACTACCCAAGGTTGCTTTTACTAAAGTTACAGATTTTCTAGACAAAAGGTTTTGTAGAAGATTTTTCTCCATATATTCTTGTGACCCCATCCTACCCCCGGGGATCATGATTTGAACAAACTTAAATCTACCTAGTCCTTACTTGAGGATACTTCCACATAAGTTTCACCTTTCCTAGCTACTTAGTTTTAGAGATTTACTCTATATATTCCTATGTAAAAATTCGATCCC